>CM053583.1:311028394-311063460 GCA_028627135.1 Pseudochirops cupreus
ATGTACTTTGTTTATGGCTGGAGACTAATCTCCATTTGAGAAGAGACTTTTGACTGACTAAATGAATGTACTGTCTAGGGGTGGAGTAGTACCTGGATTGAATTCAGAACTTACTTGCTAAAGGAACAAGTTACACTGTATTTTGACTGGTCTGTGAATGTTTGCTGAATAAATGGGGTTTACTATGCTGGCAATCCCAACCTTGGAAGTTGCATTACAACAAGCTAGGCTTTTTTCTTTTAATGCATTTATTAATTTTATATGCATTAATAATCTATTCCTCTCACTATTCTCTCCAGTGAAACAAACCACAAAAAAAGAGACAAAATTCCCATAAATACACAGTCCAGCAAAACAAATTCCCACACTGCAGATTAGTCTTTTCACTGTTCCTTATACATACTGAGCTCATTCCCACTTCAGTCTTTACTAATGATGTTGCCCTTGCCTTAAGCTCCTTCTCTTTTTCTCTGTCTTTCCAAATCCTATGTATCTTTCAAGGTCAACTGAAGTCTCTCCTACTCAGACTCCTAGAACATTAGAGTTTATGGACCATATCTAATCTAACCTTCTCATTTCACAGGGAAGATGCGATAAGAGGCAAGTGATCTGCCCATTGTCACAAGAATCAAAGGTCTAAATCTTCTGCCTCTGGGCTCACTCCCTGCTGTCATAATCAATCAACAAGCACCTATTAGTAACAAAGATGTTCCAGGCACTGCCTTACATGATGAGCACTTCTGTGACCACCTTTATGCACCCATTTTTCCCTTTTCTGAACTCCTACTGAAGAAAGTTATACACAAGTCAGCACCTATATGCTGACTATAAGCATTAGCACTGTGTCTCTGTTGTTGTTGAGTCATTTTAGTCTCCTCAAGACCCCATTTGGGGTTTTCTGGGCAAAGATACTGCCATTTCCTTCTCCAGTTCATTTTACAGCTGAGGAAACTGGGGCAAACAGAGGTAAGTAACTTGCCCAGAGTCACACAGCTAGTAAGTGTCTGAGGCCAGATTTGAACGTAGGAAGAGGAGTCTTCCTGACTCCAGCTCCTGACTATCCACTATGCTATCTAGCTGCCCATTATCTCTCTAGCTAAACAGTAATTTCCAAGGCCAATTCTCTATCCACTCTGCCGTCCACCTCATACTAAGAACGAAACATAGTGATACATTTTTTAAATAGGGTTGCTCATTCTCTATTTCAGGCTCTGGAGAAACAATTATATTGATGGCTTCACTTCAGTTGTGGAAAATTCATAGATGTGAGAAGATAATTAAGTATTCTTTCTGTTGCCAACTCTCTTTGAAAATCAGACAGAAGTAGAAAGAAAAGATGCAGGAGATGTGTAGAGGGGAAAGTGTGAAAATCTTAAGTTTTCAGATATTTTTGCTCATTTACCATTTATATACTTTAAAATAATATTGAAGGTAGTCTTAGCTCTTACTTTCATGTCAAGAACTGAGATGGCCTGCTGAATGTGTCAACTGACCTACCATACTCCAGGCCAATATCACAAGACATATCTAGGGTGTAGACAAAGGACAAGTATTCTAATGGGGGCTTAAGGAGCCTATTAAAGACAAGCTACGATCCTCTTTCTACCAGAGTTTACAATTTAATAGAAATAAGATACTAATATATATCCAAAACACAGATAAACCTACTGATTATAAAAAGGGGGTGGGGGTGACAGTGGGGCCTACCATAGTTTCTCACATCTGATGTATTTATTTATTTAGTGAGTAGGAAGGTGAGAGGTAGTTTTACTGATGGACTGGAAAATGAGTG
This sequence comes from Pseudochirops cupreus, assembly GCA_028627135.1. Classification (NCBI taxonomy): domain Eukaryota; kingdom Metazoa; phylum Chordata; class Mammalia; order Diprotodontia; family Pseudocheiridae; genus Pseudochirops; species Pseudochirops cupreus. The sequence continues at coordinate 311,030,187 of CM053583.1, forward strand.
GCCTTAATCTGAAAAGATTTCCTGGAAGTGACAGCCTTGAGTTTTCAATGAAAAAAAGAGGACAGCAAGGTAAAGCTGAGAGGATGAGAATCGCTTTCAAAATCAATAGCCTTGGCCGTGCCACACATCCCCCTTACTAAACGGTTTGTTTTCTAATCTGTAAAACAGAAAAAACAAACAAACAAACAAAATCCCAAATCACTTACACTGCTTCTCTCTTAGGTGTTTGTAAAGAAATTACTCTGTAAACTTGAAGGTATAACCATTAAAATATTATTCCCACCAGACTACTGAGATCATCTGGAGATAAGAATGTCATATTTATAAGAAGGCCCTAGAATTAGCAGATAGAGGTCATCCTCAACTCCTCAACGTCCCCCAGCCCCATATCCAATTAGCTGCCAAATCTCATAGTTTCTGTCTCCATCACATCTCTTGTCTAAGTCCCTGTCTCTCCATTCCCTAACCTGCAGATGCCTGCAGCATCTCTCTCCCGGACAACTGCAGAAGCACCCTGCCTCAAGCCTCTTCCTAGTATAATCCATTCTCCACAGAGCCATCAGGGTGAATTTTCTAAAGTGTAGATCTGACTTCGGAGTTAAGAAAGGCAGCTAGGTGGCACAGTGGATAGAGTGCTGGGACTAGAGTAAGGAAGACTCATCTTCCTGAATTCAAATCTGGCCTCAGACACTTACTAGCTGAGTGACCTTGGGCAAGTCACTTAACCCTATTTGCCTGTTTCCTCATTAGTAAAACAAGCTGGAGAAGGAAATGGCAAATCACTCCCAGTATCTTGCCGAGAAAACTCCAAATGGGTCACGAAGAGTAGAACACAACTGAAACAACTCAACCACCATCCCCATCAGCTTTTTTCTTCATTGAATTTGGTGCCTGGCTCACAGTCTTTCTCTCCTGTCCAACTCCTGCTCTCATACTAGGGGACTTGAATATACACACTGATGCTCCCTCAAACACCCTGACCTCTCAATTCCTCAACCTACTCATTTCCCATAGCTTACTTCTTCATCCCACATCAGATACAAAGATGGTTATACTCCTGACCTTGTCATCTCCCAAAGATGTAATACTTCCAATTTCAGGAACTTTCAAATTCACTTTCTGATCACAATCTGTTGTTCCACCTCTCTGTTTTGTAACCCCTAAACCCTGTTCTTCATCCCCAATAAGACCTCTTATATATAATCCTCTTATCCTGCCTCAGATGCATCCTATCTGTGTGACCATGGGCAAGTCACTAAACCTGTTTGCCTCAGCTTTCCTTATCAGTAAAATGGGGCTAATAACAGCACCTGCCTCCCAAGGTTTTTGTGATGATCAAAGGAGACAATACTTATTAAGTGCTTAGCATAGTGCTTGGCACGCAGTCAGTGCTACAAAAATGTTGGCTATTATCACCTCCAAGATCAACTATAAAGTCCTTCGTCTGATGTTCAAAGTCTTCCATAAATACCACCACCTTTTCAGTCACCCCCGTGCACTCATCTATTCAGTAACACTGGCCTCCTTGCTGTTCCTCATACACAATGCTCTACCTTCTGACTCTAGGCATTTTCACCGACTGTTCCCCAGGCCTAGAACACTCTCCCTCATCTCTTTGAAACCTCTTTCCTCCCTAATGTTATACTAAACTATTTCTTCTACTTCAAATAAACAAGTTATGTTAATTTAAAAACTTATTTTTAAAACTCTGAAAGTGGAGATTCCTTGTCCTCTTCAAAGGAATGATAATTTCTAATAGAATCTAATGAAATAGTCTATTCAGTTATAATGTTAAACCCATGATTTAGCACTACCCAATAAAAGGTAAGTAAGCTACATTCTTTCAGTAAACTGTTATCAAACATTATTGGAAAGTTTTTTAATTAGCAAAAAACCCATTTAGACTAGTAATATATAAGAGCACAATTTGGTTAAGTTTTTCTGTTTGAAGAACGATTTTCAAAAAACTTCACAGGTAATTAAAACAAAATTTCTCCTTTGGCCAGCATGCAGTTATTGAAATATAAAACAGTACAAAAGCAAATTGTTATTAGCATGCTTCAAAATAAGTCAATAACTTATTTCATCTACCAAGACATAAAAAACCATAAAGCAAAATGTAATATGGGTCAAAGTCATACGAAACTTGCTATGTAGCTAAAGGGTTTCATTTTTTCAATTGTGAAGCATTGCTAAACTTTTCCACATAGATAACTAATTCCTTTTTTGGGTTAGCAATCCTATGTGGCAGCTTTACTACCTGACAGTTAATTGAGGTAAACTTTTTAAATACGTGAAGTTTATTCCCGGTACTTCCAGCATCATGCTAATGGGAAAAAATCACATCAAAATTCCAAACTGGGATTTTAAAATTAAACCAGAATGGTGCCTGCTAAAGTCGCACTCCCAGGGAGCTGGGCAAGGGTAGAGAAAGGAATATTTATAGGAAGATCTCTTCTAAGAGGCTCCATGTTCCAATCAGTTTCATTTAGAGGATTCCATTCCTTTTCTTTTTCTTTGAAATAAAATTATTCATAAAATATTTAGTGAGGGGGTGGCTAGGTGGTGCAGTGAATAGAGCACTGGTCCTAGAGTCAGGAGGACCTGAGTTCAAATCTGGCCTCAGATGCTTGACATACTTACTAGCCATGTGACTTTGGGCAAGTCACTTAACCCCAACTGCCCTCCAAAAAGCAAAATAAATAAATAAATAAAAGTGTTCATTGGCTGGGGAATGACTAAGTGATTGTGGGTACAAAAATGTAGTAAAATATTGCTCTGTCATGTGAAATACCGAATTTGAAAATTCCAGAAGAACCTGGGAAGATACATCATGATGCAGAATGAAGTAAGGAGAACCAGGGAAAAAAATACACGGTGACTGAACAGTGTGAATGGAGAGAACAATAAAACTAAAGTAAAGCTATATGAGGTTCAAGGCTAGGCTCTAAAACCGGCACCGTCTCATTAGAGATGCGGGAGGAGGCTGCTGGTGCGGAATGCGGCGCACATGCTGTCAGACCTGGTTAAGACACCGACTGGCTTTAACACATTGTTCCTTTTTCTTTATCTCTGCCATAAATAAAGGCTTTCTTGGTGACAGGCAGAGGGGTAAGAGTAGCTAGAATATATTCAGAAATGAATGGGATGGGAAAAAAAAGGCATTAATAAGACTTCTAAAAAGTGCCTAAAACTGCAGTTTTTGGAAACAACAAGAGGAAGGACATGGCATTGACTCCGGACTCCAAGGCTAATTCTCCCAATAGGTCTCTGGAAGATCTTGGTCAGTTCACTTATTTTTGTTTGTTTGTTTGTTTTCAGAGGAGGGAGGGGAGGGCAACCTATTCTGCATTCAAACTCATGAGGAGGCCATCTGGAGGGACCAGAATGCTATGCTGATAATCATATTTCTTCAATGTCTTACAATTTAAATTCCTGGTCTTGCTCAGAAGCGATTTCATTTCAAAGTCTGAGCTGACAACACACAAAGTGACTTGTCCAAGGTCACACAGTTAGTGTGTCAAGTATCTGAGGTTGGATTTAAACTCAGGGCCTCCTGACTCCTGGGCAGGTGCTCTATTCACTGCGCCACCTAGCCGCCCCTGATGGGTTCACTTCTAAAGACCGCAGGCTATGATGAAAAGAGCATTGGCTCTGATGTCTGAAGACATGGACTCAAATCCTATCTCTGACACTGCTGGTGTGACCTTTACCAAGTCACTTAGTCTTCCTGGGTCTCAGTTTCCTTACTTGTAAAATGAGAGGGTTGGACTAGGTGGCCTCCAAGGTCCCTTCCAAGCTAGGATCCTGTGATATGTTCACTAATCTCTTAAGGTCTCTTGGTCTCTTCTTGTTCTTAATATCCCACATAATGATTAAACAAAACAACATGTAAACTTCTATTCCTTTTCCTCTGGGAGATCCAGTGGAATATGGTGGAAGGACAATTAGACTTGGAGTCAGAAGATCTGGGTTCGAGGCTCTTAGCCATGAGAACAGGCAAAGATTGACCTCTTTCTGAGCTTCATTTCCCTCATTTATAAAATAAGAATACTTATCCTATCTACCTTCTTACAGGGTTACTGTCATGAAAGCACTTTGTAAACCTTAATGCAATTGGATCCAAACGGGTTTCCTCATGCTGACACTCGATTTGTGAATTTGTCATTTCCACATTCATGGTTTGAACTCAATGGGAGGGAAAAAACCAAAGGAGATTCCAGCATATCCCCCACTCACCCAGAGGGGGCGCTGAGACCAGTCTTACCTATTCCATGCTTTCTGAATTCTTTTACCACTCCTAAACTTAAGATGTACGCAACTTGTGTATCAACAGAGAAGTTTGAGGCTAGAATATCTCCGTCCTGCAGAGAATTTAAAAAGAAAAGAAAAAGTTAGGTTAATCCTGGAGGCAGACATTCAAATAATGGGAACTAGATGTAGAATAAGAGGTGACTTGGTTTCAAATCCTGACTCTGATACTATCTGTGACCCTAGGCAAAGCTTCAGTTTTCTCATCTGTAAAATGGCTATATTAATATTTTCACTACTCACCTTAAAGAATTGTTTTGAAGAAAGTGCCTTGCAAATTGTAAAGAGCTCTACAGGTATAAAGCATGGCTACAGCAACCCTAATTCACATTTCTTTGGTGCCTTAAGGTGTACAAAGCACTGTCCTTAGTGCAAACAGTGTCATCTCCATTTTAGAGAGGGGAAAACTTGGCCTCAGGGGGTCAAGTCACTAGAAAGTACCAGTTGAACACAGGTCTCTCTCCTGACTCCAGGCCAAGTGTTCTTCCCATTCCATGACCTTGCCTTTCACAGTGTTATGATATCGGGGAAGCAACCATGACCTTACACAAGAGGTCTCTTGGGATCAGAAAATAGACACTAGGCTGGGGCAACCAAGATGACAGACAATCCTTGTGTTTGCTAGGAAAAGAGGAACCCTTCTCTTGCCTTTTTAAACAGAAAAATGCTAGCTGTTTGTTCTTGGTGGTAAATAATTCAGACAGACACTAGATTGGTTTATGAATCCATCTTGTGATTCACACCTATTCTGCATTCAAACTCATGAGGAGGCCATCTGGAGGGACCAGAATGCTATGCTGATAATCATATTTCTTCGATGTCTTACAATTTAAATTCCTGGTCTTGCTCAGAAGTGATTTCATTTCAAAGTCTGAGCCGACAACACACAAATACCGGGGTTTTGGGTTTGTATTAGGAAGACCCCCAGCTCCAGCCCTTACACGTCACTTAACCTCAGTGTGTCTCCATTTCCCACATGTACAAAGGAACACAAATACAAAAAAACACAAAGGAACTAACACGCCTGCAGGGCAGGATCCCTCGTGCCTCAAGGAAACATTTCATACACCATGAAACACACGCGAATGTAGGAAATTGATAGTGCGGCTCTGAACCAGCTCATATCTATAGTAAAGAACAAAAAATGGCTCAAGATCTGAATTATTTGAAAAGGAAACAATATAAACAAATAACCAGCATAGAAGTACAATGATTACACAAGTAAAAAACAAAAGGGCATGAAATGAATGGGAACATTTTATTTGGTGTCTGTTCGAGTCAGAATGAAAACAGAATTTTTAAATGAATTTAAAAAAAAAGTCAGGACAACAAAGGAAATATTCCTGGAGGACTTAGGATCTGGGATTCAATATGTCAGAGAAAGGAGACAGGCTAATATGGTAGACAGGATAAGAGAGTTTAATGCAAGAAGCAAAATCACACAAAAAAATTTCATGTCTTGAAAATATCATTGGCTGTTGTTTCTAGTACACCCTGACCATTAAGACCCTGGCATCAAGAAACACGCAGACACAAACACAGACACACAGATACACACCCCCAAAGGGTCAATGACATCTACTGAATCTAAAAGAGAAAAAAAAATTTACATCAAACTCTGCAAGTTCTAATCTGATTGTGTGTGTGTGTGTGTGTGTGTGTGTGTGTGTGTGTGTGTAGGTAAACTCAGTTCTGTAACCCTTTGCCATAAAAGCTCTAACTCTGATAGATCCTAGCAAACTACAAAGGCTTCAAATATGGGCTGGCAAAAGAGTATATATCTTTTACTTAAGGGTCCGTTCAGCAAAGTGCCCAAGACTCATCACCAGCAGGCTGGCCACGAGGTGATGAAGTACTTCTAGCCATAGCAGCTCAGGAAAAATTGTTACCAAGAGAATGGAAGACATGTTCTTCCCTCCCAACTCCACACTCTCGCATTACTGGACAAAATAGAAAAATGGATTTTCTGAAGAGTCAGAAATACTCTTCTACTTACCTCTTTATGTACCTTTGTCCTACTTTTTATTTCAGCTACTATCATACCCACAATGGCTCCTCTGTAAGTTGCAGCAAGGGAAAAAAATTTCTTATTTGAAGTAATGTCACGATACCATGAGTCAGGGTACCTAGAAAGAGAACCCATCAAAGAGATCAGTGGTGCTGGCAGGTCTGCACCTCCTGCCTAGACTACTGCAATAACTTGCTGGTGCATCTGCCTGACACAAGGCTCTCCCCACCCCAGTCCATCCTCCACTTAGCTGCCAAAGTAATCTTCTTAAAGCACAGGTCAACCCCCCCCCCCCCACCGTTCCCCTCCCCAGTCAATAAACTGCAGTGATTCCCAATAACCTCTAGAAGCCATTATGAAATTGTCTGTTAAACTTTCAGGGCCCTTCATAAACTGCCCGCCCCCAAAACTTTTTCAATCTTCTTACACCTCATACTCCCCATCTGTGATCCAGTGACAGCAGCTTCCCTGCTGTGCCTCACACAAGACACGCCATCTCCCTACTTCCGGCACTGTCAGAAGCTCTCTCTAATGCCTGGAATTGTCTCCCTCCTTATTCTTTGACTTCCTGGCTTCCCTAGCTTCCTTCAAGTACCAGCTAAAATCCCATCTTGCAGAAGAAGCCTTCCTGAAGCCCTCTTAATGCTAGTGCCTTTCCTCTGAGATTATTTCCAGTTCATGTTGGATGTCTTGTTTGTACAGAGTTTGCATGTTGTGTCCCCCATTAGACTGTCAGCTCGTTGAGGTCAAAGACTGTCTTTTGCCTTTCTTTGTATCCCTGGTGCTTTGCATAGTGCCTGGCACACAGAAGACACGGAATAAATGCTTACTGACTAACTAGTATGTATTTTAAGGTAATATACAGTATGTTCATTAGGGAAATAGGCTATTACTTCTCTCTCCTGCTTTTAAATAAGGATTATGCAGATTTATCAAGTCTTGCTAAATTAGATGATTAGACATTTTTCTGAGCCTTTTACTCACTCCATACCTAAACATCTCACATTTAATCAGCTGCCCAATCAATAACATTCTTAAATCTCTCTGAATACCAGTTTGATATCTGTTGCAGTCCCTCCTTTCTATTCTGTGTTATTAGGCCCATACTCAAAACATTCAAATGGATTTGTGATCTCACTGAAGCAGCTATTCCCTCCTGCCCATGCTGGCGTGACTCTTGTATGAGTTCTCTCCCAGAAGGAGGCCGCTCAACCTGACATAACGAGGGCACCAGTGGAGTTCTGGGACTGCCCACTAACAGTTATTCCTCATTTTCACCACATGCTTAATCCACTTTTTTCATTATACATTTTTTGGGGATGACATCCTTACTTCAGTTCTTTTCTGAAGTTTCTAATTTGTTATATATCACAGCCTGATCACTCTCACTGTGCTTTTCCACTGTACTCTCTGAGACTCATTTTTATTCCCTAGATATTATAATATAACATTATTAGCAGCCCAACACCAGTGTTACATGAGTTTAATGGAATGTTACTGAACAGCAGGAAACTTTGTTCATGAAAGATTCAGAGAAGCAAAGGAAGAATTTTATGAACTGGTACAGAATGAAGAAAATACCAAGAAAACAATATACACAATGACTACGATGTGTTTGAACTCAGGTCTCCCTTATTCCACGGGCACTCTATCCACTGTACCACTTAGCTGCTTCCTCTCCTTACTTTTTCAGCTTTTCCCTTTAGACTGTAAGCTCCCTGGGGGCAAGGACTCTCTTCTTCTACACCTTTATATCCCCAGTGTTCGGCACAGTGCCGGACACAAAGAGGTGAAGTTTACTCACTACTGACTTCATCGCCCAACTTTTGAAGAGACTTCCCCCAAGGATTTTAAAAAGAGGTTTAGAGATATATTATTTTTTAATATATTCAATCTTAGTAAGAGGGATGTTTTAAATATGTTTCCACACAACACATACTAAGTTTTGCTATGGACATAATTCAGGGTTCACTGGTTGTGTCCATTTTCATGTCTAGCCTATCTGGTCCTCTCCAAATCATCCTTCACAAAGCTGCCAGATTAATCTGGCACAGCTCTGATCATGTCATCTCATGGTTAAAACTCTTCAGACTCCTTCTTGTCTACTGAATACAACTCAAACTCCTTGGTTAGGTATTCACGGTCAGTCGCCATCACATGGCAGCACACTACCTTTCCAGTTTTATCTCACACTACTTTGTTCCTCCCAACTGTATTATTCACCATCTCCCACCTGTCCATGTGCAGGCTTTCCTGCCTCAACATTGCTAATACCTAGGACACCCTCCCTTCCCTATCTTTGCCTGCTGAAAGCCTACTTGTTGCTCAAGTCACAGTTCAAATGCTACCTTGTCAAATCTTACACACCCCTTTACTCACATCTTTTACACAGTTGTCATTTATTAATCTATTTTATAGTCACATGTATATGTACCCTATTCCCCCTAACAGAATATAAACTCCATAAAGCCAAAGACTGTGTCTCATCTAAGCTTCCTATCTCCCCAGGTATTAGTACGGTGCTGTCGCTGTCTACACAATAGGTACTTAATAAATGGCTCTTCTTGAATTTAATGGGGAACATGCCATTCTATCACCACCTAACTTTGAGTAAGGCCTATATTGCAGTATCAGGTAATTAGACTGTTAGAGTTTCTGTGCTTGTCACACCTTCCACACCCAAGTTACAGGACAGCCATTATCTGTAAAGAATCTGTCTCTATATCAAAGGTACGGGGAGAACTGCAGATTTAAAAAAAATGCAAGCTTTGCTATCCAAAGAATGTGCCCTTGACAGGTGCTTAACAAATGCTGGACTTTGTTGGATAAATTTGTAGCTGAATAACTGTCCCAAATTTGTTAAGTTATTCCCTGTTAACAGACAGGGACCCAAGTGCCAGATATCTGACCATATCCATTGGTCTCTGAATATTTCCCAATAACAGGTTAAGATTTAGTTGTAGGCAGCACCATAAGGGGGAAAGCCTTGGATCTGGACTCAGAGGACCTGAGTTCAAGTCCCACTCACTTGTGTGATCTTATTCCACTCAGTTTGTGTCCTGGAGTTGTAGCATCAGCACCACAGAGGACACAGGGAGTGGGAATGAGATGCAAGAAGAAGCCTGTCCTTTAGCTAGATGAATTGTGAGAGAGTTACATGCCTACTGCATCTTTAGAGGACTTCGTAAAAGGACCATATAAAGACAGCCCAACATTGAAGAACTAGGGAAACAGTTTGGCAGCAAAATGTAGTCATTGACTGGCACTGGGTAGATGCCCTTTCTAGGAATGTGGGTAGAGCACCCCATCAAGAGTGAGTCAGAGTCAAGGAAAGGTATTGGACAGCCATTGGAAAGAGATGATTCAAAAGATGTTTAAATGTCAACTTGGCAATGTACAACTATGCTACAAACAAACTAGCCTGTATGACACATTCCTCTGAGTGCAGCTCAAACTCTTCAGACTTTTGTGTTCACCATTTCCCACACCTGCAATGCCTGGGCTTCCCCCACACATCTTCCCAACCTCTATGACTCAGTTCACTGGCCCCTTCTCCTCCACAAAGCCTTTCCTGATTCCCAAAGAACTGATACTACTTGGCTTTAGTCAGGTGTTCTAGAAGTATAATTGGGGGTGGAGGGTGGTTATTTCTCTTAGGAAACTTTTAAGGGATTCAATATAGGCCAGTGAAAAGGGCAACAAAGGGGAAGATAAACAATTATTAAGCCTATGTCAAGCACTGTGCTAAAGTACTTAACAAATATCTCAAAAGAAGAGTGAACTGGGAGTTGGGAAAACTGGGTTTAAGCCTCAGTTCTGCCACTAACTAGTCATGTGATTAGGAGTTAATCACTTCTCCAGAACTCAGTTTCCCCTTCTGAAAAATGAGGGGTTGGGCTAGATTAGGGGCTCTTAACCTGGGGTCTGTGAACATTTTTGCTTTTAAAAAATATTTTGACAACTACAATTCAATGTAATTAGTTTCCTTTGGAATCACACTTTTTTTGCAGGGGGGGGAGAGAGGGATTTTCAAACACTGTTCTGAGAAGCCATAAGTCTCAGTCCTGCCAAGCAGCCCAGGACCCAAAACAGGCCAAGAACTTCTGAACTAGGGGACCTCTAAGGTTCCTGCTGGGCCTGTTTTAGTGCTGTGTGTCTCCCAAATTCCTTCTAAATTACAGACCCAAAGAATGGGATTATAAATTCAGATTTTACTTACTCAATTGGGAACCAGTCACCACAGAGCTGCTTCACTGTGTCTATGTCATCGTGGCAAAGAAGACGTAGGTTGACCTCACTAAGTGCACTGGAGGGCACTTCCTCTGTCATTCACGCCTGGAATTAAAGGGCAATACATTAGGAAGGGGAGAACCTAGTCCATAATAGTGCTACTTGACTCTTCCCCACCTCTTGTTTTCTTCAAGACTTTTAAAATAGCTTCATATCTGTTTGCCCCTTTTGATTACCCTGAGAAGTAGGATGGTATCATCTCTATTTTACAGATGAGGAAACTGAGGCTTTGGACAGAAATTGCCCATAGTCACAAAGCCAGTTAATGGTAGGATTGGAATCCAGATCTCCTGCCTTCTAGGACCCAGTTCTGTGTTCTTTCTCACTGCTATAGGGGCTGGGAACCATGGTCACAGGCTTCTCATCTTTTCTAGTGATTTTACTCATCCCAAATAAAAGCCTTGACCAGCTTTAGCTCATATTTCTAGATGGCATACTGGTGTGAATGACTCCATCCTGCCCGGCCCTCCCCCCACCGGTTTATTTAAAACCAGCGTGCTGTCGAATCTGCTATACATGTATTATATTTACGCATACACATACACACAGTTAGGGACTTAGCATTTATTGACTACTGATTACATTTGGACACACAGACACACAGCAAAGTTCGGATTCAAAACCAGCTTTGTAAACTCTAAGTACAATGAATGCTCTTTTAAGTATATGCTTATAAATATATTTTTCTTTCACAAGGTTCTCGTTTTGAGGGTGTGGTTTTTCTTCACCAGTATCAAGATGGTACACCTGGAACGTCCTCTGTTGTAGAATGAGTAAGGGAGATGAGTGAGTGTCCCCCAGATCCACCTCTAATCTAGCTGTATTTTACAAAAAAGCTAAAAAGCAATAACGAGAAGAGGCAACCATGAAAGTCTAGAAGCCTGTCAAGTTCGGCAAAGCACTGAATCCTTCCCAGGCCCCTGACAACATGGTGACTGCTGGGAAGAGAAGCAGACTCGGCTCTCCACAGCTCAGACAAATAGCGACTTCAAGGCCAACACAACAGCCCCGGGCAGGAGAGAGGGACGGTTCTTGCAGGATTTCCAAGTGAATTAGAGTTGATTTTATATTTTAAGAGATTGATTTCTGTCCAGAAAGGGCCAGGATCTCAACCCTGACAACTAGTAGGTGAGGTCCCTCAATCAGAATTTTCCATGGAAAACAAATACCACTTTCCCAAGTTAACAACATATGTTTTCAATCAGTGAAGTCCACGCAATCTAGGTCAGTCATGAAGCAGTCACCTCAATTTTGTTACATAAAGCAGGATATTGTGTTGTTCTAACCAAAGTCAGACTGTGGATCTTGCTTCCCTTTTAAGAGATAGGACAAGGCAAGAAAGCAGTCATCAGGAGGCTATAGGTGGGAGACTTAACAGAAAACATTCTCTCAGAGACCTCTATGGATTCATTACTTAAGGAATAAAGTAAAAATTCTTGACCCTGGCATTCAAGGCCCTCCTCAACCTGCTTCCAATCTAGCTGACCAGGCTTTTCACGGACCACTTCTACTTCACAGAATGTCTATTTCAACCAATCTAGATAACTTTCTACCCCCCATTCTCATCCTGTGCTCTATCCCAGGGAAGCAATAAGGTGGATGGGGTGCTACATGCTGAGAAAGTCACAAAGCTAATAAAATAGAGAGCCAAGACTTTCAGCTCAGTCAGCTGCATTTCCCATTAAACCACACCCCTCAATACAAAATAATTCTCGCCATTAAAAACAAAAACAAAAAAACATCTGTTTATCACATACTTACCCAAAGTTTATGTTCTTCTTTGCTATGGAAAGCATCTGGAAATTGAGTTTTTGATCCAATTTTCTTTTAATAAGTTATTCTTAGGTCGAGGAGCCCATAACAATTTCCAAAACACAGGATAATAGATCTAGACTTAAAAGGGGCCTCAGAGACCATCCAATCAATCAACAAACTTTTGTTAAGCAACGACTACAAGCCAGATAGATGTGCTAGGTGCAGGGAACTTAAAGACAAAACCTCTGGCAGTCCTCACCCAGGAGGAGCTTCCCTTCCAACAGAGAAAGCAACACGTATGCATGCGAGTGAATAGAAAATATATTCAAAGTAAACACAAGGTAAATTGTCCTACTCCTTCCCCCTACCCCTACCCCCAAACCTGGAGGTTAAGCGACTTGTTCAAGGTCACACAAGCAGCAGGCATCAGCAGTGGGATATGAACCTGGGTCCTCTGGCTCTGGAGCCAGGGCTTCCCTTCCCCCCCAATACTATGCCCTACCCAACCTGTTCCATATAACAGTCTCAAGGGGTTGGAGGAGAATTAGTCTCTCTATTACCTAGAGGAGGAAATGGAGGCTCAGAGTAAGTGACTTGCCCACAGCTAGTTAGAAGTCAAACTTGAAGTTGGGTCTTGTGACTCCAACCCAGTGATCTTTCTTTCCACCATGCCACACCACTTCAGAAATTCTGACATATAACACACAAGAAGCAAGCCATTTGACCTATGTACTCAGTCTCACAGTCAGCAATGGCATCTCCAACAGGAGAGTCATACCCATTACCATCAGCAAACAAGTCAAGTCAACAAGCATTCATTAAAAGCCCTTACTAGGTGCCAGGCATGATGCTAACTAGGCCAGGGGTATATAAAGAAGGTAAGACAGTTAATGCTATCAAGGAGCTCACAGTTTATCAGAGGGAGATAACACACAAGCAACTAGGTACAAATAAAATATATGCAGGATAAACTGGAGATAATCTCAGAGGAAAGTCACTAGTGTTAAGGGGGGCTGGCAAAGTCTTGCAGAAGGGAATACTGTAGCTGAGACTTGAAGGAAGACAGGAAAGGCAGGAGATCGAATGTCTTGTGTGGGGAACAGCAAAGAGGTCTGTGTCACCAGATCATTTTGTATGTGAAATGCAATTATAATGAGTAAGTACCAAGGGAGAAAAGACCAACTGCTCCATTAAAAAGTAAAAAATACATCCCACCAACCCAGTCCCACCAACTCTTCCATTTCCTTACAAAGAGTTTAAAATACAAGGGCACAAAGGAAAGAATCCTGTGGCCCAACTTAAGTAAAATATGTGATTTCATTCCAAAATTTCTCTTCTTCAATGCTTGCTGACCCTTTATGTACTGTAGCAAAGCATCTAAGCTTCAGAATGAGAAACATTTGGGAACCAAAATGGGAATTTATTCTGGCCTCTTTCAGCTCTGCACTTAACCACAGTGGGTACATCAAGGCTTCTCCTTCACTTGTTTGCTGGGGGAGGGGAAAACAGATTGCAGGTCGAAAGACTGAGGTTTGAATTCAGGTCACTTTCTAGTTATGTGATCTGGGACATGTGGGAGAGACTGTTCAGTTTCTGAGCTTCCATTTCGTCATCTGTGAAATGGGAACAATAACCACCTACACTCAAAAGATTTACCATATGTGAGATGCTCTGCAAATCAAAGTACTACACGAATGTCAGGGATCATTATTTCCCATGAAAACTCCATCTCTACGACTATCCTAGAAAACATTTTTGGGCGTTTTCTTTTCTCTCAGATTACATCATTGCCAACAAATGACAAGACAACCAATGAGTCTCTCATCCCGAAGAACTGGCCCACCCTCATATGCCAATATTATGAGGATGCCTTTTCTCTTATTGATTAATCTTGTTACCTCTGACCAGGATGACAATATTCTTTTCCATCAGCTCAAACACACTAACCTAAACCCTTGTCTTTCCCCTTCAGGTTCGCATAATTGATATGCTTAGAGTTCACGAACCGCTGAATAACTGATCTGGTAAATTTACAAAGTTCTCTGAAGATGAAAAGAAGCTACCACTGTTGAGGGTTAGAAAGGATGGATTTCTAACGAAATCCTTTGGAGGGTTCTATTAGTCTGAAAGAATTACCAGGCATAAGCAGTCTTGGCAGTTTTAAAAGGGTTTATTATGCTTGTCAGTGGGCAGGAGAAAATTAAGGGGAACCCTCCTGCGAAGTGTGGGGATTGGGGGTACTGATTATATAGTAACAAAATCATAACTCTGATCTCAATTATGCTAAGTGTGCGTTCAAAGGTGGAGTTAGGGAGGAGCACCCAGCCTGTCAGCCCAGGAAAGGTCCCCCTTTGATAAGGTGGACGACTTCTTTCTTTAGGAGTTATCTTAGAGCTGGCCACTAGAACAAAAACGGTAAACATTTCTCTAAGGAATCCTTTTAAGAATTCCTAGGTGTGGCTTGTTATAGTTAACGAGCTTCAGGGAAGATACTTACAGGCTGGGGGAGGGGGAAGGGACAGAGTTAATGCTTTACAGCTGGGGGGAAAGGTGACTTTCCACAGGCCAATGTCACAAGCTGATATCACAAGCTGATATCACATACCCAGGTGCCCGAACACAAATGAAATTCAAGACAAAGTCACCCCAAATATTACAAAGGCACCTCAGCACCCCCTTCACCACCATTCAAATAAACTCCTATTATTATGACTTGGGAGTTATCACAGTCTAAAAGAACACAAAAGCATTTAAGGCTAAGTTTTCAGAAAGCTATTTCTGCAAACCTGATTAATAGAAATCAATGGCTATTCTTCATCATCATTTAGCTGCCAGTGGTCCTCATCATAAATCCTTTGGCCTTGCTCTGGTCTTCAAAGCCCACAAGTGATCTACTAGGTCAGTTAAAAAAATAAACAAAACTGGACCCAGGCTGGCCAGAGTCCCTATTCCTGGACATTATGCTTCTCTTAATGCAGCCTAAAATCACAGCCACTGTTGGCTCTAATTGGTCTTTCAATCTATTAAAACCTCCCAATCCCCTTCCCCACCTAGCTGCACCCCCACATCTTGTCCTTTTGAACCCAAAGTGTAAGGCTTGAATGTATGCTTATTAAATTTCATCTTATTAGAGTCATTAACTAACCATTTTAAAATGCTGAAGTTGTTTTCAATCCTGACTGTCATCTGCAGCCTTAGCTATCCCTCCTAATTTGTCACATGCGAATCCAGTTAGCATGCCATCCATGCTTTTGTTTAAATCACTGATAACAGTGCAACAGAAGAGTGCAGCACAGATTCCTGGGGCACATCACCCCAGAGAATAAATTGAAGGTGGTAATTCCATTGCCCCCAGCACATTTGGAGTATCATGGCTAGTTGTGGATAACACATTTTAGAGGGATATTGATAAATTAGATGGTACCCAGAAGAGGACAACAAGGATGAAAAAGATCCCAATCATGTCATATGAAAAATGCAATACATAAAAGTTGCAAATAAGGCAAATTTAGCCTCAACATAAGGAAAAGCTTTTTGACAAATGGAACTGTCTAAAAGGCAAAAGATTTCCTTGAAGTTAAGGTTTCAAATAATGTCTGGATGACCACCTGCTGGGTATATTAATAATATTACAATTACTCCAGATCTCTCAACCCCCCATATCTAAACTGTTGCCAAGGGCTGAATTTTCACCTTTGCAACATTTCCTGAACACACCTCTTTCTTTCCTCTCCCACTGTCACCACTCTAGTGCAGGCCCCAATCACCTCACAGTTGGACTAACCCCAACAGCCTACTGGGGGTCTCCCTACCTTAAGTCTCTCCCTAACTCCAGTCCATCCTCCATTCTGCTGTCAAAGTAATTTTCCTAAAGTGTAGGTATGATCATATCACTCCCTATTCAATAAACTCCAGTGACTCCCTACTACCTCCAAGATCAAATACAAAATCATCTGTTTGTGACTACTATGGAGATGTTCTGCGTAACTACACATGTATAACCTGAACTGAATTGCTTCTCTTCCCAGTGGGGGTGGGTGAGGAAGGAAGAAGGGAGAGAATCTGGAACTCAAAGTTTTAAAAACAAATGTTAAAAAATTGTTGTTATATATGCAACCGGGAAATAAGATACGCGGGTAATGGGGGTATAGAAATCCATCTTGCCCTACAAAAAAGTAAGGCGTAAGAGAGTAAGGACCTGCAGGGATGGGGGAGGGATATGAGAGGGCAGACTGGGGGAAGGAATAACCAGCATGCTTGCCATCTG
Source organism: Pseudochirops cupreus (assembly GCA_028627135.1). Lineage (NCBI taxonomy): Eukaryota > Metazoa > Chordata > Mammalia > Diprotodontia > Pseudocheiridae > Pseudochirops > Pseudochirops cupreus. The sequence continues at coordinate 311,046,818 of CM053583.1, forward strand.
AGGGGAAAGGGGAGCCATAGGGAGAAAAATTTGGAACTCAAAATCTTGTGGAAACGAATATTGAAAGCTAAAAATGAATAAACAAATTCTGAAAAAAAAAATCATCTGCTTGGTATTTAAAACCCTTTATAACCTAGAACCCAGCTCCATCTTTTGGGTCTTTTTACATGTTAATACCTGACACTGGACTCCTTGCTGTTACTTGAACAAGACATTTCATCTCTCAGCTCTGGGCATTTTCTCTGGCTGATCCTTACATCTGGAATTCTCTCCCTCTTCTCTGCTTCCGGGCTCCATTCAAGTCCCAGTTAAAATCCTATCTTCTACAGGACCCCCCTTAATTCTAAAGCTTTCCCTCTGCTGATTATCCTCTACAGACCTGAGTTGTACATAGTTGTTTGTATGGCATCTCCACTATTAGACTATGAAATCCTTGAGGGCAGGGCCTTTGACCTTTTTTGTACGTCTGACACTAAGCACAATACCTATCGCGGCATCCTTCATTAAATCTCATGTATTTTATACTTCTCTTATGTATGTACAAGGCTCTCCACATAGTAAGTGCTTAATAAACGTCCATGTCAAAGAAACAACGGTTTAATTATAACAGGAATGCTCATACTTCGCCAATTAATCAGCCAGTTTTTGATTGATCTGTAAACAAGAATGCCATTTGTAAACAACAACAGGGTATCTTTGAGGGATGGATATACCAAAGGTTTAAAATAAATATAACTGGGCTGGGGCCCTCTCTTTCCTTTTAGGACTCTGCTGGACAAGCTTATTAAGAATAATTTCTTGTGAAGAATGTTCACTGACTGACTTCCCCATATGCCATACTTTGAATAGAAGATCCTCCACGCTTGGAATGCACACTTCCACACCTCCCCATCTCAGAACCCCACCTCCTAGATTAGACCATTCTTGAGACCTACTAGTCAGGGGCCTTTGTCCCCCTCTCCCCAGAATATTTGGGTACGTTTCATACTTAGCCGTGTGCATGTTTTTCCCTAGTAGAAGGTAGGCTTCTGGAGGGCAGAGACTGTCTTTTATCTCTGCAGCCTTGATCAGTGCCTGGCATATAGGAGATGCTTAGTAAATCCTTCCTGAAACAACGAATTTGTACAGGTTACTGTTTCCAAAATGCTTTTCTCACAACAAACTCTCAGACAGTGTAAATTTTATCTGCCTCATTTTACAGATGAGGATACCAAATGCTGGGAGACATTCGGTGACTCATCCAAGACTGCACAGTTGGTAAGTAACAGGTATAGGATTTGACCCCAGGTTTTTGGACTTCAAGTTCTGTGTTCACTGGCACTGACATATTTAAAATAAAAATTGGAATTTGGAGGGGGAGAGGAAAGGAGGTAAGATTTAGTTTTGCTTTCCACAAAGGGGAAAATATCCAGGGAAGGAAGCTTGGAGAAAAGGAAAAAGGCCAAAACCTGAGCTTATTTTTATCTTGGAAAGGCAATACAGGAAGGTCAAAGATCTGCTGAGTTGGAGGCCTTCTTGAATTCATAATGTTCCAGTAGTTTCCAACTCTAACCACAGCCCCAGTGCACTATTCTGCAAGCCTAGCTCTCTCGGCAGGTCGTACACATTAATCCCAGGAACTTTATCCTTAACTCTTAGTATATTTCTTTGGTCACCAACTTAGAGGAAACTGAAACCCACAGGTCTGGGTGCAGCAGGAGAGGGCCACACGTTTCTTTTGGTTTTGATATATCTCATTTGCAGACTATGCAATAAGAGGTAGGGTGGCACCTCTACAACAGAGTCTGGTCACTGTTCTGCTGGCCTAGTTGCTCTTCCCCTTAATAGAGTCCTGTGGCCACCAAGGCTTTGCTCACACTATTTCCTATACCTAGAATTGCTCTTTTCCTCTGAGGACCCTTATCTCCATCTGCAAATAACCTACTTAACCTTTGATAAATCAGCATATGCCTCCCCACCATATACCCCAAAGGGAAAGAAGTAATTTCCCTCATCAGCCCTCAGTGTATGTTATACTCATCTTATGTATGTACAATGCTCCCCACATAGTAGGTGCCTAATAAATGTTCAAGTTTTAATTAATTACAACAGGAATGATCAAGCCTTAATTGCTCGGCCAGTTCCTGGGAGACTCATCTGTAAACAAGAATGCAATTTGTAAACAGTAGTGGGATTTCTTTAGTGGGATGGAGATAAGGAAGATTTAATATAAATGGCATTGGACTGAGGCCCTCTCCTTCCACATAGGACTCTGCTGGATCATCTTGTTAAAAACAAGCTTGCTTTAACCAGGAGTAGCGAAGGGTCTCAAGGAATATGTCTAGCTAGCTCAGATTCAATCCTAACAGATCATCTTTTCCTACTACTGATGGTTATATCTTTTCAGGTTGTGAAGCACTATCATCAGAGAAGATATCATAGAATTTGAGAACTGCAAAGTATCTCAGAGGTCAAAGGGCACTGCCCTTTTACATCATTCCTGAAAAGCAGTCATCCAGTTTCCACTTAAATATTGCCATGGATAAGGCATTGACCACCACCTAAGGAAATGAATTCATTTTTGGACAATCCTAGTTGGAAAATCCTTTCTTTTGCTCAGCTGAAATCTTCTCAAAGACCACTCTTATTGTATTAATTATTAATTTGTCTTGCACTTTTTAGATGATGAATTTGTCCATCTGGACAATAATCATATAACTCCTCTAAGCCATTGCCTCTCTAGACCAAACATTCCTAATTCCTTCAGCCAATCCACATATTGCACAGTTTAAAGTTCTCTCACTTGATCTCCCTTGGACATAATCAATTCCCCTTCCTCTAAAAAGTGGCACTCAAGAACTGAACAAATGCAGTCTCACTGTGACAGAAGACAGTATGATTGTAAACTCCTTCCTTCTGAACACTAAGTTTTCATTAATACATGTATATACATAGCTCCATTAGACTGTAAGTTCCTTAAAGGCAGGGGCTGTCTTTTGCCTCTTTTGGCATCCCCAGTGCTTAGCACAGGTACTAGAAGATAGTAAGCATTTGTGGATGCTTATTCATAGTTTAAGAGGCAGCTAAGAGTGCTAGACTTAGAAGTCAGGAAGACCTGAGTTCCAATCTGGTCTCAGACACTTACTAGCTGCATGACCCTGGAAAAGTCACTGACCTCCCTCAACTTATTCCCTCATCTGTAAAATCAATATAATAATAGCACCTGCTTCATTGGGTTGTTGTAAGGATCAAACAAAATAACATAAAATGACACTGTGAAAACCTTAAAGCGCTATATAAAAGCTAGCTATTATTATTATTACTATCATTATTATTATTAAAAAGTACATCTTACTACCATAGATAGTGCCTAGATTCCTCACAGATGCCTATTTCTTAACCAGTCTACAGATTTAGGATCTGGGTAACCAAAGTTTGGCCAGGTGACTCCTGAGCTTCCTTCAAAGTCTCTGATTTTATCTAAATCACTTGACAAACATTTCTAAAGTGCCTTTCTATGTCCCAAGCACTGTGTTAGGAGTTAGAGATACGAAGATAAAAATGAAAATAGTCTCTGCCTTCAATAAACTTCCATTCTATCAGGGGAGAGAACGCGTGTATAGAAAAGAATATACAAAAGAAATACCTGTTGATTTTAGAGAGGTTAGTAGCAGAGGGGGATTAAGAAAGGCTTCAGTAGAAGGTGACGTTTAAAGTGAATTTTGAAGAAACAAAGAATTCTAAAGAAGGACTTGAGGAAGAACTGCAATCCAAGCACAGGAAGAGGCTACTGCAAAGGAATGGAGAAGGCCAGAAGAGCAGCACTAAATGTAAGGTACAGGTAACAGACTGAAGGCCAGTTTGACTGTACAAAAATATGTGGGAAGGGGAGTAATGTATAATAAAGCTGGAGAGGGTGGCTGGGATCAGATTAAAGTTTATATTTGATCCTAAAGGCAATAGGGAGTACTAGATGTGAGATGGTTAGATACGCACTTTAGGAAAACCCCATTAGTAGCTGTGTGAATGAACAAAAGTGGGAAGAGACTAGACTTAAGCAGGGAGATCAATAATTCAGGCAAGAGATGATGAGGGTCACCTGAACTAGGGTGAGAGCTGTGAGAAGAAAAGAAGGTGGATGCATAAGATGTCATGGAGATAAAATGACAAGACACAGTCAGACTGAAGTAATGTGAGATGAAAGAGAATGAAACGCTGAGGATGCTCCAAAGGTTGGTAACCTGGATAACTAGAAGGATACTGGTCACCTGCACAGATGGAGGGAAATTCAGAATTAACAGTGCACACTATGATTCTATATCTGTTCTCAGACAAAGAGAAAAGCAAATAGGAAAACTAAAAGTTTAAAGTCAAGGGAGCAGTCTAAAAAGAAACCAGCAGCTCAGATAATTCACAAACTCAGTAAAAGCAGGGTCTGAGCATAATGTTTCAGTAAAGTACATTCAATGCAAATAAAGTCTCAGAGTTGTGGTGGCAATGTTGGTGACAGGTAAGTTATGTCCTGTTTTCTGGGTGTTACAAATAAAAACTTTTACTGCATCCTTGGGGGCAAGCTTTTTTGACTTAAGGAAACAGTAATTGTTTCTCATTCAGTATGCAAGAAAAACAGTAGGCTTAAAAAAAGTTATTTCTGGATCATCTTTCTCATCCCTATTAAAAGACTCTACATTTTCAGAGACCAGTTCTTTATTTAGACAACAGTCTTTGAACATTTAAAAACAGGAAAATGCCACATTTTACCAAGGGCCAGTCAAGAAGACAAAAAAGGCAGTAAGTTTTAAGTGCCCTGTTAACAATTCCAAACCTGGTAAAAAAATGCTCATGAAATTCTGATGACTAGTTATTACATACTGAAAATTAACAGGGCAATGGGGAAGACAGATAGGATGGGATGTGTGGAAAGGGAACCAGATTGTCTAGCACACAGAGTACTGAATTAGGAACTGAGAGACCAGGGTTCTAATTCTAGCTCTGTTAATATAACTCAATGTAGGGCTCTGGGCAAGTTCAGTCCTCTGAGCTCATGTCCTTATCTTTATGATATCTACAAAGCAGAATCCATCTTTAGTCATTTATGATTCTATGAGCTATATATATAGCTCATTAGAGGAGAGTTCAGCAAGTAGAATTCAAAATCCACTGAGCAAAGGTGGGTCTTAGAAGGGAGCAGAGATTTAAAAAAATAAACTGTAAGGGCTTAGATAAAATGTCAGTTTCAAGGATAAGAAGTCTGGAAAAGAATCCATCATAAGGGGAAGAGAAATAAACAGACAATATGTCCTTCAGAGGCAATATTTCAGTATATTCTATGGGAAGTACCCAGGAGTGGGAGAGAGGATTAGTCTTGGGGTTAGGCTCAAAACTTTCATTAAGAAATTATGATTGTTCAAAAGATATGAACAGGCAGTTTTCACATGAAGAAATCAAAGTTATCTAGAGATAGGAAAAAATGCTCTAAATCACTATTGATTAGAGAAATGCAAGTTAAAACAACTCTGAGGTACCACCTCACACCTATCAGATTACTAATATGACAGAAAAGCAAAATGATGGATGTTGGAGGAGATGTGGGAAAATTGCGACATTAATACACTGTTGGTAGACTGTGAACTGATCCAACCATTCTGGAGAACAATTTGGAACTATGCCCAAAGGGCTATAAAACTGTGTATACCCTTTGATCCAAAAATACTACTACTAGGTTTATATCCCAGAGATTAAAAAGGGGGGGGGGGAGGGGAAGGACCCACCTGTACAAAAATATTTATACCACCTCCTTTTGTGGTGGCAAAGAATTGGAAATTGATGGGATAACTATTAATTGAGGAATGGTTGAAAAAGTTGTGGTATCTGATTATAATGGAATACTACTGTGCCATAAGAAATGAGGAGCAGGATGATTTCAGAAAAGCCTGGAAAGACTTACACAAACTGATGCAACATGAAGTGAGCAGAATCAGGGGAACACTGTACACAGTAACAGCAACACTGCAATGACCAGCTGTGAATGACTTAGCTAGTCTTAACAAAACAATGATCCAAGCCAATTCCAAAAGACTTATGATGAAAAATCCTATCCACCTCCAGAGAAAGAACTGATAGAATCTGAATGCAGATCAAAGCATAATGTTTTGCACTTTTTTTCCATGTTTTTTTTTGGGGGGGGGGAGCCTATGTCTTCTTTCACAAAATGACTAATACGTAAATGTTTTGCATGATTGTACATGTATAACCTATATCAAATTACTTACTATGGGAGAGGGAGGTGAGGAAGAGAGGGAGAAAATTTGGACCTCAAAATTTTTTTAAATGAATATGAAAAACTGTCCTTATGTATAATTGGTAAAAAGTTAAATATAAAAATTTTTTTAAAGAAATCAACTGTTTTGAAGGACTACAGAGACTCAATCTAAGATAGCTATCTGCTGGGCAACAGGTGTCCACATACAGGGAGGGAGAAAAGTGACTTGTTTTGAATCTTATACCTGCTTTTCAGAGGCCTGAGAAATGGGAAAGAGTGTTAGATTTGGAGCCAGAGGACTTGGCGTTCAAATTCCACCTCTGCCACTCAACTCTATGGGACTTTGTATAAATCACTTGTCTTTTAGCTCTTGGTATCAGATTCCTCATCTATGAAATCAAGGGGTTGGATTATCTGTCCTTTAAAGTACCTTCCAATTCCAAATCTATCATCCTTTTATGCCTGGGTGACTAATTCTTAATTATTCTCATCCCTTCTCTCCTCTTCCTGTTTCACTCCTGACTTTCTGGACCTCTCTGCCATATCCTAGCAGCCCTCTCATCCTGAGAGATTCCTCTGCTCCTGAGACATTCTCTTGCAATTGCCAAGTTACTCACAGAACTTCCATTCTGACAAAGTTCCGGGCCAGCCATGCTTACTTCTTTACTCCTCCTCCCAGCTGTACTCTTGACTGCCTGACTTTTCCATAACCTTCATGATTATTTTCTTCCCTTCCCTTTTCAATTCTTCTTTTACATGCTGTTTTCCCTCCTTAGAATATAAGCACCAGGAAGGCAGAGACTCTCTTTTTACTTGTATTTGTGTTTCCAGCACTTAACAAGGGGCCTGCCACACAGTAAGTGCTCAATAATGAATATTTGTTGCCTCAACTTTTTGACTTAAAAGTCTCTAACAGAACCCCTGAATCAGTGGCAGATATGTTAGGCATGACTGAAGACAAGTCCCAAACTACTGTTTTTTTAAAACCTTACTCTCTTTCTAGACCCCTACATATATCTTAAGATTTCGTGAAATTTCCTCAATACACTCCCTCGTGCTTTCTAGCTTTTGTTCATGCTTAAAATCCCCTCTGCCTTCTGAAATTCAGAACTCAAATATTTAAACAACATCCACTTTATAAAGAATACTAAGTATTGGAGTTTAAATAAGAAATGAGTCGCTGCTAATGAAATTTATTTACACAAATAAATAAAACACAAAATACATGATAAATGCATTAGATCGGGGAAAGCTTCCTGGAAAAGAAGGCATGAACAGAACTTTAAAGGATAAGTAGGAATTCAACCAAGAGGAAGGCGGGCAGGACTATCAGGCATAAGAAATAGCATAAGAGAATTCCCGGAGGTAGGAAAGCATAGAACATGGTCAAAGGGCAGCAAGCAGTATAACTTGAAGTGTAGAGTGTGTACAAGGGTCAAATATGAATTAGGCTTCAAAGGTACGTAGCAGGGAGGGCCTTAAATGCCAGGCAATAGAGTCTAAACTTTACTTGGGAACCAACAGAAAACTACTAAAGACTTTTGGGAATGCCAGTTGGTCTTCTCCAGATTTCCCCTCAACAGTCATCTTCCCGCGCTGGAGAAACCTCCTTCCTGAAGCGTGCTCTCCTGACCAATGGGTGCTCAGTCTGGTCAACCGTTTTCTGGGGTGCCTATCCATGTTCATTTAACACTCAGCCTGCTTAATTCTCTGGATTCCATCACCTCCTTGCCAGAAGTCTTGCCCCTCCTTCCAACTCCACTTCTTCCCCTCATAGAATATGAGCTCCTTGAAGACAGGGGCTGTCTTACTTACTTGGATTTACGCCCTCGGCACGGTTCCTGACAGAGGAGGCACTTAATAGATTCTTCATCTAGAAGTCTACCACTAGCCTCCCGACAAAGAGATGTCCCCGGCAGTCTCAGGGCACAGAATGAGGCACATTTTTGGACATCAACGACGTGGGAATTTGTTTTGACTACACATATTTGTTACAAAGGTTTTGCTTTTCTTTTTCCCCTATCATGGGGAGAGAAGTGAGGAAGAAAAAATTAGATTTTTGTTCACTGAAAAGCAAATTAAATTTTAAAAAACAAATTCTGAAGAATGTTCTTAACTATCTAGTGACATGACCAGATCAATGGATAAGTTACATTAGTTTTGCACCAGTATGAAAGACAGATTGGAAGAGAATGTGAAAGCTATGGCAACAATCTAGAAAGGTGATAAGGGGCCTCTGCTAGGTTAGGGGTAGAGAGAAAAGGAGAGATTCCAAAAATATGCCTGAGAGAAGTCTGACAGGTCTTGGAAAATGACTAGTTATGAGAGGTGAAAGAGAAGGAAGAATCTTTGATTCACTGAAAGTTCATAGTTGGCTAGAACACGAGTGCCCCTGACAGATATAAGACAAGGAACAGGTTTCAAGGAAAGACAAGCTCAGCTTTGGCTATATTAAGTTTAAGGGGTCTATAAGACAGCCAAGTAAGAGACAATTAGACATGGAGAAGATTGTGAGAGAGGTCAGAGCAGGGAGAGAGATTTGGAAGTGATCTTTGCATAGGTGATAATCTAGTATACATCTCCTGAACCCTCTTTTCTCTTCTTCAGTCTCAAAAGAAGAAAGTAGAAGGAAACAAATATGCTACTGGGCAGCAATCTTGGAAAAGTCCAAGTACAAAGTTGAAGACAACTGGACTAGAATTTAGTAAAAGACAGGAAAAGGAAGAAAGGAAGCTTAGAAGAAAAGACAAAAGGGAAATAAAAGAGAAAAAAATCATAATCCTCCCTGCTGCAGCAATATTATCCATAAAGCTCATTTCAGCATGAAATCCCACCATAAAGGATCTCCTCCTTGCCCCCAATCCCTACATTTCCCACCTAGCTGCACTCATTTTAGAACTCTCTGGTTTCTCCAGTTGACACATGTTGGATTTTTCTGAACTTTCCATGATGTCCCCATGCTCAGTACCTTCCCGACTCTGCTCCCACCCCCTTTTGTGTGTTATCTTCCTCCGTCAGATTATAAGCTCCTTGAGGTCAGAGTGTGTCTTTCTTTTTCATATTTGCATCCCTGGCACTTAGCATAGTACCTGATTAACAGGAGGCACTCAATGTTTATTAACTATTGCAAATTTAACATCAAACAAAATGGGCATTTCCATATACAGAGCAGAAGAGGAAAAGGTTACACATGAAAATGCACATCTCATTATGTATAGCTTACTTTTCTTTTTACTATAATCTATCCCTTCCTTGTCTGGAGACAGATAGCACTATTTCATCAATGGTCCTCTGGAATCATGGTTGGTGGCATTAGAGTTCTTAAGTCTTTCAAAACTGTCTGTCTTTACAATGTGGTTATAGTATAAACTATTCTCCTGATCCTGCTTACTTTGCTGCATCAGTTCATAAAAGTCTTCTCAGTTTTCTCTGAAATTGCCCCTTTTATCACTTCTCACAGCACAATATTATAGTATTCCATTACATTCATTGTACCATAATTTGTTCATCTATGCCCCAACTGATGGATACCTCCTCACTTCCCAGTCCCTTAGTACAACAACAACAAAAAAAAATGCTGTAAATTTTTGTATACATGTAGGTCCTTTTCCTCTCTCTTTGATCTCTTAGGGGTATATGTGTGGTAGAGGTATTGCTGGGTCAAAGGACATTACACTGTTTAGTGACAAAATGCTTTCCAGAATGACTGGATCAATTAATTCATAGCTCCGACAGCAGTACATTAACATGCCTGCTTTCCCACAAGGATGGTGAGTTTCTCAATTTGAAGGATGTTCCATCAGCAACTGGACAATCAACTGTCAGAGATATCATAGAGACAATTCTATGGTAATAAAAACAAGTTCCAGTTGTGAAAACGAAATACTATGTAAATGAGATCAAAGGATCATAGATTTGGAGCTCAAAATGACTTCAAAGATTATCTGATCCAACCTCCTCATTTTACAGATGAGGAAGATCTCTTCTGTGCCATCTAAGTGTTAGGCCCAGAGAAATTAAGTGACTTTCCAGGGTCATAAACATAAGTACATGGCTGAGCTGTGATTCAAACTGAAGTTTCCTACCATATAAGACAAATGAATCCTTACCAATGAATTCTAAACTTTTCTTTTGTTCTCTAGGGAAGGTGATAGTCCAAAAAACCCTAGCCGTCAAACTCAAAAGGTAATGTCTGTAAAATAATAAACTTGGTATTAGAATTCACCATAGGAGGAGTAACATGATGGAAAGAAGGAAAATAATATTTTTTCTGTTAAGGTTATTATCTGGGCCAGAATAATAATTATCTAGCTATAAATATTATCCAAAGATAGTCTTTTCACAGGATCTTGTATATTAACAGGTATACTATCTTAGTGCCATCTTATACGTCGTCCAAAATTTTATTTAGTATGGTAGAAAACATGAGTAATTTAAGATAATGAACACCCACTAGCTTTCTCCTAAACAGTCTTACTTAATAAATCTCATCCCAGCACACTTAAAGAGTACATTAATCTGCAATAAACACAATTTTAAAAACTGAGTCCCAGCAAAACAAATAACAGTACACAGAAAATTAAAATAGAAGTCATAAACAAATAAAAATGGTAAGAGGGCAGACATCATTATCTGTGGAAGAGTTTTTACAACAGCTTCCAAATTCTTCATACAAAGGTAGCAGTCAGGTACAGTAAAACTATTGTTATCAACAGCTCATATTTGGAAGGCACTTAATTCACAGGGCACACTTCCCCCAAAATCTTTTCCTGCAATCAGGGATTGGACAATCTTAGTAATGGAAAAATAGGATTGGGTTAAGTGTCTTGCTTACAAGCACAAAGATAGATACCGAACTTAAAAGATCTGGCTTGAGTTGCTGATCTGACATGTGACAATTAAGCTGATGATTCCTCACTATCTTTTAAGTAATAAAACTAGCTACCCAACATCCCTGGTAACCTAATTGTGGGACCCCTGAAACCACTGATATAGTCAGTTAAGTAAACAGCAGAGTGAATCATCAAAAATAAATGCTCCTTCCCCTTACAACTAGTGGGTTGTTGTAACTTTGATGGGGGGAGATACATTAAGATAGAGTCAAAGGGAGAGGGGGGAAAGCCATGTTAGTGTGGACTACTCCTATCAAATGGAAGAGGACAGAGGAGGTGATGGCTGCCAAAGGATAACAGAAGCAGGCTGGTTTTCTCAACAAATAGCATCAGTTATTAATGGTCTGATTTGAAGGATGAGAGTCTCATAAGGCAGCATGCCAAACAGAAAAGTCAAAGAGTGGGAAGAACTTGAGCCTCAGGTCAAATCTCACCTCTGCTACTAATTCACTATATGATCTTGGGCTAACCACTTGGATAAGTCATTTCTCTGGGTCTCAGTTTCCTTGCTTGTAAAATGGAGACAGCAATGCTTGCAGTGCCAGAGCTGTTGACTTTTTTTTTTTAAATGAGGTGTGTGTCGGGGGGAGAAGTAAAGTTTTTCATTGAGAATTTTGTAGGCATAGGGAATTCCCCATGAGTTAACACTCTCTACCAATGCAAATCCAAAAGTGTTTGTCAATTATAGTAATACAGGGTGCCCTGAAGAACCAAGAGGTTAAGTAACTTGCCCAGGTTACACAGTCATTATGTGTCAGAGGCAGGATTTGAACTCAGGTCTTCAAGATAAAAGGGGGAAAATCCTAAGGCTGGATATCCTTTTGCTTTAGTAGTTTTAACAGAATTACTTCATTAAAAAATACTTTCATGTTTGAAAGTCTAACAGAAACTAGGTCTAGAGACCAATATCTCACACCATATACCAAGATAAGCTTGAAATGTATACATAATTTAGACATAAAGGGTGACATCATAAGCAAATTAGTAGAGCATGAAATAAATTACCTGTCAGATCTATGGCTAGGGGAAAAATTTATGACTAAACAAGAGACAGAGAGGTTCCTAGGAGGTAAAATGGCCAATTTTGATTATATAAAAGTTAAAAGGTTTTGCACAAATAAAACCAATGCAACCAAAATTAGAAGAAAAGCAGGGAATTGTGAAAAAACCTTTGTAGCAAGCATCTCTGATAAAGATCTCATTTCCATGAGTGATTCCCCAGTTGATAAATCTCAAAGGATATGAAGAGGCAGTTTTCAAACAAAGAAATCAAAGCCATCTAGAGTCATATGAAAAAATGTTCTGAATCACTATTGATTGAAATGCAAATTAAAACAACTCTGTAGTACCACCTTGCACCTATTAGATTGGCTAATATGAAAGAAAAGTTAAATGACAAAAACTGGATGGGATGTGGAAAAACTGGGACAATAATGCACTGTTGGTAGAGTTGTGAACTAGTCCAACATTTTGGAGCGCAATTTGGAACCATGTCCAAAGGGCTTTAAAACTCTTTGACCCAGCAATACCATTACCAGGTCTGTAGCCCAAAGAGATTTAAAAGAAAAAAAAAAAAAGAAAAGGACCTATATGCACAGAAATATTTATAGCAGCTCCTTTTGTGGTAGCAAAAAATTGGAAATTGATGAAAGCCCATCACCCAGGGAATGGCTGAACAAGTTGCAGCATACAATTGTAATGGAATTTTACTGTGCTATAAGAAATGATGAGCAGGATGGTTTCAGAAAAACCTGGGAAGACTTACATGAACTGATGCAAAGTGAAGTGAGCAGAACCAAGAGAACGTTGTACACAGTAATAGCAACATCATAATATGAGACGATCAACTGTGAATAACTTAGCTATTCTCAGTTATACAATGATCCAAGACAATTCCAAAGGACTCATGAAGAAAAATGCTACCCACCCCCACAGAAAGAACTGATGGAATCTGAATGCCGATTAAAGCATACTTTTTTTTACTTTCTTTATTTTTCTTGGTGTTTTTTTCTGGATCTATGTTTTCTTTTGTAACACTGACTAATATGAAAATGTTTTGCATGATTGCATATATCTAATCTACATCAAACTGCTTGCCTTATCAATGTGGGGGGGAAAGGAAGGGAGAGAAATAATCTGGAACTCAAATTTTAAAAAATGAATATTAAAAGACCCTCTATTACAGGGATTCTTAACCTGGGATCCATAAAGTTGTTTTTCTAAAATAGACTGATAAATTATATTTAAATATAATGAGTTTCCTTTGTAATCTTATGTATTTTATTTTATGTATTTAAGAACATGAATCTAAGGAAGAGTCTATAGACTCTCCCTTAATGACTGCCACAGGGGGTGGTCCAGAACCCAAAAAAAGATAAAAAACCCTTGGTATAGCAGCTCTGAGGATCTTTATACATGCAACCACTTCATCATGGCAAATTCTGACAAAGAGTTCCTATTAATAGGAAACTGGAAGCATTGGCTTTCATATGAAAACATGCTGAGTTTGAATGAAAGAACCAAAGAATTATAGCATGTTAAAGGGGGAAGAAATCCTAGAAATGATTTGTTTACTCTCTATTTTAAAGGAAATCAAGGCTTAAAAAAGGAAGTGACTTGCCCAAGATCAAATACTGTATCCCCTACGGGTAGAATGACCCAAGCAATCACCAAGACTGAAGTGAAGATTCCCTCTCCTAAAGGAGGAGGCATAGAGTCTAAAATGAGACACAAATGATCATAAACCCTTTTCAATACCTGGGTTTCTCACACAGTCAAACATCCAAAGACTTGAGATGAAATTGCAAAGTCTGAGACAAAAGCAGAGATTCTAAGCTATAATATTGGAGGCCAAAAAAATTACCAACACAATTAGCTTCTAAAATTTTGGCCTTTAAAAGCAATGTGCACTCTCCCCATACCCTACCCCAGATCTTGCCCTACTGATTCCACAGTGCTTCCTCCTGACTCAGCTATGCTGATAAAGCCATCAGCTGAGATACTACAGATTAGAACCTATTTCCAGTATTCTTTTTACTATACTATTCTGCCTCAAAGAAATGAGTAGTTAATGGTAAGCTCTCCAGTACCATCTTGTCTTAATGCCTGAGATACTTCTAGGCAAAGGGTAGGGGTGGGGGGGAATGAGGCATTTCAACAAATTATATAACATGAGAACAACCAACCAGTACCCTCTTCTTAGCCCTGGGGGAGTACGGGAAGGGGACACTTTTCATATACCATTCCAGTGTGATGGAACAACATACACTGGAGGGAATCAGAGCACTGTGTTGGTCTGACTGCCCTTACTGGGCTGACCCAAATAGGGGATGGTGAAGGGAGGGGGGCAAGATGAGAGAGGGGAAGAAAAGCAGGTATGAGAGCTCTTTGGATGAAGTTAAAAGAAGTTAGTGCTTGGATCCAGAGAAAACTGGCAAGTTGATTTGAGCGGGCCAAGTACACTAATTCCTGAAGGAATAATACCCTATTAGTGAAGGACATCTAACATTTGGCAGCTGGACTTGGGTCTCTGTTGGAGTGTTCTACTGTGGCTGTTCCCAGAGTACAAGAAGATCTTATTCAAAATGAGTTAATTCATTCAAGACAATCTTACCCCACCCCACCCCAAAAAAACACAGCACACATTCTCTTCCCTCCAATTAAATGCCTGAAAAGCAAAAAAGCAAAATAAATGTCACCCATATTCTTGGTTAGTATCCAAGACAAGTGGATTTTTTGTAAGGTTAATACATAAGAAAATAAACCCTGGTCACTGATTCAGGTTAGAGTTCATATATCTATAAAATGAAGATAATACTTTCCCTTACCGAAAAAAAAGCATTCAGGATTTATAAAGTGCTATCTAAATAGTGATTCAGGAACTTTTCCATCTTGGATCACTTGTTTAAATAACCTTAGGCATGCTACTGCACTGCTGCTTGTGAGCCTGCCTACTACACAAAGAGTGAAACTAAACCTACAGCTAGCTGTTGGTTTAAATGGAAGAAGTCAGGCAAGAGTAGACTCATGTTTCAGAAAACCCTATCTAACTCCCTGCCATCCAACTAGTCAGGAGCCAAAGAAAGAGCAGAATAAGGGAAAGATACCTTCATCTTCCTCCTTCTTCCTTCTCCAACTTCGCTATGTTCTTCTGTGTTTATCTTAGGTCACATTTGGTTACAGTTTATGCTCCCTCAGAGCTAAATAAATGTTTACTAGGAATACCTGCTACAAATTAACGACCGATCTTCTGGTAAACTTTTAGATTAAAAGTGTTCTTTTAAAAAAACAACAACAATACAGGAGTATGTATACATTTGTACAAAATGCCTCTTAAAACTTCCTCATAAACCAGAAGTTACTTCTCAAATTAAAAGCAGGATGACTATATTGGCCCAAATAGAGCCAAATTTTTCCTCAAAAACTGACCTGCTTAAGACTCAGGTGTGGCCTAACATCAGTTTCACATTTCAAAATATACTTTTCAAATTTCACATTTCAAAATATATTTCAAAAAAATTCAAAATTATCTTTATTCCTTTTTAAGGAATATCTTCACGAGTTGTGAGTCGTGTTACAGCACAAGAATGCTGGGCTTGGAGCTTAAAGAGCTAGATTCAAATCCCAGTTGTGTGATTTTGGCCAAATCACTTTACTTTACAGATCCCCAGGTCCCTGATGTATTTGCCCAATTGTCCTAACAGTGCTTCCCTTAAGAAAGCATCTTAAGAGATCTTAAATATCAACGCATGTAATAAAAGGAACAATCTACTCTACCTTCGTACTATACAGATGCTTACACAGGCACAGCCCTTGGATGTTCCTGATTGCTTTCACCAAAACACAAAGTTGGCAAAAATGTTATAGGAGGGCAATTCAAAACAGTGTTAAAAGTGGTAGATACATTTCTGAACATACCATAAAACTTTAAAATGGGTCTGGGGTGGAAGGGCTACGAATATGGAACAATGCATTTATTGCTGAAATTGATTAATCTGTTAAGTAATTTTGGCATACTTTTCAAAAATAAATTTTTGGTTTTTTTTTAACTTTTATTTATTTTAGTTTACATCATTCATTTCCAAGAGATTTTGAGTTACAAATTTTCTCCCCATCTTTCCCCTACCCACCACCCCAAAACAGCCACCCCATTGTATAACCCCTCCCCCAATCTATTCTCTCCTATGTCCTCCCCCATCACCCCTCTGACTTTCTGGTAGGGCAGGATGGATCTCCCTACCACAGTGCCTGTGTACCTTAAGTCCCAGTTGGATGTAGTTAATAATAATAATTGTGGAGATATATTATACACACACACACACACACACACACATATATATTTTTAACATTTGATTACAGAACTTTAAATTCTAGATTCTTTATCTTCCTCCCTCATCACCCACCCTCACTGGAAGGACAAGCAATTCAATACAGGCTGTACATGTGTAACTACGCAGAACCTCTCCACAATGGGCATATTGTGAGAGACTGATTATACGTCCCTCCTTCCT
>CM053583.1:311063960-311101112 GCA_028627135.1 Pseudochirops cupreus
CCTCATTGGCTTTTTGGGCCTCTTTTGTCATTTGAGTTAATCTATTTTTTAGGGTGTTGATTTCTTCAGTCATACTGCTGACTCTCTTTTCATGATTTTCTTGCAACATTCTTATTTCTCTTCCCAATTTTTCTTCCACTTCTCTGATTGGGTTTTCAAAGTCCTTCTTCAGCTCATCTCTAGTTTTAAGGCATTCTTCATGTTTATTGGAGGCCCCTGGTGGGGGCGCTCTGGCTGAACTCTCCTCCTCCCTCTCTTTGCCGTGATCTTTCTTTTCCCCAAAGAAGGAATCTAGGGTTTGGTTGCTGTTCTTACTTTGCTTCTTATGCTTATTCTTACTCATGGTTGGTCAGTCCGTGATTTTTTTTTTTTAATCTCTGTGGGGCTCTGCTTCCAGAAGGGAAAGCTCTGTCCCAAATTGCTGGGGTCCTCCCGGCTGCCGTAGCTCTCAGGAAGGTGCTGGGTCCCTTTACTACTTACTTCCAGGTCACTGGATAATGAAGACTCCAGGACCGAGACCCAAGACTACAATCTGGATCCAGGCCACTCAACGCGAGAACACTCAGCCTCTGAACAATTGCTTAGTCCCCCTGCTGTCTGCAGGCCACGGGCGCGGAAGCTGCAACGCGGAAGCAGGTGCAAAACCTCTGCCTTGCGCTTTCCCGCCCTGGGGGTCTTTCGGTCGGACCGCTTTTCTCTCCTGATTTCACAAGTCCCACTGACCTGGTTCTGAACGCTGCTCGCAGCTGCCGCTAATCTGAGGCTCCTTCCGTCCAGCCACCCCCGGGGCTCAGCCAGGGCTTCAGGCCAGGCTGGTTTCAGTTTGCAGTGCTGATATGGTTCCTCGTAGCTGAGCTGACTTTAGTGGAAAGTATATTTGTGTGTGTTTTGGAGTTCTAGGATTAGTTTAGAGTCATATTTTATGGGTATTTTGGGGTGGCTATGTAAGAGCTACAATATGTTGCTGCTCCTACGCCGCCATCTTGGCTCCGCCCCTCTTTGACAAAGAAATTTTATTTGCTGGCCAAAGTGGTTTCCATGCTCTTCTGGCAACCTCATTGTGGTGATTGTTTTATCTTAATTCAATTCAGCAAGCATTTGTTTGTCTATTAAATTTCTCTGGAAGCAGAGGACCTGGATTCAAATTTCAGGTCTGCTTTCTTTGTGACCTTGGGCAAGTCACTTAGCTTCTTCAAGACATGGCAATAGAGTCATGTCCTTAGTTTTGTCTATTTCCCAGATTCAAAGTCACCAGCTTGTTTAAATAAGTTTGATTGAACATGTTGTTATTGCTTCTAAAATAATTTCCATATCAAGTTAATAATTTCCTATTTGCTGAGAGCATTCAGATTGGAAGAAAGACATTGGTTTGCTGATTGATTATATGATCTAAGCAAGCTTATTGGCTGTAGTGCAGATTAGAGAGTTGAATCCTGATTCTGTATACCTAATTATACATATCTCTAGCACCACCTACATCCTAAGAGAAGGGAACATCTCAGTGGTGCCTTCATGCTCTCACCTTTCTTCTATAGTTTGAGTGGGAGAAATAGAAGATAAAGACAGGCTTTACATCTGTTTGGCTATGTACCCCGTTTATTAGAGGAGAGGTTTTGGTTTGCTCAGAAGTGATTGGAAAAAACAGACTCTTGCTGAGTGAGGAGCCATCTGGGTTTATCTGCATTGATCAGAGAGACAGCCTGAGGAGCTTTATATTTCTCTAGCTTAAAGAAAAAATGTATCAGTAAACAAGTGTAATTTTGGTATTTTTTATGCCAAAAGAGTGTCAGTACCCTATTAAGGGTGGCTGCGAAAGTCTGTCACTGTTTCTTTATCTTGAGAGTAAAAGAGGAGTGGCTTTCCCTGGCTGGAGATTGGGGTAGAATAGAATGGAATGGAATGGAATGGAATGGAATAGGATACGATACGATACGATACGATACGATACGATAGCATAGGGGTAGAAGAATAGAATAGCTACCAGAGGACTGGCTTCATATGGTGAAGATTGTATCTGGAAGGACCAAGAACATCAAAGTTTATAGCACAGCTGTTACACTCTTTTAGCAACCTAACAAAAAAGGAAGGAAGGAAGGAGGGAGGGAAGGAAGGAAAAAAGAAAGGAAGGAAAAAAGAAAAAAGGAAGGAAGGAAGAAAGAAAGAAAGAAAAAAGAAAGGAAGGAAGGAAGGAAGGAAGAAAGAAATAGAAGAAAACATATTTCAGTCTGCGCTCTCAGTCCATTAGTTCCCTTCCTGGAGATGGCTAGCATGTTTCCTTAAAAAAAAAATACAATTTCGTCATGTAGGCTTTATACCAGGAATGCAGGGCTGATTCAATGTTAGGAAAACTGTAAGCATAATTGATCATATCAACAACAAGACTAACAGAAACCATATGATTATTTCGATAGATACAGAAAAAGCTTTTGACAAAATACAATACCCATTCCTAATTTAAAACACTAGAGAGCATAGGAATCGATGGAACCTTCCTTAAAATGAAAAAGTGACATCTACCTAAAACCTTCAGCAAGCATTGTATGTAATGGGGATGAGCTAGATGCATTTCCATTAAGATCAGGGGTGAAATAAGGATGTCCATTATCAGCACCGTTATTCAGTATGGTACTAGAAATGTTAGCTTTAGCAATAAGAGAAGAAAAATAAATCAAAGGAATTAGAATAGGCAAAGATGAAACTAAGTTATCACTCTGCAGATGATATGATGATATACTTAGAGAATTAAGTAAAAAACTACTTGAAATAAAAAATAACTTTAGCAAAATTGCAGGATATAAAATAAACCCACATAAACCATTGGTACTTCTGTATATTACTAACAAAGCCCAACAGAAAAAGATAGAAAGAGAAATTCCATTTAAAGTTACCATAGACGTTATAAAATATTTGGGAGTCTACCTGCTAAAACAAACCCAGGAACTATATAAATACTTTTCACACAAATAAAGTCAGATCTAAATAATTGGAAAAGCATGAGTTGCTCATGGGTAGGCTGAGCTAATATAAAAAAAATGACAAGTTTACCTAAATTAATTTACTTATTCATTGCCATACTAATCAAACTACCAAAAAAATTATTTTATAGAGCTAGAAAAGATAATATCAAAATACATCTGGAAGAACAAAAGGCACAGAATATCAAGGGAATTAATGAAAAGAAATGCTAGGGAAGGTGGCCTGGCCATACCAGATCTTAAATTGTATTATAAAGCAGCAATCATCAAAAGTACTTGGTACTGCCTAAGAAATAGAGGGGTAGATCAGTGGAATAGGTTAGGTTCACAAGACACAGTAGTCCATGATTATAGCAATCTACTGTTTGATAAACCCAAAGACCCCAGCTACTGGGATAAGAACTCACTATTTGACAAAAACTGTTAGGAAAACTGGAAAATAGTGTGGCAGAAACTGGGTATAGAACAACATCTGACACCATATACCAAAATAAAGTCCAAATGAGTACATGATTTAGATATGAAGGCTGATGCTATAAACAAATTAGGGGAACAAGGAATAGTGTATCTGTTAGATTTATAGATAACAAAGGAATTTACGAAAAAACAAGAGATAGAGAACATTATAAAATGCAAAACGGATAATTTTGATTACATAAAATGAAAAGTTTTTGCACAAACAAAGCCAATATAACCAAGATTAGGAAGGAAGCAGAAAACTGGGAAACAATTTTTACAACTAGTGTCTCTGATAAAGCCCTCATTTCTAAAATATATAGATAACTGAGTCAAATTTAAAAGAATACAAGTCATTCTCCAACTGATAAATGATCAAAGGATTTGAACAGGCAATTTTCAGAGGAAGAAATTAAAGCTATTTATAGTCAGATGAAAAAATGCTTTGAATCACTATTGATTTGAGAAATGCAAATCAAAACAACTCTGAGGTACCACATCACACCTATCAGATTGACTAATATGACAAAACAGGAAAATGATAAATGTTGGAGATTTGAGAAAGATTCATTGTTGGTGGAGCTGTGAGCTGATCCAACCACTCTGGAGAGCAATTTAGAACTATGCCCAAAGGCTATAAAAATGTGCATACCCTTTGACCCAGCAATATCCCTTCTAGGCTGTATCCCAAAGAAATCATAAAAATGAGAAAAGGACCCACATGTACAAAAAATATTTACAGCAGCTTTTTTTGTGGTGGCCAAGAACTGGAAATTGAGGGGATGCCCATCAGTTGGGGAATGGCTGTGAACAATGGCATATGAATGTAATGGAATAATATTGTGCTATAAGAAATGATTTACAGGCAGACTTCAGAAAAACCTGGAAAGACTTACATGAAGTGATGCTGAGTGAAGTGAGCAGAGCCAGGAGAACATTGTACAGTCACAGCCACAGTGTGCAACAACTGATTTTGACAGACTTAGCCCTTCTCAGCAATGCAAGGACCTAAAACAATTCCAAAGGACTCATGATGGAAAATCCTATCCACATCCACGGAAAGAACTATGGAGTCGGAATGCAGAGCAAAGCAGACTATTTTCTTTTTTGTTTTGTTTTGTTTTTATCTTTCTTGTGGTTTTTCCCATTCATTATGATTCTTCTATGCAACATGTCTAATGTGAAAATGTGTTTAATAGGAATGTATGTGTGGAGCACGTATCAGATTTCATGCCATCTTGGGGAGGGAGAGGGAGAAAAATGTAAAACTTATGGAAGTGAATGTTGAAAACAAAAAATAAATTAATTAACTAATAAAAAAAGAAGCTCCTTGAGGGCACAAATTGCTTCACTTTTGTTTTTTTAATAATCAGTGTTTTAAAAACTTTTAAAAATCAGTGCTAAGTTTTCATTTTGGAGGGTTGTGGTTTGTTGTTGTTGTTGTTGTTTTTTCCAGGAGATGATTAGTGGATTCTTTCCATTTCTGTTTTGCCCTCTGGTTCTTATAAAGTACATTTTTTGATATATGATGTCTCGGCTTTTGTTGTTGTTTATGGCTTTCAGGTAGTCTAATGATTCTTAAATACTCTCATTCATTTATTTTTCAATTCAGTTGTTTTTTCCTGTGATACGTTTCATATTTTCTTCTATTTTTTCAATCTTTTTACTTTGTTTTATCATTTCTTGATATCTCATAGAGTCTAGCGTGCATTGGGCCAATTCTAATTTTTTTTTAAATTAAATTTTTTCAACATTCTTTTTGGAGGGAATAATGCAGGGCAGTTGGGGGTAAGTGACTTGCCCAAGGTCATACAACTAGTAGGTGTTAAGTGTCTGAGACCGGATTTGAACTCAGGTCCTCCTGATTCCAGGGCAGGTGCTCTATTCACTGCACCACCTAGCCGCCCCACCAATTCTGATTTTTGAGGAGTTATTTTCTTCAGTAAGGTTTTCTAACTATTTTCCCCAAGCTGTTAATTTTCTTTCTAAAACTTTATTACATTGCTCTAATTTTCCTCCCATTTTCCTCTGCTACTCTTATTTATTTTTTCCCTCAATTTATTTATTTATTTTTTTGTTTTCAATATTCATTTCCACAAGATTTTGAGTTACAAATTTTCTCCCCATTTTCCTCCTACCCCACTACCCCAAGAGAGCAAACCTACTGAATACCCCTTCCGCCAGTCTATTCTCTCTTATATCCTCCCCCATCACCCCCTAACTTTCTAGTACAGCAAGATGGATTTCTATACCCCATTACCTATATATCTTATTTCCCAGTTGCATGTAAAAAAAAAACAAACAATTTTTTTAAACATCTGTTTTTTAAATTTTGATTTCCAGATTCTTTCCCTTCTTCCCTTCTCACCCACCCCCATTGGGAAGATAAGCAATTCAATATAGGTTGTACATGTGTAATTACACAAAACGTTTCCATAGTAGTTACATTGTGAAAGACTAACTATATTTCCCTCCATCCTATCCTGCCCCCCACTTATTCTGTTTTCTCCTTTGACCCTGTCCCTTTTCAAAAGCGTTTGTTTCTAACTACCCTCTTCTCCAATCTGATTTCCCTTCTACAATTCCCCCTCTTATCCCTTTCCCCCCCAACTTTCCTGTAGGGTAAGATATCCAATTGAGTGTGTATGTTATTCCCTCCATAAGCCAAATTCAATGAGAGTAAGATTGACCCATTCCCTTTCACCTTCCTGCTCCTCCCCTCCATTGTAACAGTTTTCTCTTGCCTCTTTTATATGAGATAATTGACCCTATTCTAGCTCTCCCTTTCTCCTTCTCCCAATATATTCCTCTCATCTCTTAATTTTATTTTTTAGATATCATCCCTTCCTATTCAACTGATCCTGTGCTCTCTGTCTATGTATACATGTACACACATACACACACACTCACATATATATTTATGCACACATAGACCCTCCTATACATATATTTATATGTATATATACATGTATATACATATATATTCCCTTCAACTGGCCTCATACTGGGAAAAGTCTCAACAGTTACAATTATCATTTTTCCACGTAGGAATGTCAATAGTTCAACTTTAATACATTCCTTATTATTTCTTTTTTCCTGTTTACCTTCTCATGCTTCTCTTGTGTCTTGTATTTGAAAGTGACATTTTCTGTTCAGCTCTGGATTTTCATCAAGAATGCTTGAAAGTCCTCTGTTTCATTGAGTGACCATATTTTCCTCTGAAGCATTATACTCAGTTTTGCTGGGTAGGTGATTCTTGGTTTTAGTCCTAGCTCCTTTGACCTCCAGAATATCATATTCCAAGCCCTTCAATCCCTTAGTGTAGAAGCTGCTAGGTCTTGTGTTATCCTGATTGCGTTTCCACAATACTCAAATTGTTTCTTCCTGACTGCTTGTAATATCTTCTCCTTGACCTGGGAACTCTAGAATTTGGCTGTAATATTTCTAGGAGTTTTCTTTTGGGGATCTTTTTCAAGAGACAATTGGTGAATTCTTTCAGTTTCTATTTTGCCCTCTGGTTCTAGAATATCAGGGCAATCTTGCTTGATAATTTCTTGAAGGATGAATTTTATGCTCTTTTTTTTATCATGGCTTTCAGGTAATCCAATAATTTTTAAATGACCTCTCCTGGATCTATTTTCCAGGTCAGTGGTTTTTTCAACGAGATTTTTCACATTGCCTTCTGTTTTTTCATTTGTTTGGATCTATTTTTATAGTATCTTGATTTCTCATAAAGTCATTAGCTTCCAGTTGCTCCAGTCTAATTTTGAAGGAATTATTCTCTTCAGTGAGTTTTTGAAATTCCTTTTCTATATGGCAAATTCAGCTTTTTAAGGCATTCTTCTCCTCATTGACTTTTTGGACCTCATTTGCCAGTCAGTCTATTTTTTTAAGGTATTATTTTCTTCAGTTTTTTTAAATCTCCTTTAGCAGGTTGTTGATTTACTTTTCATGATTTTCTTGCATCATTCTCATTTCTCTTCCCAATTTTTCCTCCACTTTTCTTACTTGATTTTCAAAATCTTTCTTGAGCTCCTCTGTGGCCTGCAATCAGTTCATATTTTTCTTGTAGGCTTTTGATGCAGGAATTTTGACTTTGTTGTCTTCTTCTGGTTCCATTTTTTGATCCTCTTTGTCCCCAAAAAAGGATTCTGTAGTCTATGGCGCTTCCTCTGTTTGTTCATCTTGCCAGCCAACTACTTGACTTTTGAGCTCTTTGCCATGGTAGAACTCTGCTTCCAGAGTGGAGAGAGCTGTGTCCCAAATTGCTGGGGTTTACACAGCTGCTGCCAGAGGTGTTGTCAGAGTTATGAGGAGGGTACCGTCTCCACAATCATCACAAGTTCTAGCACCGTGATGTTCCTCACCCCAGGACCACTACCCAAGACTGCGACCTAGATCCAAGCAGGTCAAAACAAGGGTGGTTGCCCTCTGAATGGTTGCTTGGTCCCCCTAGATCTGCAGGCCATGAGGCAGCCATGTGGCAGAAGCTACAGCCACCACACTGCTGCCACCTCTTGCCCTGAGGGCAAGGGCTGGACAGTACTCTACTCTCACTCTGGATCAGCAAGGTTCCCCACTGACCTTTTACTTTCTCTTTGGCGTTTACTGGTTGAGAAGTCTGGAAACTGTCAGAGCTACCAGTGATTCACTGTCCTGAAGTCTGCTCTGGCTGGTCTGGGATGCTGATAGGAGGCATCCCAGGTCTTGGTCTGCGTGGCTCATGTGGCACTGTGCTCAGCTCCCACCCTGATGCGATAGACCCTTCTTGTTAGCCTGCCAGACTGCCTTCAGTAGGAGATTTGTTTCTGTCACTTTGTGGGTTCTATAGTTCTAAAATTTGTTTAGAGTAATTTGGAGGTGGTTGAAGTGGGAGCTGAAGCAAGTTCTTGCTTCTACTCTGCCATCTTGGCTCCGCCCACCTGCTACTCTTATTTAAAATTTTTTATTTTGCTTTTTTTTTTTTTGCTTTTTTGGAGGGGCAAGGCAGGGCAACTGGGGTTAAGTGACTGGCCCAAGGTTGCAGGGCTAGTAAGTATGTCAAGTGTCTGAGGCCAAATTTGAACTCAGGTCCTCCTGACTCCAGGGCCAGTGCTGTATTCACTATGCCACCTAGCCAACCCCTTTTTTTTTTGCTCTTTAAAAATCTATTTTACTCTTCTAGAAATTCTTGTTAGGCTTGGGTACAATTTGCGATTTTTCTTTGAGGCACTGCTTGTAGGTGTTTTCAAATTATTGTCTTCTGTGTTTGTGTCTTGAACTTCCCTGTCACCTTTATCTTTAGGTTCATTTTTTGTTTGCTCATTTTTCCAGATTGCTTTTTGACTTTAGATTTTACCTTAATGTTGGACTCTGCTCACTTCTGGAGGGAACATCTGGCTTGAACTTCTGTCCTTTTATGTCTTTCTGCTGCTTTCACAAGTCATTCTGGGGACCTGCAAATTTTCAGTACTTTCAAAGTGGTATGAAGGCAGCTAGGTGGCGCAGTGGATAGATAGCTAGGCCTAGAGTCAGGAATACTATCTTCCTGAGTTCAAATCTGGCCTCAGGTACTTACTAACTTTGTGACTCTGAGCAAGTCACTTAACTTTGTTGGCCTCATTTTCCTCATCTGTAAAATGAGCTGGAGAAGGAAATGACAAACCACTCTAGCATCTCTGCCAAGAAAACTCCAAATGGGATGATGAAAAGAATTGAACAACAATAAAAAGCAGTGTGATCCAGGGAAGAGTGTGTTCATTACCCTCTTGTCTGAGTTCTGCAGATTCCTGGCCCAGGTTTGGATCTGTTAGCTTATGTGTAGTTGAGTTTCATTAGACTACTGCTGGATTCAATCACTGTAAGTCCACTGGAAGGTTATGCAGATTTGTAGTGGCTGAACTGCTGGCCTCAATGCCCTGCAAGCTTATGTACTGAGTTAAAGATTAGAAGTGAGTTGCTGCTCTGCCCCTGGGTCCAGCTTCACAGCTAAATTTCTGGATCTTGCTCCTTGCTTGGTAAACAGCAAGGGCCTCTCCCATCCCTACATTGAGACTGTTTATTCTCTGGATCTGTGAAATGGGCAAAGGAGCTGTCATATGGCACCTGTTCTTTCTCCCAGTGCTGGTTCAGGGATCTCCTGTGAACTCTGTATTCTGGTTCTTTCTGCTCTGGTGCTCTGTCTCAGCTCCTTTTCAGTCCCTGGGTGCTGGAATGCTCCCCTTCTCTGCCACTGCTGCCACCATGCTGCACTCCTGACCAGCCTCCACCCCAGTGTTCAAAGACCTCTCTGCCTGAGTTCTTAAGCTGCCCTGGGCTTGAGAAATCACTCATTCTGACTTTTTCTTGGCTTTCCCAATTAGAATTAAGTCTGGCATATATTCTAGGTTGTTGTGGAAGAGGTATTTTGGGTGAACTTGGCAAAAATACTTCCTTTTACTTGCTGATTCTGATGTATGAATCTTAAATTCTTTCCTCTTTTTTTCAAGTCTGTTGAGTCTGCCTCCTCCTCACCCCTAACATGAAGTAATGTTATGGAGAGAGAAAAGTCTTATATTTTCTCTTGGTCCCTACACAAATCAAACTAGGAATTACAGTCCTGAAAGTCAGTGTCAGGACTCTGGAATAGGTATGAAAAATAAAAATCAGTCAAAAGAGATAGTTAAGTCACTTGTAGAAATCTCTCCAATAATCCTAGCACCCCTTAGAAAAACTAAGGCAACTTAGGGATCATGATGAGTCACTGAGGAACAAAATCAGTTATTAAATTCCTACTATGTGAAGGACAGGACTGTGCGTTGTGGGGATGACAAAGGAGAATAAGCTTTCCTGACTACAATCTAGTGGTCCTTCTGTCATATCACACTGTCATCTAATTACTATCTTAATTGGGGGAAAAAAAAGATATATGCATAAATAGATTCCAGGCAGCCTGTGATTAGTCCTATGTGATTTGCACTTTACAATAAGTGCTGTAGGAACTCAGATGACAGAGAATCGCTGTGACTCTGACTTTGTCACTAATTAGCTACTTGCTATCATTCCTCTACTTCCTGATCTATAAAATAGAGGCTCAATATCCTTCTAGTGGTAGAATTCGGTGAATCCATGAGAATAGACCTAAATTAGACTTGAAAAGACAAGTAATATGCAGTTAAACAGAAAGGAGTGAGAATAGCATTTCTTGGCAGAAAAAAAAAACAAAATTGTTGAAATGGGAATGCAAAAGTCCTGTTTAGGGGAAATGAATAGAGCAGTCTATTAGATTGTGGGGTCTATGTGGGAAAATGTATTAAATATGTTTTGGACAATTTCTTCTTTATGTCAAAACATATCTCAATGCTGTCAGGAAGAAAGCTGAGTGCAATTAGAGGACTGTTCCCCCATTGAATCACATAGCATTGCTACCACAATACAACATGGGTTTTGAATCTCACAGCTCTAATCTCCATAATCTGCTAAAATCACTGAGTCAAAGATCAGTAAAGCTAAAAAAAAAAAAAAAGAACATTAGGGATTGTCTTCTTTAATTGCCTTATCTTACAGAGGTGGAAACTGAGGTCCACAGAGATTTAATAACCTGTAGTTATTTTTATAGTAAGTAGCAGAGCTAGGATTTTGAACCAGGTGCTTTTTCTTCTACATTATGCTTTCCAAGGTAGAGTTCTGGGGTATTAGAGGTTTTACTCACTCTTGGGTTCACATTCTATCTCTGAGACATATTTGACCTAAACAAGCCACTTACTATCTTGGTTCTTGTAGCAGCAACCACACTGGCATACTCAGGATGGCTACTAGCACAGGTTCTTAGATCTGCTTTACTAAGAAAGATAGCTGCTTAAGGGGTCAACAATCTTTTTAAATTATATTCATTAGTTCAAGGGAAAAATCACCCTCACTCTGGACCTTGAACTAAAATAGGGATCTCTCCCTACTCATTATGATACCACTTGAAGAGCTGGTGGAGGACAAGCTAGACAAGGTTTAAGAAAGCAGATGGTTCCATATAACCATACTTAACTTACTAAATTCCGTTTTCATTATGGTTGGTAAATAACATAAATAAAACACCAAAACTCTTTGGTTTTAGTTGAGAATTGGAGAGGTGTTCATTAAAACCAAAGACCACAGCTTCTAAAATAAGTACTCAATATTCCACAAGAACTACTGGGAAAACTGGAAAGCAGTTTGACAGAAGCTAGGTAGAGACCAATATCTTGTGCTCTATGTGCAAAGGTAAGCTCCTCATGGATATGGGATTTAAACATAAAGGGTGGCACAAACACACAAAACAGAAAAGGAAGGAAGAAAATACGTTTCAGATTGGTGAAACAGAGGAAAAGATCACAAAATGTAAAATGGACAATTTTATTTCCAGAAAAAAATAAAAGTTTTCGTACAAACAAAACAATGTAACTGCAGCAAGTTCCTCTGACAAAGGTCTCATTCCGGAAGGCGATCTATGAATCCTTTCATTTTCTGGATTTAGAACTTCTGAGTAGTTTTCTTGTTATTTATCGCATCAGTGGTGAGGTCTTTTGTCTAAGGTTCTTCTGCTAGACGTACGATACTTAGATTGTCTCTATGCGTGCAGTCTTAATGTTTTGCTTATATAGCAAATGCACTTTCTTTTAATGTTAATGTTTTTTGCTCTTCTTTCAGATTCTCCTTTATCTCTGTATATTTGCATTCCCAATATGTTGTTTTCTTTTGTTTCTTTGGTGAAGCTTGCCATCACAGATTCAATTTTTCTCTATTCTACCCATTATTTTTTTGCTGTGAAAGCCATAAATTCTGCTGTCATAATTCTCAATTCTCTTTTAAACCACTCAAGAACAGCATATTCTATGTTCTCCTCAAATTCCACAAGTTCCTCTGTCTTAAATGTTGGATCATTTTCCTGTTTGCAATATTTATTTAGAGATACTGACCTCATTTACTAAGTCTGGAAGCCATATTTCCATCTGTTGTTAATATTTTCCCTGTTGATTTATCTGCTTATGTTCAGTTTTGGAGTTTTCTTCTCCCTAAGATCTTTGGTAATTTTTGTCTTTTTGACCTTTTTATATTCCTTTCTTGCTTACTTCCTAACTCCTTCTTCTCTGGTGGTGGTTTCCCTGGGGACTGGGTCCCAAAACATCTCAACCACCTCCCACACTGAGCAATTAATTTATAATTCACCAACCTAGATCTCTGCCCCAAGTGACTTTTGAGGGACAGAACTGGCCTCAGAAAGATGCTGAATTTTTTCAAAAACCTCAGGCTTAGTGGAATGCCCCTCACTATCCCACTATAAACACACACACACACACACACACACACACACACACACACACACACACACACACACACACACACAAACATGCAATATCCACAATAGCCTTAGTGTTCTGCTCCACTCCCTCCTGCTCCTCCGTTCTCTGTCCCAAAACTTGTAATTCAAACCACACTGGTGCTATGGAGAACTACGTATTAATGAAATTAATTTCAGTAGTTAGGGTTTCCAAGACTCAGGGAGGAAGGTGTACAGGGTGGAGTGGAGTTCTGTTTCAAGTCCACACATGTGTTCTGCCCCTTTGCTCCCTGTTGGTTTGCTCTTCTGCAGACCTTTTGCAGCACAAGATGCTGCAACGGCACTGTCTGTCTTGGCCCCAGCAAGCCTCTGCAGCCTGAAGCCCTGATCTCCATGGCACTGGAAAAAAGGGGGGGAGGGGTTGACTAGGGTGTGAGGTCAGGTTTTATTGCAAACCCTTGTGTTGGATTCTTGAGTTTTGTTTCAAGCCTATGTGTTTGTTCCTTGGCTAGTGTAGCTTTGCTGCCAGTAGCAAAATGGGCAGTGAGGAAAGATGCTGTGATAGGCATTAGGTCATGTTTTTTTTTCTTTTGGATTCTGGGTATCCTAGACCATGGAAACAGATGAAGTTGCTCTGCCTTTGGCATATAATTTCTGTTTTGGAAAGGTTTGAGAGATCAGGGGGATCAGAGAAAATGTCTAGTCCATCTTGTTAGTCATGTGACCTGGAAAAAAAGTCTAATTCCCAACATCAATATGGAACTGATTCAAGGATGTAGCAAGCAATAAGAGTCATTCCCCATTTGCTAAATGGTCAGAGGAAATGAAGAGAAAGTTTTCTAAGCATGATATCTAAGCTATCAGTAGAAAGATGAAAAATGTTCCCAGTCAGGAATACAAATTAAAGAAACTGAGATTCTATCTTATACCCATTGGCAGAGATGACAAAAAAAAGGAAAATGACAATTCCTGGAGAGGTTGTGGGAAAACAGGAATATCAACACACTGTTTTGGTAAAGTTATAAATTCATTTAACATTCTAGAAAGCAATCTGGAACTATGTCTGAAAAAAAATCACTGAATCATATATGCGCTCTGACATAGCTCTACCACTGTTAGGCCTATACCTCAAAGAGATAAAATAAAGGGCAAAAAAACATACATGTACACACAGATATTGTAGTAGTTCTTTTTGTGGTGGTAAAAAAAACCTCCCAAAGCCCACCAATCAGGAAACAAAGAGGAATGACTGAAAAAAATATGGCATATGAATATAATACTACTGTGATATAAAAAATTATAAAAGAAACTGTTCTGGCAAAACCTAGGAATACTTGTATGAATTGATATAGACTTAAGTGAGTGAAACCAGAATAATTTATGTAATAACAACACTGCCACAACAGATAACTCTGAAAGACTTCAGAAATCTGATTGATTCAGTGATGAACCACAATTCCAGAGGACTGTTGATGAAGCATATTACCCACCTCCTGACAGAGAGGTGATGGGCTCAGAGAGAAGAATGAAACGTATTTTTTGGACATTGCCAATACAGGAATTTGTTTTGCATGGCTATTCGTATTTGTTATGAGGGTTTCATTTTTTCAATTGGGGGAAGTAAGAGGGAGATAAAATAGATTTTATTAATTAAAAAAAAATTAAATGAAATGAGGGAGTTAGACTTAGATGGCCTCTGAAGTCTCTTACATACAGCAGGTCATCTCCCCTGCACTAGCCACTCTCTCCTCTTTTTTCTGTCTTGATCCTTGGTGAACCAATTCACCTCTTCTGTCTTCCTCTTTTGAATGCTTAGCCCACTTACCATTTTACTGATTATGCCTTGCCAAGCCTCAGCCTTGGATCACTCCCACCATTCTCCACCTTCATTCCTACATATGTGCTACTGAATAAAGTTAGAGAAAATCACACAATGATTCTGACTGGGTCCACTACAAATTCATGTTATATAATTTCAACTGGGCTCCCTCTACTTCTAGGCAATCCCTCTATCCCCACCTACCTTAACAACTCACTATCCCACTTTCCACAAGGGCTCTTCCAAATCTTTCCATCTCTCCCCAAACCTCCTCTGTTTTCCCCTCACCCCATTCTCAGCTGGGAATTACAGAAAAAAAACTGAAGTCATTTCTTCTCCCTTTTCCCTCATCTGATAGCACTCATATGCCATCTACCACTGTCCTCCTATACCCCTGTCTCATGTCAGGAGGTGGCCTTAACTCACCAAGGCTAAGCCCTGGTGCCTGCTGAATCAGTTTCATTCTTTCCCATCTCCTTCAATACATTTCTCCTCTGTCTTCTTCAACTTATTTTCAATTTCTCCTATCTATTAGTTCATTCCCTACTGCCTATAAACATGCCCATATCTCCCCCATCCCGAAAAAACTCTCACTTGATCCTTTCATACATTATCATCCTTTATCTTTTCAGCCCTTTGTGGATAAAGTCCTTTAAAAAGCCATCTCCGATTGGTGTCTCCACTTTCTCTCCTCTCATTTTCTTCTTAACCCTTTACAATCTAGCTTCTGAGTTCATCATCTCACTGAAACTGTTCTCTCCAAAGTTACTAGGGATCTTTAGGTTTTAGGGACGCCACTCTCCTGGCTTTCTTCCTACCTATCTGAGTAATCCTTGTGTGTCTTTGCTGAATCTTCTTCCAGATCATCTTCTATAACCAGAGGTGTCCCACGGGATTCTGTCCTGGGCTCTCTTCTCCCTCTCCATTACTTCAATTGGTGTTCTCATCAGTTCCCCCAGATTGAGTTGCTATTTCTATGCTGATGATTCTCAGATCTCTCTGTCCTACCCAAATTCTGCTGACCTCCAATATCACATCTCCAACTATCTTTCAGACATCTTGAACTGGATGTCCAATAGACATCTTAAACCCAACATGTCCAAAATGGAATTCATTGTCTTTCCCCTAAAACCTTCCCCCTTATCCTACCTTCCCTATTACAGTAGGGAGCATAGCCATCTTCCCAGTCCCTCAGGCTCACAACCTAGAGGTCATCCTCAACACCTCACTATGTCTCACACACCCTCCTCCATATTCAATCTATGGCCAAGGCTTATTGATTTCACCTTTGCAACATCTCTTGAATACATCCACTTTTCTTCTTTGACATTGCCACCACTCTGGTAGAACAGGGGGAACAGAGAATAAACATGTATATGCCTAATATGTGACAGCCATTATGCCAAGTACTTTATGATCCTCACAGTAATCCTGCAAGATGGGTGCTGTTATTATTATCCCCATTTTACAGTTAAAGAAATTGAAACAAAGAGAGGGCAAGTGTTTGCCCAGGGTCAGGTAGCTAATAAGTATCTGAGGCTAGATTAGACCTCAAGTTTTCCTGACTCTAGGCCCATTATTTTGTGCAGTTTGCCACCTACCTGCCTCAGCAGCTCTTCATCTTGAGGGTTCAGATCCTCAGCACTTCACATCTGGACCTGTTGCTACCTACCTCTCTCCCCAATCTAATTTACCTTCCATTCAGCCACTAAAATGATTTTCTTTTCTTTTCTTTTTTTTTTTGCTAGAAAGAGGGTTTTATTCTTTTAACAAATTAAAAAACAAATGCAACAATGCAATAAGCCTCCTTCCAAAGCTCTTTATACAGAATTAGATACCACCATTTGGGGTCACCAGTAGGTAAATTAGAATTAATTGCCCTCCAATCCTGAGTTCAGGCAATACAGTGTACACTGGACTAAACTCTTTCACAATATAAGGCACGAGCACATGATCACAAGGAGTAAATACAGCACAAATTAATAAACAAAAAAAACATAAAAAATTCATGCAAATCCATCTACATATAATGAGTACGATGCAGTTTCCAGAAGTACATGTCATGTAAACATAACTACATCATTAAAATGATTTTCTTAAAGTGCAGGTCCGACCATGGCACCTCTCTACTTGATATATTCCAGTTGTTCCCAATTGCCTCCAGGATCTAGAAAATCCTCTGTTTGGCATTTGAAGCCTTTCATAACCTAGCGCCCTTCTTAGTGCCTTAACACAATCAATCAATAAACATCAAATTCCTACTATGTGCCAGGTACTGTGCTAAATACTTAGAATATAAAAGGAGGCAAAAAACAGTCCCTGTCCTCAAGGAGCTTACAATCTAATGGGAGAAACAACATGAAAACAAGTATATACCAAGCAATCTATATTCAGGAAAAATAGGAAATAATTAATGGAGGGAAGGTACTAGAATTAAGAGGGGGTTGGGAAAACTTCCAATAAAAGATAAGATTTGTGTTGGAACTTAAGGTAAGTCAGGAAGATCAGTAGTTGGAGCAGAGGAGAGAGCATTCCAGGCATGGGGATAGACAGAAAAAAATGCCCAAGCTGAGAACTGGAGTGTCTTGTTCATGGAATCGCCAGAAGGCCAGTGTCTCTGGATCAGATGTGTTAGTAGGGAGTAAAGTATAAGAAGACTGGAAAGGCAGGAGGAGGCTAGGTTGGGGTTTTGAATGTCAAAGAATTTTTTATTTGATGCTAGAAGCAATAGGGAGTGTATTGAGTAGGGGTGTATATGACATGGACGTGCCTACCCTTTAGGGAAATCACTTTAGTGACTGAATGGAAAATGTAATGGAGTGGGGAGAGAGTTGGGGGCAGACAGATCCACTAGCAGACTATTATAATAATCCAGGTATGAGGTGATGAGGGTCTGCACTAGAGTGGTGGCAGGGTCAGATAAAAGAAGAGGGTGTATTACAGAGCTGTTAGAAAGGTGAACTCAACAGACTTTGGCAAGAGATTGGATACAGAGGGTGGGAAATAGTGAGCATTCAAGGATAACTCCTAGGTTGTGGGAAGATGGTGTTGCCCTCTATAGTAACAGGGAAGCCTTTTTAGCTTCTTTTTATGTGTCTTCTTTCCCTATTTGAATGTAGGTTTTCTGACAGTAGCATCTTTTTTCTTTCTTTCTTTCTTTCTCTTTCTTCTCTCTGTCTCTGTCTCTCTCCTTTCTTTACTTGTATTTGCATTCCCAGTGCTTAGGAGGGGGAGAGGGTTTAGGGGAAAAGTTCCATTTTTGGAAATGTTGACTTTAAGATGTCTACTGGACATCTAGTTCAGGATGTCTTAAAGACAGTAAGATATGCAAGATTGGAGGTCAGCAGAGGGGTTGAGGCAGGATAGGTAGATTTGGGAATCATCAGCATAGAATGGCAATTAAATCCATGGGAGCCAATGAGATCATTAAGTGAACTACTATATAGAGAGAAGAGGACCCAGGACAGAATCCTGTGAGATGTCTGTGGTTACAGTCATGATCCACAAAAAAGATTAAGCAAAGGAGACAGAGAAGGGTTGGTCAGATAGGTTGGAAGAGAACCAGGAGAGTGGTGTTCCAAAAACCTAGAAAAAGAGTATCAAAGAGGAGAGAGTGATCGGTGTCAAAGACTGCAGAGGTCAAGGAGAATGAAGATTGAGAAAAGACCATTGAATTTGGCAACTAAGAGATCATTAGTAACTTTGGAGAGAGCAGTTTTAGTAGACTGATAAGGTCAGAAGCTGGGTTATAAAGAGTTTAGAAGGGAGTAAGAGCATGTACAAAAATATTTATCGTAGCTCTTTTTGTGGTGGCAAAGAACTGGAAATTGAGGGGATGCTCATCAGTTGGGGAATGACTGAACAAGTTGTGGTATATGAATGTAATGGAATATTATTGTTCTATAAGAAATGATTGAGCTGGGGGATTTCAGAAAAACCTGGAAAGACTTACATGAACTGACGCTAAGTGAAGTGAGCAGAACCAGGAGAACACTGTACACAGTAACAGCAACATTGTGTGATAACCAACTTTGACAGACTTAGCTCTTCTTAGCAATGCAGTGATCTAAGACAATTCCAAAAGCCTCATGATGGAAAATGCTATCCCCATCCAGAGAAAGAACTACAGAGTTTGAATGCAGATCAAAGCATACTATTTTCTCTTTTGTTGCTGTTGTTTTTCTTTCTCATGGTTTTTCCCTTTTTTATGGTTCTTTCACAACATGACTAATGTAGAAATATGTTTAATAATGTACATGTATAGCCTATGTCAGATTGAATGCCGTCTTGGGGAGGGGGAAGGGAAAGGAGAAAAAAATTTGGAACTCAAAACCTTATAAAAGTTAATGTTGAAAACTATCTTTACGTGTAATTGGAAAAAATAAAATACCGTTAAGTGGGGGGTGGGGGTGGAGAAGAGAGCAAGAGGAGAGAAAGTGGAAGGACCTTTGTAGATGGCCTTTTCAAGGAGCTTAGCTACAAAGGGCTTTCTTAATTATTTCCTATTTCTTATTATTAACTCTTTTAAGTATTTCCCATTATCCTATGGATTGTTTGTATATATTTATTTGTTGTCTTCTCCATTAGATTGTGAACTCCTCGAAGGCAGGTATGTCTTTTGCCTCTTTTAAGCCCAGTGCTTCTCACAATGTCTGACCTGCAACAGGTGCTTCATGCTGATTGATTGACTGATTGATTACAACTCACAATCTACACCTTCTTTGAAGGATTTTAGCATTGTGAACTCAAAATCTTCAGATTAGCAAAAACTAGTAAAATTATTCCTAGAGAGGTTGTGGGGAAAAAAATGGAGCCAGATAATTTGCTGCTGAGAGAACTCTAAATTAGCACAACCATATACTGGAAAACAATTTGCAATTATGCAAGAAAAAATAATAATTTGTTCTTATTCTTTGATCCAGGTACTATTACCCGTGGTAGGGTTTGTGAGGAAAAAAGCAGAAAACAAAGTAAGTGCTTAATGATTGGGGAATGACCCAAAAAACAATAGCATATGAATGCCTGGAATATTACTCTGCCTTAAGGAATGATAGGGAAGATAGAGAAATATCGGAAGTGAAATTGAGGAAAGAAAACAGGGCCAAATGAACAAAATATACTTCAATGTAAATGAAGGTGGCGCAAAGAGGCAATAAAATCTGGGTCAAATACAATGGAGAGTGTTAGTACCAATTTTCAAAGTTCACACATCATTACATATATATACATATATATATATACACACACACATATACATATACATATATATATATATTCATTTACTTCATTCATGTAGTGTTAAGAAGCTACCAGAAATAATCTACCTGAACTACACCAATGTAGATCAGAAAGGCTCTCTCAGCTTTTTACTTGGTAAGTTCCCTCAATTCCTGTGGCCTTCTACTTGCCTCTCTCCACCCCTGAGGTCCCTTCCTCCAGGTTCTTCCAAGAACTTCCTTGGGGGGGGGGTGTGTGGCCTGGGCCAACCATCCTTCATTCCTCTCCTGGCTTTCCTTCTGACTACCCTGACTTGCCAGAATACTCCTTGCTCAGGCATTTTCTCCCCTTCTCTCCTGCCACTGGCCTTTTTAGCTTCTTTTTATTTGTCTTCTTTCCCTATTTGAATGTAGGTTTTCTGACAGTAGCATCTTTTTCTTTCTTTCTTTCTCTTTCTTCTCTCTGTCTCTGTGTCTCTGTCTCTCTGTCTCTCTCTGTCTGTGTGTCTCTCTCCTTTCTTTACTTGTATTTGCATTCTCAGTGCTTAGTCCAGTACCTGAAACATAGTAGTAAGTACTTAATAAATGCTTTGTTGTAGTTGTAGTTATTGTACTACAAAAGAGGAGACTAAATTCAAGTATTACAACCTTTATGGTACTGATGGTAGTGTTTAAAAGTGAGTGTCCTTGTATTTAGGATGTGAGTGTTTCTCTTGGCGAGTCATTAGATGAAGAATTTCTTCATAACCACCCTTAGAGTCCCACCTGCCAGCCTCTGCAGAGGCAATCAGCTTTATATGAGTAAAGACTCAAGAATAGGGCATCACTTGCTGGTGATCACTGGCTGAACGGCTTCCCAGGCCACTGCTGAGCTGAGAGCCCTCTTAAGCGAGAGGATAGGGTCACTTTTGTCTCTTGTTCGGCCTTATCAGACACTGCCCTCTCCAGTGGGCCTGTGCCATTGACAGCCCTTCAGCAGATGTAGTCCCGTACAGTTCTAGACAGTTCTTTTTCCGAGAACCAGGAAGCTACTATCTTTGTTCTCAGTGGTGAATTAGCCATCAGTTCCACAGCCTTCTTCACTACAAACTCTGGGAAATGTAGGCTTCGGAGTTCTCTTTTCACTCTTTCCAAGGATACCGCCCTAAGGTAAGTTTGCGCCAAACACTTAGGAAAAGGGGTGGGGAAAGTGGAAACTTCCCGCTCAGAGGAGGAGGATGCCCGGTAGAAGGAGCTGTTCCCTAGCTGGAGGATGCTGCCTCCCTTCAAGTTGGTCTAAACTGGCCTCCAGGGAGGCTGTCGGTGGGATTCTCTCAACCTTTATTAAAAGCCTACTCTGTGAATGCACTCTGCTCAGTGCTAGAGAAGACAGAAGAATTAGACATAATAGTAATAGCTAACATTTCTATTGCATTTTATGGTTAAAAGAGACTTTTTTCATTACTGCGTTTGAATCTCCTAACAGCCTTCTGAGTACTATTAGTACTACAAGTACTACTAATCCAGTTTTTACAGGTGAGAAACAGGTTAGAGATGTCAAAGTATCAGAGAAGTCAGAAGATCAATCTCAAAAAGGAAGTCAGTTCATCTAACCCAACTCTTACCATACTGAAAAATCCCTTCTTCAGTTACCACCTCCCACCCCCATAACCATTTTGCTTCTCCTTGAGGGCTTGAGAACTTCCAGTGTTAGGGAATTCAATTCAACAAACATTAAGTACTTGCTTTGTGCAAGGTACCCCATTCCATTTATTGAAAGCGCTAGTCTTTGGTGGCATATACACAGGGTAAAGGAGTGTGGCTAGACAACAGTTACTAGGAGCTGTACTGTAAGCCATATCAACAAGTTTGTTGAACCAGTTAAAAAGGCTGATGTAATTTTATCTTACTTTAATCCTACATTAATGGAAAAATGATTTCCAGAAAGAGGGAAGTGTGTAGTCTCATTGTAAACTGCTCTACAACTATCTCTTTTGGTCTTTACAACAACTCTAGGAGTTAGGTGTCATTATTATCCCCATTTTACAGTTGAGAAAACCAAGGCTTATAGAGGTTAAGTAACTTGCCCATGATTATGCTAGCTAGTAAAAGAGGTAAAATTTACTCTTGGAAAATCAATTCATCACTGTGAGTGGGAGTTGGAATAAGTATTCTCTGGAGATTGTAAAGGCTACACTTCTGTTATGGGTTAGACTAGATGATCTTTGAGATGCCATCATACTTTGAGATTCTGT
This sequence comes from Pseudochirops cupreus, assembly GCA_028627135.1. Lineage (NCBI taxonomy): Eukaryota > Metazoa > Chordata > Mammalia > Diprotodontia > Pseudocheiridae > Pseudochirops > Pseudochirops cupreus. The sequence continues at coordinate 311,085,932 of CM053583.1, forward strand.
GATACATCCCCCTTGTCTATATCCTTATTACCTCCCACCTTGACTATTGCAACAGTCTCATAACCTGCTAATATCAAAAGACAGCATGGCATAGTAGAAAAAAAATGATTGACTTGGATTAAAACTAGGTTTCAGTCCTAGTTCTACTACTTATATTCTCAGCTCAACATTTAGCCTCTAAAGAGCTTTCAATACAGTAGTATGGAAATCTTGTATGAGATTTTGCACTTATGGATTATATAAATTAGAATATAACAAATACATTAGAGTAAGCTTTCTTAATCTGGGACCTATGAACTTAATTTATAAAAATATTTTGATAACTATATTTCAATATAATTGATTTCCTTGGTGATTTTATGTATTTTATTTTATGCATTTAAAAACATTATTCTGAGAAGGGGGTCCATAGACTTCATCAGACTACTGAAGGAGTCTATGAAACAAAAAATGCCTAAGAACCCCCACATTACAGAAATATGAAAATTCATAGAGGAAAAGGCATTTTACACCTAACCAAATTTTTCCCCCCATTCCTCCTTCAAGAAACATTTAAGAATCAGGTGTTAGTTCATTTTTTATTTCACTTTTGTCTTTGTATTCCTAGGATCTAGCAGAGTGGTCGGCACACAGTAGGAGTTTAATAAGTACTTGTTGATTCCGTGAGTATCCTTATTGTATTGAAACTGTTTCTTCTCTCTGCTTCTGTAAGACTCACAAGTAGAAAAAGTGTTTACTAAATGCTATATGCCAGGCACTGTGCTAAATACTGGGAATACAAAAATGAGAAAGCGAGATAGTCCCTGCACTTAAGAGGCTTATATTCTAATGGAACAAGACACTGTAAAATGGGAATTTTGAAAGGGTAGGGACAAAAAGGATATGTATGAGGCAATATGATCTGGAGATGGTTGGGAAATGGTGTGGAGGCCTGGTTTGGAACAAGATGAAATAAAAGCTCATCTGTTGGAACCCAGATTTCCAGGGAGCAGAGTCCAAGTTTCCAGTGGGAGAGAGATAGAAATCATGTTGTGGAAATGTCAAGGAATAGACTTGGAAGCCTATAGGTAGAGAAGATGATGCAAAAACTCATCTATCAAAGTCCAGCTTCCCAGGACTAGTCTGAGGCTGTGTTGAAAAGATGAAGATGGTGGCCAAGTGCAGACAATATAATATAGAGAAAAGAAGTAACATGGAGCTCTAGAGGGGAAATGAGGATAGTGGCTAGAATACAGAGGGTGATACTGAAAATTCTATTCCAGTTCTGTTAATATGCTCTGGAATTCTTTTATGTTTAGCATTCCTTTTTGTGAAAAAAAATTACCTGTCCTATATGCTGATTTATAATATACATTCAGTATTTCTATTATTTTCTCCCTTTTCGGGAACTTGTGAGCTATAATTTACTAAAATTAAATTTCCCCAGAGAACTGGGGAATGTAAAGAATCAGTGGGTATGAGAAAAGTAAACCCCCTACCACCAGAGGGCCACTTTCCTCTGAACTGAACCCAGTCCAAATGACTATTGTCTGGTTACTGGAAAGGGAGGAATCCAGCTGAGTGGTATGAAAGTTAGACTTGTATTATCATCCCCTGTGTTGTTTCATGGGAGTCAATATCACTTCATCACCACCTTCCCAAGCAAGAAAACTTGAGAATAATTTCAAATGTGTCATTCTACTTAATTCTGCAAAACTGACTTTCCTGTCACTTTTCCTCTCAATCATCTCCTTAGATAATTGCAACCTCTTCCTGTCTTACTCCTATCTTCCAATATTTCTCAGTTCTAGGCAATCCTTAAAGTTCCTATCAAAATTTTTTTCTCTTCATGTTGATTTTTCTGTGCTCCCCACTTTCTTAATATCTTATAGTAGCTTATCATTTATATTTACTATTTAAGATCAAGATGTACACCTTGCTTGATAGTATTTCACTAGGATGCTCTAAGTCATTTCTCTTACCTTTTTTCCTATTGCTATACATAACCTCTTCTTTTTCCCAAATGTACATAATTATTCCATCCCCACTGTCACACTTTTTCCTAAGCCTCATATTGTTCCTGTTACAGCTTGATAAGCTTTTCTTCTTACCATTATGCATCTTGAAATCCTGGAAAAGATATTTTAATTATCAAATTAATTTTAAATTAATTAAATAATTTACATAATTATTATAATAAAGTAAATTATTCTTAAATTAATGTGAAAATCTGAAATTGTTTAAGAAAGAAATTTATTAGGTCATTTGGCAGAGGGGAGTAAGCCCAGAAAGGAAGTGTGGCTCCCTGTCATCCAGAATCTGGAAGGTTGACATCATATAGGATTTAGACAAGGGTGCCCACACCAACCCACATACACAGTTAATCAAAATTGCCGAGAGGACAACTTGAAAACAAGGTAGATTGAGATAGATATGAGTAACTGTAAATATCCAATAAAAATTGGGTGAGGCCAAAACATCAGGGAACCCAAAAGACAAGCTTAGATGAACCCAAAACAAGACCTGGGTATGGGGGACCCAAAACAAAATGCTTCGGGTGGATCTAGGATCTGGAAGAGCCCAAAATACCAACATTCCTAGACAGTTACTGGGGCCTGAATACAGACAACCGTTTATCACATAGGGTATAATAATTTTTCTGAATAATTTTCCTACAATTCTTTGGGACATTTCAGCTTTCCAAACCTTCTATTTTGCAAATTATTTGACATTAAGTGCTGAACTTGCAGTTATAGGAAGAACTCTTTTCGAACCCTGTTTCTGACACTTACTAGATGTGTGACAAGGGAAAATTATTTAACCCCTCTGAGCCTCAGTTTCCTCATTAACTGATAGTATTATGAGAAGTATCCATTTCACAGAGTTTATGTAAAGTTCCAACAGATACAGCATTTTATGAATCTTGAAGTATTATGTAAATCTCAGTAAATATTACTTGTGCAAAATTTAAATATTTACCCCTTTATTTCTGTATTAATATTTATCTGTTCATCTGCATTACCTTTTTTTTTAACTGGACACATAATGTAATTAGTAAGGAAATTGTTTTTTCTGGTTTTTTTTCTTATCTGTCTTGATACTGAAAAGGAGGATGGAAATAGAAAGCAGGAAATTCCTAAGTATGAGAAAACATGTCGAACAGTATTTGAAATGTAGAGAGAACATTGAGTCATTGATAATAGGAGTGCTAAACAAAGACCTATGATTTAAGAGCCAAGGACAGAAAGTGAAGGTCAATAATTTGACCTAGCAATTTCATTGCTGTCCCCAGGTTAATTTGCATGCCAACTTGGAGCATGACAAGAAGTTTCCTGGGCTTCCTACATGACGTAGGAAGATATTTGTATAACTGTAAGGGGAAATTTGTAATCCCAGCCCCACAAAGATCCTTGATGGTTTTGTTGGGGGAGTCACTGGTTTGAGGGGAGCCAGGGTATGTGGACTAAAAGGGTTTGAACTTACATTTCAAGTATGGAAGCATACCTGATAAGGTCTAGGAAACATTAAGAATTAGTATTATGACAATATCATAATCTGAAGCCTTTCATCTCACTTGAATGACAAACCTCATCAGTTCTTAATCATATTCCAAGGAAACAATGTCATGTTCTGAAGTTCTTGGTTTCATTCCTATCTAACATCTAATTGCTTTGTAGGCTTCTATTTTGAAGAGGTGTGCAGGCCAGCCATGCTAACTCCTTCACTAGAAACTCTGTTCCTGACTTCACCATGTCCATCCCATCAGCCTTCTCATCCTGGAAGGTCCCTTGTGCCCAGCAGCCTTTCTTACTCTGGATGATTCTTCCACTCCTGCAGCCTACTTCTGCTTTGATTGGTATAAACTTCGGTGAATGCCACTAAATCCACAGTAGGGAGAAACACCATAAATGTAATGAATGTGGGAAAAGTTTTAGCAATAGCTCAAATTTCATGAAGCATAAAATTTTGTAGGAAAGAAATCTTGAAAGTGTGGTAAATAGGATAGCCTTATAACTCAAACATTTTTCAGAATCAAAGAACTTACATGAGAGATGCCATAAATATGAGTATGGAAAACATTGTATTCTGTTCCTGATAATAACTGGAGAATTCAAGCTACAGTAGAAGTCTTGGAAATATGTAAAATGTAGGAAAATTTCCTTAAAGAAGAAACTCTGTACCAAGAAATCCCTGTTGAACAGTGAAAGTAGAAAAAGGTTAAAATGCAACTCTGGTCTTTAGCAGTATCAGAGAATCACAAACAAGAAAGTCCTTTTGAGTATGATGTATGGAAAAATTTTATTTGGAGCTCAGATCTTAACAGACATAAAAAAATCCATTTGAAAGATATGTTTATTAGTAAATATAATTTTATTAAATGAGAGAAAGTCAACCACTGTAGATATAGTCTATAGGCTTATGATCTTTCTCATTTCTTGCCCTGAACCCTTTCTACTTGCTGTATTCTCAAAGAGGAAAAGGTGCCCCCAAACCCATCAGTAAGGCCACCTTGCAACAAAACATGGAAGTCTAAGGTAGACTGAGGAGTGGTCAGTGAAGAAAGAATGCCTAGGAAGAGATGGGTGGTTTACAGTGTCAGATGTTGTAGAGATCAAGAAGGATAAAGACTGAGAAAAGGTCATCAGTTTTGGCAATGAAGTGAACACTGATAACTTCCAAAAGAACAGTTTCAGTTAAGTGAAGACATTGAAAGTCAGACTTCAGAGGGTTGAGAAGCAGATGAGAGGAGAGGAAGTAGAGGTATCAGTGAGTTTTCCAGAAGTTTGGCTAGAATGAGAGATATAGAATAAGAAAAAAATGCCGTCTAGTGAAATTTAATTTTAAGGATGGGGATGACTTGGGTCTATTTGTAGCTATAAGGAAGGAACCAGTGGACAGTAGAAAAAATGAAGATTAGAAGAGAAGGGGCAATTGTTAGGGCAACTCATTCTACCCTTGGAGAGTTTAAATTCTTAGGAAGTATTTCCTTCTATTATTTCATGGAGTGAAAAAAAAATAACTGATGTGGAGAATTTATGGGAAGACAAGAGCTGCATAAGATAGGCAGGCATGGATGGGTTGCAGTGTGTGTCTTGGAGGGAAGTTCCAATCCATAAGATAGTATACCCTTAAGTGTAAATCTTTATAGTGAAGTGAAATCTACCTCCTTGTAATTAGTCCTATTTCTTGACCTTTGAGGTCAACCCCTCTTTCATATCTGTTACATCTTTGAAGTAAGTTGATGCATAAAGTGGGAATGATCAAATTGCTACACCTATGTTTACTATTATCCTAAGTACTGGCCAAAAATATTTAGGCCAAGGAACTGCTTCCCTAGGAGTAAAATGAGAACTTTTATTCTATTTCTTCAGTAAACAGAAAAAGAAAACTAAATATAACCCCACCAATTAAGGAGCAGTCACTATGGTACAACAGTGCTATCGCAATACCCCCAAGTCAGAAGGAGCTAATGAATTCAAAACACAGTCATCTGCCTCCAGTGGTCACTCAACGAAAACATGGAGGAACACAGGGTTTGAACATACTACATAAAAAGAGCCTGCCCAATAAACAAAACAGGGAACGTGCGAAAGCTTGAGGGACACAGGCCATCTGTCCCAGCCCTGCGCAGGAGGAGGCCGAGCGGACTGATCAATTACTACACAGCCGCCCAGCCTGCCTGCCCAGCTCGGGCCGTCCCGTTTCCCCGTCTGGCGTACACGTGGCTCTAGCAGGCAGGCAATCTCTCGGGTTCCCTTTCCCATTTCCAAGATGGCGGCGGCGGCAGCTTCTGGGGGGGCGGGATCTGGGTGGTTCCGCAGCCGCATCACGAGCGTGCCCAGTAGCCTATGGGCTTTGTCCGCTGCGCCGACGGGCACGAGAGGCGGAAGTGTTAATTGCTCGCCGGCTTCGTCGGTCCGAGCTCCTGCGGGTTACATAACAACGCCCGCTCTGGCTGTGGCTGCTTTCCCTGCGACGCTACGTCGCCCCCAGGATGCTCTAGAGGCTCCCCCTTCCCGGCCGCCGGCTCCCCAACAAGGTGAGATCCACGGAGATGGTGGGGGAGGGCGCCTAGTATGGAGGAGGGGGTAGGAACGGAAGCGGCTCAGGTGGGGGTTGGGATTGGGGATGGAGGTCTGCCTGGGGGAGGCGGCGAGGAGGAAGGGGGGTCGGGGACGGCTGAAGCGAGAAAGGAGAAGGGGGGGGGGATTGGGGAATTTGCAGGGAAGTGGCAGCGGGCTTCTGAGAGGGGCAGGAGCATGAGGGGGCATCTCTGGGGGGACCCGGGAAGTCCGGGTTGTGAAATGGGGATGGAGGCTGGGAGCCTGTCTTAAGGGGGAGTCCAACTGTCACTTGAGAGGTGGGGAATCATCTTCTCCTTGGGTGGATGATAACCTTTCACCCCTCACACCTCACAAAGCACTTTGCTTGCCCCGGTCCTGCACTTATCCTGTGGGGTTTGTATTGTAGTTATTTGTATATCAGACATAAACTCATTTTAGAGACAGAAATTGCCCTCATGTAAACTTTGTATTTCCGCTGGTGCTTAGCTCCGTGTTCTGCACACCATAGGAACTTGATAAGCGTTTGTTGAATTGAACTGATTAAATGGTAGATTTTCGGAGTGTTGGGGGCGGGGAGAGGATAAGGAGAGAAGCTATGTGAAGGTGGGTAGAAGTAATTCTGAGAGCATCAGAGTGCTGCAACCCAGTCACAAGTTGGATCCCTGGGGCTGAAAGGGCTGAGGTGGAAAGCTTGAAATGCAAGCGAAGGGTTGATAGTAAGATAGTAAAGTTGAGTATGTTTCTTCGGAATCCTGAAAGTTGAGGTCTCTATCTTTCTGTTGAATAGAGAATGTACTTCTGGAACTGGGATGGTACAGGAGGAAGAGAATACTGTAAAAGTAAATTAAAACTTTTTAGTGAAATAAATGAATAAAATTAAAGACCTGATTACTAGCACAGATCTGACCTTTTTTTGTGCAGGTGAGATCATATCATGTTTTTGAAGAGAAATAAGACTACAGTCTAAGAACCTGATAATGAAGCAGTAGATTGTTTGTGAAACTTAAATCCAGATGTAACTCTAACTCTGTAGATTGTAGTACTGCTTTAGTCTTCTACCTGCCCCTGGGTCTGTTTCACCAGGTAATCTGTAAACATTGCAGAATGAAATGTTTTCTGGTAATGGATAGACCCTGGTGTGAGGATTTGAGAAGAACAAGAAAACACTGTCTTGTCTAGCTGAGTATATATTTCTGCCTTTGGAAACAGAATCCCTTAGTCTTCGTATCTAATTAGAAAAAATTTTATTGATGCCTTTCATTTTTACAAAATAATAATTTCCCTAAATACTCACTTTTTCCCACCCCTCTCAGATTGAACTTTTCTGTGTAACAAGAAAAGCAGTTATGCAAAAGCACCCTATCCTACAGTAAACAAGATTTGTCAGCCTTCTACTTTATTAACTTGTTTTATTCCTTTCCCTTCTCTGTTTATTTTCTCAGACTTTTTTTAGTTACTCAGTTTGTCTTCTTTTTAATGATCTTTTAAAATGAACTTTCTTATAGTTACTATATACGTTGTTCTCTTTCTCCCTGATTTTGAGGTTTGCTGGAAGAGCTTGCCTGATTTCCTGGAATTCTAGGTACTTATGATGAAAGTTGTTAACTGTACAACAAAAGGAGGCCTGAAATTCATCAAAAGTTTTCTTTGTCAGTACTTGTAAAAGATCTCAAGGGGGCATAATAGTAGAAGAAGGCAAGAGAGGGTTGGTAGTTACATCTGAAATCAAAGTGTCAAGGAAAAATATTAGGAGTCATACCATCGTCCTAGGTCTGGCCCTAATGAAATGTTTGCTGTTGGGCAAATATTTTACCTCTGTGAACCAGAGTTTCCTTACTTCAAAAATAAAGGGGTTGAACTAGAACAAGGGTGGGGAACCTTTGACCTCAAGGCCAAAGCCTGGAGGCCACAGGTTCCTTACGGTACTATGTTTTCAGTCATCGAATTTCCTTGTCCTTGAGGAGATAAGAACTTTGTTGCACTGTAAACATGAAAATGAACTGTCATGTAGATCTGTTTCCTCTGCCGAGTTCTTAGGCAGTATTATTTTATGAATTTATTGTTCTCTTGGGTTTTGCCGTATTTAATAGAATGGATTCATTCAGTGTAATGGTATATTTGCGAAGAGAAAGTGGAATGCATGATGATATTGCAGATTTAAAACGTGTCTATTAAGAAGGGTTCATTCATTCTGAGTGGTGTGGACATAAAGCCTCTCTGCTTTGATTCTTCACAGACTGGGCAGAGAAACAAATGTGACTCCTAAGACTTAGCCTGTAGAAATAACACAACTGATGGGACATTGTTTCTGATAGAGGCGTGTGAGTACTGGAAGTGTTGCGGCTTTTGAAAGGCATTGATCCAAAAGGAAATTGAAAGGAAACAGTACATAAAGGAAAAATAAAAATGTCTTAATCACATCAAACTCACTTTGAGAATTCAAAGCCAACAATAATAACTGACATTTGTGTGTCATTTTGCATGTTTTCAGTGTTTACCCACATAGCTAATGGTAGAGCCTGGACTGAGGCTTAAGTCTTCTGACTTCAAGTCTAGAAACTGTAGTGTACGCCTTTAAGGTCATGAAATAAATCCATGAAAGCCCATTATGCGATTATGGGAGCTAATTGCAACTCTAATTATTAGAAGCCTTGGAACAGATATATCAACTCCCCTATCTAAAGCCCTTTACTAGGGATTTCTTTATAACAACCCTTCCAGATGAACAGATCTGTCTACAATAAAATAGGATTCAGAGCTGGGAGGAAATTTGATACATCTATTCTAACCCACCTTTGTTTTACAAATGTAAAAATTGAGGCAGAGAGCAATTAAGGGACTTGCCCAAGGTTATCACAGATAGTAAGCAGCAGAGCTAGGATTTGAACTCAGATCCTCTAACTTCACATCTCATCTTTCCTCACTGCATTATTCTGCCCAAAAGTTACTCCTTTCTGTTACTCTCTTTCGCATGTATTGATTGTACCTTGCTCTGGGCTTTTGTGTTAGCTGGCGTGAAAGCAAGGAAAATTGTGTTCTCTAAGAAAAGTAGTCCAAATGGTCCCCTGCTTTATTGATTGTGTAATATCTCAGTAAGATATTATATATAACATATATATAATATATATGATATAATATCAACAAGATATTATATAAAATATCTCAAACATAAAGACATAGCCCCTACCTAGTGCTGCCCTGGGTAGCATCATTTTTCAATAACATCATAACTATATGATGACCAAATCTGGCTGTCTTGCAGTTTTGCAGTAACATGATTTGTTTCCAAGATGCAAGTCAGATGTTTAGTGACAATTTAAGTGAATGCTTGAACCTCTGTCTGGTAAGAGTTCCTATATTGCTTACTCTTGTCTCCGTTGTTGTCATGAAACTAGCTGCCTTCCAGTGTTGTTTTGACCAAACAGCCATTTTTATGAAGTCAATTAAAAAGTTTGCCTTTAAACCTTTATAGGCAGGTAACAAGGTCAAAGTAAGATCTGGTTTTAGTATCTTTTCTACATTGTTAAAATTCTAAGGCCAAGGACTTACACCTTAGACACTGGGAGACATACACAGTGCTCTGCAAATAGCAAGTATTTAATAAAGGGTTATTAAGTATATCTCTAGAATTTGTCCATTTTTTTAAAAACCCAGGTTACAGATTTTTGGTCTGTACCAATTGTAACTTGACATAAATTTGGCACAGTGTTTATTTTAGACACACTCCCACACAGAAGATAGTAAATAGCTGTTCATGGTGATATCTTTGGCTATAATATATAAAAGCTGCTTAGCAACAGTATGTTTATAACTGACTAGATGTGAAAAATTCTCATGTAGTGAGAATTTACTATGGTAAAATACATGCTTAATTAAAATAATGCTTAAATTGTTATTTGACTAGACTGCAAAAGCATTATGCTGTTCTTGCTGAGTGCTTAGTTTTATCTGTAGTAATGATATCAACCTTACTGCATCTTTATATATCTCAGGATAAATCTGTGCATGTAGCAGTGAAAACAGTTCATGTGACATTGACCCCCAAAATTTCTCATACAGTTTGGTGACCACCGGTGTCTGTTCCCCAATCCATTTTTCTTTCACTGCTACCTGTGTGCAAAGGGTAATATGCAATCAGTGTTTATATATAAATATATATTATGTTTATATTTTTCCGGTTATGTTTATACTAGGATAATTTTGTCTTGGATTCTGGAGTAGTAATGATGAGGTTTCAAGTTGGTAGAGCTGGTTCAGGTGTGAAAGAATTCACTTAGACCTTGAGAGCTTTATTGATGCAAAAGCAGTATACGGGTATCCTAGTAAGAAAGCTAAGTGAAACTCCACTATTTGGGGGAATTATGCTTATATAGAGGTTTCAGAATGATGATGTAGTTTTAGAGGTTTTATGAGGGTTGAAGATTAGAGACAGGATGAGGAAGATGAGTGACAGAATAGGAGACACAAGATAAGGGAGACAGGGGAAATTTTATGACCCAGGTTGGGGGAGACAAGGAATTTCATGGTCCAGGATGAGGGGGAAGTTTTATGGTATTTCAAGATAAGGGGAAGAGACTTTAGGATGCCTTCAGGTTAGAGAATAAACTAGGGGCTTCACAAAGTCAACCCTCAATATTATTTTTAACCCTTAGGGCACGGTTTGTATCCACATCATCTAGTAACAGAGCAAGTTATTGGGCTTTTAGGAGATAGAACCTTGAGCAGAGTTTGGAAGAAGGAAAACCACATGGTTGGAGAAGAATAAAAGGAAGCTCCAAGTAGTGGCTGAGAACTTGGAGTGTTAGCGTACGAAAGATATAAATAAATTTCTCAAATATTAGAGCAGGGAGTAGGAGTGCTGTAAGTCTCTAAAGGGCAGGGAAGGTGATAGCAGGGATTAGTGGGGAGCCATGACAGTTTTTGAGCATTTTAGAGTGGAAGAGAACCTCAAGTATCATCTAGTCCAGTCCTCTCATGTTCCAGGTGAGAGAGCAGAGACCCAGAGAAGTCATTTGCTTGTGGTCACATAGCTTGGAAGTAACAAGACTGGTAGAGAGCTCAGTTCTTGTGACCCTAAATTGAATCTTTTCATTAAGCTAGTCTTCCTCCCAGAGAAAGAGTCATAATGATAGTGATAATATTTACAAGGATTACCTGTATAGCAGTTTGATACACAGTTTGGAAATGGGAGACATTGGGGCAAGAAAACCATTCAGGAGGCTATTATTTATATAGCTAAGAAGAGATAGGGCCTGAACTCGGTGCTTTCCTTAGTGCCTGACACATATATAGCAGGTACTTAATACATGCTAGTTGACTGACTTGGTTGTAGTAGAAGAGCAATGTAGTAAGAAATATTTCAGAGGTAGAATACAACTGATTGGAAGTGGATGATTGAAGAATATTATTACAACCCTGAGTATCTGAGAGGAAGGCCTGGTTTTGAGGAGGAGATAATTTCAGTTTTGAAGTGCCAACAGGACTTGGAGGCAGAGATGTCCAGTAGGCAGCTGCGAATACTTGACTGAAGCTTGTAACAATTAAATGCTGGAGGAGAGTGAGAAGAAAAGAGAAGAGAGAAGCTTGAAGCTTTGGGAGTAGATGAGATCACCAGTAAAGAAGGACAATGACAGATCCATGAGCATATCCACATTTAAGGGATGGGAGAGTCAAGGAGACTGAATTGACTAGAGAGGGAGAAGAAAAATAACATTGCCCTAGTTATAGAAGGCATGGGAGGGGGAGAAGGGGTATCATGAAGGGCTGAGTAAGTGTCAGATGCTACAAAGAGTTCAGAATAAAAGCCATAGAAACTTTGGAAAGGATACACCAAGTCAAGGCAGTGAGTGCAAAAGACTGGAGATCATCTGGCCACTCTGCTCATTTTGCAGATGAGGGAACTGTAGTCCAGATTGGGGAAGGTGACTTGCCCAAAATTCATCTTTTGCAGAACAAATGCTGGGCCTCTGACTTAGACTCAGCATTCTTTCTAGTATACTAAGCTCCCTGTTAAACAAACAAGTTAATCTTTTACTCATTCTATTCTATATGTATAGTCCTCATCACTAAAAATCAAATATTTTCCCTTTTTATGTATTTAAGAGTAATTAGTGCTTTGTATTCCAGAGGTGGTGTTGTTTGGGAAAGCATTAAGAATGGAAAACATTAACTATTTATACTATATATTAACTATATATAACATATAACATACTTGTCAGAAATACAGTTTTCACCTTGTAAAAGATTTGACGTGTGCTTATCTCTGTTGTCCTCTGAAAAGAATTCTTTTCTCGAGCAGAACCAGGAAAAACTTGTACACAATCACAGATACATCGTATGTGTGATGACCAACCTTGATAAACTGGACTATCCTCAACAACGCACAGCTAAAAGACAACTCTACAAGCCTCAGGATGGAAGGAGATATCTAAACTCAGAGAAAGATCTAGAAAGATTAGAGTTTAAATGGAGACTGAAGCAAAACATGCTATCGTTCTTTTTCATGTTTGGTTTTGCTTCTTTTTTCCCAGTGATCACTCATTGGTTACTACCCTTCTATATAACCAAACTATTGTACAATGTGAAAGTATTTGGAGGTCCTATACATGACTGCACGCCACCATGGTGGGGAAGGGAGGGGAGAAAATCTGAAACTCGAGGGATTGTGGAATTGAATCTTGTAAACTAAAAGTAAATAAAATAAATTTTAAAAAATAGCTAAAAAAAAAAAAGAATTCTTTTCTCAGGGAGTCTGAACAATACATGGTCACTACTTCATGCCAGTGGCACTTAGGTTAGCTTTAATTGGTCAGTGGTTACTCTCTTCAGATTACCTTGCTAGTCCAAATATAAGCTACACTTTTTTTTTTTTGCTTTTTTGGAGGGGGGAAATGCAGGGCAATTGGGGTTAAGTGACTTGCCCAACGTCACATGGCTAGTATGTGTTAAGTGTCTGGAGGCTGGATTTGAACTCAGGTCCTCCTGACTCCAGGGCCAGTGCTCTATTCACTGTGCCACCCAGCCGCCCCAGCACTTTTCCTTCTTTCATCTGTTTTGTGGCATATAATCTGGTCATTTGTTTTTTAGGGCATACTTTTCTACACATTTTTTTCCTCTTTCATTGGGGACTTATTTTAGGGATGCAGCCTTTCTTTAGTGGTGGCCTATCCTCTGTATGTTAATTTCATTTTGAGAAAGAAACTTAACCTACAAGTAAGATACTGTGTTAGTTCCTAGGAATGTAGAGATGAAAAACAACAGTCTATTGTCTCGTGTGTGTAGATTTCAGTTTCTTTTCTGCTGTGATCAGAGTATCTTTATTCTAGCGAAATTTATGTTATTTGATTGGAGGATGCATTTTATGTATCTCTCTATATATGTATGTATATATAGACATATATATATATAATTTTTTTTCTATGGCTTTGGGCAAGTTATAGCCTCAGGGCCTTGGTTTTCTATCCCTAAAATGACAGGTTTGAACTAGGTGATATCTAACGTTTCTCTTTAAATTGAAAATCTAAAAATTTTGTGAGTCTAAAACTTGAGAATTTTCTTCAGTGGCATAACATTCAGCCACTTTTAAATAGTTAATCAAAGAACTACTAAGTGTGTCACAAGGCTGTTTATAAGTAGAGTCATATCTGCTTTGCCTTTTTAGGAATTTAGCTTTGAATGTGGAACTTATGTCTGGTGTTTATTCATATAGTATCATGCTCAAATAGAGATTTAATTAATTTGGGGATCTTATTTTCTGGGCACAGTTTTTAGGTATAGCCTACTCAAAATTGCCTTGATTACTGTTTTTCTTCTCTACCTCTATTTGTTGTTATTCAGTCATGTCTGACTCTTCTTGACACTGTGGGCTGTTTCTTTGGCAAGGATGCTAGAATGTTTTGCCATTTCCTTCTCCAGTAGATTGACAAACAGGGTTAAGTGATGTACCCCAGGACACACTGCTAGTAAGTGTTTGAGTCGGAATTTGAACTCAATTCTTCCTGACTCCAGGCCCTGCACTCTGTCCACCAAGCCACCTAGCTGCCTTCTTTAATACATAATAACAAAGCCATGTTGATTCTTAGACCAGCTCCTTGCCACCTGCCTTTATCTATTGAGGCCAACCCTGGTACTGTTTCCTTTTTAAATTTTCTGGTCTCTGCAGAGACCCATTTTATATTTAAATAAAAAATAAAAACAAATATTTTATTTGGAGGAGCAGCAAGGTACCGCAGCTCCCACACGGCCACCTCAAAATACCCATAAAATATGACTCTAAACAAATTCTAGAGCTCTAAAACACACACAAATATACTTTCTGCTGAAGGCAGCTCAGCTAGGAGGGACCACTTCAGTGCTGGGAGCTGAAACCAGCCCAGCCTGAAATGGCGGCTTAGCCTTGGGGGTGGCCTGATGAGCTGAGCTGCACCTGGAGCTTCAGGAGAGCAGATCTGCAGCAGCTGTGGCAGTTTCCAGAATTATCAAGCCATAAGAAAAAAAGGACTAAGTGAAAGGTCAGTGGAACTCGGTTAAAATTGGGAGAGATAAGCGGGTCGGCCAAACTGCCTCCAGGGCAAGGAAGTGGCAGAAGGGGAGGCCCTGCAGCCGCCTCCACATAGCTGCTTCAGAGCTCCCAGCTTGCAGACTGCAGGGGTGCCAAGCGATTGTTCAGATGCCAAGTGCCATTGCATTGAGCAGCCTGGATCCAGATCATGGTCTTGAGTGGTGGTCCTGGGGTGCGTTTTCAGTGAGCCAGAGCTGGTGGGGGCTGCAGCAGCCTCCTAAAAGTGCTGGCAGCTGGGAAAACCCCAGCAATTTGGGACAGAGCTTTCCTCTCTGGAAGCAGAGTTCCACAGAGCTAAAAAATCAGTGACTGGCCAACCATGAGCAGGCATAGGAAGCAAAGTAAGAACAGCAACCAAACTCTAGATTCCTTCTTTGGGAAAAAGAAGGATCAAAGCAGGGAATGGGAGGAAGACAACATAGTCAGAACTCCCACACCAAAAGCTTCCAAGAAACGTGAAGATTGCCTAAAAGCTAGAGATAAGCTTAAGAAGGATTTTGAAAACCAAATGAGAGAAGTTGAGGAAAAATTGGGAAGAGAAATAAGAACGATGCAAAAAAATCATGAAAAGAGAGTC
>CM053583.1:311101612-311135079 GCA_028627135.1 Pseudochirops cupreus
GTGTTCCAATTTTTCCACATCCTCTCCAGCATTTGTCATTTTCCTGTTTTGTCATCTTAGCCAATCTGACTGGTGATATGTGGTACCTCAAAGTTGTTTTGATTTGCATTTCTCAAATTAATAGTGATTTAGAGCATTTTTCCATATGCTTAAAGATATCTTTAATTTCTGCCTCTGAAAATTGCCTGTTCATATCCTTTGACCATTTATCAATTGGGGAATGACTTGTATTCTTACAAATTTTACTTGATTCCCTGTATATTTCAGAAAGGCCTTTATCAGAGACACTGGTTATAAAAATTCTTTCCCAATTTCCCACTTCCCTCTTAATCTTGGTTACGTTGGCTTTGTTTGTACAGAAACTTTTCAATTTGATGTAATCAAGGTTATCCATTTTGTACTTAAAATGCTCTCCAGCTCTTCTTTGGTCATAAAAGTCTTTCCTGCTCCATAAGTCTAACAAGTAAACTATTCCTTGCTTCCCCAGATTATTTACAGTATCAGCCTTTATATTAGGTCTTGCATTCTTTCTCCTCTCCAACATCTAGGGCAGGAATGGAAAGCTGTGGCTTTGAGGCCAGTTGTGGCCTTCTAGATCCTTAAGTGCAGCCATTTGCCTGAATCCAAATTTTACATAATAAATTCGCATTCTGTCAAAAGGCTGCACTTAAGGATCCAGAAGGCTGCATGTGCCTGCAAGGCCACAGGTTCCCCACTCTTGATCTAGAGCTTCACTTCTGCAGATCCTGGAACTCAGTGATTAAATTGGAATGTGCCAGGATGCTAATGTGGGAACCACAGTACCAATATGTGTATTTGCAAATCTAATTGGAATTGTCAAAGAAAACTAAACCAATGTACTCTCTCCTCAGGTGGGCAACTCAAGTCAGAATCAAAAGTTTTCTTGATGGATACAGAATAAAGATTTTCAATGGGATTTTAGGGATAATTTTGTCAATATTACTGTTGAGCCTTATAAGTTCCCTCTTCAACATTATAAGAACTATGTTTACCAAGTAACCATTTTTATTTAGCTAATCAGGGTCATCCTTGATGGATAGTAACATATTTCTCTTAAACTCTCCCTTTTCTGTCTCCACATCGTCCCCACTTCCCTGTTTTCTCAACCAAGTCTTTTGATCACATCCTTCTAATAATAGTTGTTATTCCAATTGCAAATCTACCTTACAGTCTAGTTTGTCCTCCTACCCCTTAAAAAATTGCTTTATTAATCTTACTGCATGTAATCCTTTTCAACATCCCTCCTATTTCCCTCTCCTGGTGAATCTTCCTAAGTAACAAAGAAAATGGAGCCAAAACAACATACACAGTGGCCACATGTGAAAGTATATGCAACATTCCATACTCAAAGTTCTCAAGTGAAAAGAGGGTGATGTATGTTACATTTCTGTAATAGCAAGCATCCTAGCACACCCAGAATGGCCTGCTAGCACTTTGATCTGCTTTTCTAAATGGAAGACAACTTAAAAGAGGGTCAACAATCTTATGTTAATTACAGATAAGTAGAAAATATAAGCAGAGAAATTAGCACAGAGATTCAACAGACAAGGATCCAATTGTCTGAACAAAGTAATACAATCACTTGCATATACCACCAAACTGGGAGAGCACAAACTTTTGAGCAGTGGTGGAGGAGGGGTGGATTGGGGGGGAAGAATGCGGAAGACTCTTAACAAACTGCTACTCAGAGTCCCATCTGGGAAGCAAAAGGTCCCTCTCATAAGCAAACCCCAAAGCAAAACCTCTCCTCATAATATATATATACTTTTGGCTAATAGGCTCAGAGCCAGAAGGCATCACAACCCTCCTGACTCAGTGCCTTATTAGCTTAGCACCAAAAGATGTGAAAGTCTTCATACAAGCAAGCCTCCCCTTAGTAAGCTTCCCTTTAGGCAAATTCCTCCCCCAATGGCCTCTATGTGATTCAGGTTGTATCACAGCTGGACTGGAGCTCAAAGCAATAAGACATCCAATGGAACACATGTGGTCACATAGGTCTATTATTGGATGGGGAAGATCTTCATATTCCATTAACATTACAATTTCTTAATCTCTTTTCTGTCTCCCTGCTATTTTTTTCCCAGATTATTCCACTGATTTTCATCAATTCCATTAATATCATTTGAGTGGAACCTTAAAGTTCAATTCTCATTTTAAGTCCACTCTAGTTCACATTTTGATCATGTTATAGTACTGGCTTTTGTTACTCTCTATCTAAATCAGTTCTTTATTTTAAAACTTGATCACTGTTCATAGGCTGAATAGCAGCTGGGAATCCTTTTATCTACATCTGTAGAAACCTATATGTGAGATATATTTGAACTATATTTGGAGATTTACCAGAGAGAATTCTGGGTAGGAGCAAAACAAGTCAAAGAAATACTATATTTTTGGAGAAGTCTCCAAGACTGAATAAAATGTGTTATCCCAAAGTGTAGCATACTCGGGCCACAAGTTACATACGCTGAGTATATAAGGTAAGCTGAGTCTTGGTGCTGCTCTTAGCTGTTCGCCAACTTTTCCTTTTGGAGTTCCCATTGTTCCCAATAGGGTTTACCAGGAATTTTTCTATTGTGCTGTTGCAACTTCTTCTGAAGTTCCCTCTTGCCTCAGCAAGAACATTCAGAGCCAATGCTCTTTCCACGATACCAAGTGCCTCCTAAGGTTCCTGCTAGTTGCAACATTCTATAAGGCATGTGCTACTCACATAGGTTATGTCCATCCACATGGATTGTCTAAATGCAGCTCATGGAATGCAGCTGCTAACTCTAGAATCTTGTCCACCCCTCTCCAAGGGAGACTGGGACTCCTGCCTTGGTGGGAACAGATGGGTCTCAAGGCTGGTTGATCTGTTATCTCTACTTTTTAAGAGGGATATTCGACTAGAATCGCATCTATCTGCTCCCCTAAATACTGATAATTTAGTTCATTTTGACTCAAAACACCGCTCCCCACCCGAAAAAAAAATTACTTCCTTTGCCAGTTATGACTTGCCTTTCATTTATGTTCACTGGTTTGGCCCCTTCTCACCAAATACAGGTTATACAAAAGACCATCACAAGTAGTGGATAGTAAATACACCCAGAGGACTTCTACAGATTAGAATATACTGAAAATATACAGAATGAATGAATAAGATAAGAAGATGAGAACTCAGCTCAAACAAGAGGGAAACCCTAACCTTACTCAAAGAGAAATTACCCAGAGTTTCCTGGGAAGCATGTTGTAAATCAGGGACATGTTGAGGAGCTTCTTCTGCCCCTCATGTGTCTCATCACAATCAGCATTTTCTCTACCAATTCAGAGTCACACATACACAGTACAAAAAACATCTCAGGTGTTTTATGTCGTACTTTATCCTACACGTAGCTCTGGAACTATATCAAGAACGGCCAAAAACAAGCCAAGGGCCGTGACTAATGCAACCATGTTTCTGATTTGCCAATATGTGGTGGAGAAGAGCAGGTAAGCGAATCCTTTACGCTCATTCATAGCCCCCCCTCTTGTTACTGGAAGGACATAGAGGCTGAAGGCC
Organism: Pseudochirops cupreus; assembly: GCA_028627135.1. NCBI lineage: Eukaryota > Metazoa > Chordata > Mammalia > Diprotodontia > Pseudocheiridae > Pseudochirops > Pseudochirops cupreus. The sequence goes on from CM053583.1 coordinate 311,105,169, forward strand.
TCTTTCTCCTTAGCCAACTGATCCAAGTATGCAAGTTTCAACTTGAAAGTACTGTAAATACATGAAATATGAAGCTGTGAGTGACATATATAAGTATATATGTATATATTTGTAAATATATACATCATTGAGTTTATAGAAATAGTGTGCTATCTCTCCTGCTGCTTGCTTCTTAATTTCATATGTCTGGATAATGTATTTGCTCCAAAAGAATTGCTCCATGAGGTCCTCCATCTAAAAAATTGGGGGAGGGGTGGATTATATGTTCCATATATTCCTTTCTGGCTCTGATGTTCCATGAGTCTATCAGATAAATATACTGGCTTAGATACAGTCATTTGCAAAGTCTTTTACATCTTATCAGCATGTTCCAGAATACCTATTCACTACTTTGGGTAAGATCATATATAGACAAGACTTATATGAACTGATGCTAAGTGAAGTGAGCAGAACCAGGAGAACATTGTACACAGTAACAGCCACAGGCTGTGATGACTGACTTTAATAGACTTAGCCATTCTCAGCAATGCAAGGACCTAAAACAGTTCAAAAGAACTCATGATGGAAAGTTCTATCCACATCCAGAGAAAGAACTATGGAGTCGAAATGCAGAGTGAAGCAGACTGTTTTCTTTTTTTATTTTTCTTTCTCATGGTTTCTCCCATTCGTTATAATTATTCTATGCAACATGACTACTGTGAAAATGTGTTTAATAGGAATGTATGTGCAGAGCCTATATCAGATTGCATACTGTCTTGAGGAGGGAGAGGGAGAAAATTTAAAACTTACGGAAGTGAATGTTGAAAACTAAAAAAAATTAATTAACTAATAAATTTTTTTAAAGATCATATATAGACCCATAAACTCAGCACTCAGCATCCTTCATGCCAGGGGAGAAGAGTCCTAGATCATCTTATTCATTCTCATTTCCTGATATGGAGTCCACCTGAATTATTGCTTCTCTGCCCTGTAGATCACAGGATAATGTCTAAGCCTAATGGCCCATGGGGACAGAGAATTACCCTGGGCTCTGGGAAAACTAATTGCCTGTCATCACACACTAGTTTTTCCTCTGATACTGACCCCAAGCAGCCCATACTCCCTGAAGCTAGAGGGAAAACCAGAAAGGAATGGTGTTGTCAGTCATATAGTTTCACAAGATTTTTTTAAAATCTACTTTGTTGGCTCCTCTATCCTCAATTTTAGAATGAAATATTATTTTCTGAGTATAAGGTCAGGCATCTACAACTAAAATCAGCAATGCAAAAATGAATAAACTAAAACATCTAAATCAGAGATAGCTCTAGCAAGAAGTGCTGAGTGAATGACTGTGACTCAACTCCCCTTCATCATTTTAGTACAAAAACACCCCAAAAATAAGTAAAAGAACAACAACAGAGCAAAAAGGAAAGAAATCCTCATATGGAAGCCTAAAAGAAAAAATTAATAAGCAAAAAAGAAGCCCTAATAAAGATTATTGGGTAAAAGAAAAGAAAGGGAATTTTCCAGAAGGAAAAAACAATAAAATAAAAATAATTAGACCAACAGAAGAGAAAATGAACTCACAGCAAGACACTTCAGAGTGACTAAAAAACTCAATAATAGAAATAAAGGAAGATTTCTACTTCTAAAGACGCATGTGATAGGTGTGAGAGATGGTCCCCAACACTATAACACTTACCATCTCTCACAAAGGGTATATGAATACCTATTCCTGCTCTGGCACAGCTCACTCTAATCTACCCTGACACTAGAAGATACAGATACTTTGAGAAGGACCATTACCAGTTACACTCCGAGGGATCTAGGAGTGTGTTCACAGAGAAGACATTTCCTTCTACTCATTACTATAGCTCTCAAGCTCCTATTACTGTATATCCACTTACACAAACTAACCACTCACAATGATGACATGTTTAGAGCTTAAATATAACCATTTACTTAGCAATAAGACAAAACAAAAGAATAATTATCCTAATAACATGATGTACCATATGGAAGACAAAAATGCAGAGATAAAATAAGAAAACAAATTTGCAAAACTGTACAACTAGAAGATTTAAAACACCTACAAATCAGAGCAATAGAGATAAAGGACTTAGTTCTACAAAATACAAGACCATCTGAAAATCATTAAAATATGAATAAACAAAGATTCTAAATATTATCTTACAATAAATTGTATAAGAAAATAACCCAGAAATTTTGCCAACAGAAATTAAAGTACATCCACAGACTTTCATTAGAGAGGAACCACAAGCTTAAAGCAACTAGAAATGTAGTCATAAAAATTCAGAATTTTAGTAGCAAAGAGAAATTCTTATAAGTCATAAAGAAGAAGCAAATTACATAACCTCTAGCACCCTGGTGAGAGACATAGCAGGGTCCTTTTGCTACTGTGAGCAAGAGTTGGAAGCATCAATTCCAGAGTATATGCTACAGCATCACTTATACTCCCTCCCATTCTGCCCCAAAACTCTATTCTCCCCAATAAAAGCCCACCGTTTTAGCAAATTAGTAAATAAATTTATATTATATTGCCCATGTCTCTAAATATGTCTTATTCTATACCTATCATATATTACCTTTCTGCCAAGAGGTGGGAATCATGGTTCTTCATCAGCCTTCTGAAATGGTGATCAGTTATAGCATTCGTGAGAGTTCTGAAATCTTTCAAAGTGGTGTTCCTTTACAATGTTGTAAGCAATACAAAAATTTTTCTCCTGTTTCTGCTTGCTTCACTCTGAATCAGTTCATGCAAGTTTTCCCAGGTTTCTCTGAATCCATCCTTTTGTGCATTTGCATTTATATACCATAATTTATTCCATCATTCCCCAATTGATGAGCACCTACCTTATTTCTGATTCTTTGCTACAACAAAAATTTGTAATTAATATTTTCGTGCATTTGGATACTTTCTCTCTGTCTTTTATCAATTTGGGGTATGAGTCTAGTGGGAGTTTTGCTGAATCAAATAGTAAGTACAATTTCATGACTTTGGGGTTATAATTCCAAATTGCTTTCCACAGTAGTTGGACTACTTCACCCTTCATCAACATATCAGCGCTCTGGTCCTCCAGCAGATGCTCCAACAATTATTTTCCTTTTTTGTCATTTTTGCCAACTTAATGGGTATGAGGTAGAACATCAGAGTTGTGTTAATTTGTACTTCTCTTATTATTAGTGGTTTTGGGCACTTTCACATGATTGTTGACAGCTTGTTTTTCTTGAGAACTGCTTGAACATATCCTTTGACCATTTATCTATTGGAGAACGGTTCTTATAAATTTGAATCCACTCTTTGCGTATTTGGGATATCAGACCTTTATCAGGAAAACTTTCTGTAAAAATGCTTCCAGTTCCATGATTGTTTTCTCTCAATACTTTTCCATGCACTTTTGACAGATGAAAAAACGTGAAAGTGAGAGCTAAGGGTTCTTCATTCCATTTCCAGATTAGACTACGGTGCCTAGACGGTCCCTGACCATTCATTCTAACTGACCGTCTCTGGGAGACGGCCCCAGAGATCAGAACTGAGGCCTAGAGTAGCTGCTTAGACACTGTGATCCCGTCAAGATGACACAGAGGTGGACAAAGAAAGGGCTTCCTGTCCCCTTCGGAAAAGATCTCCAAATACGAAGGCTCTGAAGGCCACAGGAGAATTGCTGAGATGGCCCAGAGATGGAACAGGCAAGGAACTCCTGGGACTCTATCCCAGCTGCCCAAGCCCAGGGGCATCCTTTAGGATGCAGACCCCTGCCCCTGCTACAATTCACCCCATAGGAAGGCCCCCCGGAATCGCCAGAGAAGTCGCAGGCAGCCTATTCCCCCTCTTGCCCTATATCCCCCCTGTGCCCTCCCTTTCCCCTGTCCCTGCTGCATTTCCTTTCATAGCCATCCCTATCTCTAAAAAGTGGGCCACTCCTTCTGTCTCACACCCCGCGACCCGCACTGCGTGGAGAGGGGCACGGTTGTGACGCACTGTGAGTGTTTGGAAATACCAAAGGAGGACTAGATTACTGCCCTGCACCCCCTTCGGCAGCAATTCCAGGCATTTCTCACAGCACCGCGACGGGGCGCTAGAGACAAGGCGCTGTGGTGGTAACAGACGGTGAACAAGAATCAGTGTGTTCCGTGATAGGTCAACAACCCCCTACCCTGCCTAAGCTGGGCCCTGACGCATGCGCCCTCGGAGTCCCGGCTAGCCCTGCAGCGTGTCAACTTCTGGTTTTGAATTCTAACGAAGGCGGCGTTCAGTCCTGGGGTGGGGCTGGGCGGAGCCTGCATCCGGGAGGGGCGGGGCCTTAATGAGTCTGTCCTGCGTCAGAGGAGCCTCGATGGGGCGCAGACTCCCCAGACAGGGCTTGGGGGTGGGAAGAAAGAGGGTGCGTCGGTGATCCCAGACGCTCAGCCTCAAAGTTCCACGGCCCAGGAATCCCCCAACCTTGTCTTGACTTTAGCAGATTCATATATAGGATCATGGACCCAGAGTTGAAAGCGATCCCAGCACAGTCGAACCCCATTCATGTTACAAGATACAAAGAATCCCTCACCCCCATCCCACGCGCCGCTATGTTGCAGATACAGAAACTGCGTCCCGGGAAGGCTGGCCTTTGTCCAAGATCACAGAGGTGGTAAAGTCGGATTTGCCCTCCGACCCCAGTGCTCCCTTCACGTTGTACCCTGCTTTCTCCCCAGAAATGATTTATTTTGTGACCCTTACAATGCTCAATAAATATGACAGAGAGTATCAGCTCTGGCAGGGGCCTCAGGGCGAGGAACTGTCAGGAGGGACCTTAGGAAAAGAAAGGATCTCCCACCTCACTTACCCCTCCCCGACCCCAACCCACACAACCAACCTTTATGTAGCTTGGTGCAGTGGAATCAGAAGGGACACTAGTACTTATCATCATTACTTAATGGCTGGCTGTGTGATCCTGGCCATGTTACCTAATGTCTCTGAGTCAGCTTTTCCATCTGTAAAAGAGAGAGGCCTCTAAGGCTCAGAACATAGGAGTGTCAGGTAAGGGAAGAACCTTAGAGTTTGATCTGTTCCTACATTTTCATTTTCAAAGGGAAATGATTATTTGTCAATTGTTCAATCTCCCCTGATATCAGTATTTCCTTCTCCATTCCCTCTGCTTCTTGTGCCCAAATCTGGCAAGGCAAAAGAAATAGGTAGATGAATGGTATTTATCATTCTAGACTTGATGGATAAGGACAGGGAATTTAAGTAACAATGAGGTATTATTTTTCTCTTTCTTAAGTGCATGGAGGTGAGACTAGGGTGGACTCATCTACTGATGCTGTCTTTCTGTATAAGAGTGAAATTCTACTCCCAAAAGGTCCTTTTAAATCCCAACTAAAATCCAACCTCCCACAGGAAATCTCCCCCAACCTTTCTTAATCCCAGTGCCTTCCCTCTGTTAATTATTTCCATTTATCCTGTACATAGCTTGCTTTGTATATACTGTATTTGTTTGCATGTTGTCTCTCCCATTAGATTATAAACTCCTTGAGGGCAGGAACTGTCTTTTGCCTCTTTTTCTACCTCCAGTGCTTAGCACAGTGCTTGGCAAATAGTAGGTGCTTAATGAATGTTTATTGAATTGAATTCTAGAAAATGAATTTTGATCCCCATAGCTTAGACTCCAATTGGAGTGTTTCCTCTTCCCCTGTGATGACAGAACCCAGGACCCCAGGAGGTAACAATCTTTCTGTCAGCACTTCAGACTCTTCTGCTGTGTAATTCTGCTCCCTTTAATCTTATACTATAATAGTTGAGGGGAACCCTCTTTGTCACAAGGGGTCTTGTCTGCAGTTTCAAGTTCTCCCTGGAGACAGAGGATGACTGTCACTGCTCTGTCACTCCTCTGCTCTGTGGACTGTGGCTTTGTAGCTTAGAAAATAGGTAGGTTGTCATTGCTGGTGGTTTTGGGGTTATCGGTGGTGAGTGACGTATGTTTAGTGCAGCCTGACCAAGGTGATGCTAGACTTCAGAAAAGAAATACTAGAGAGATGAGGACAGTCTTCAACAGTAAGTTCACATGTGGATCAGTCTCATAGTTGATAGTTGAATGACAGAAAAGGAATAAATACCGAAGGAGCTTGAAGGGTTTTAGCCATGGATGTAGAACTTTTAAGTACTCTTTACTCAATTATACACTATGCCAACTCTTTCAATCAGAGAGCCAAAGAAGTATTCCCAGAGAGCTGTTAGCTACTCACTGCTCACTAATGCAGTATGCTTGGCCTAGATCCTACTTTTTTTTTTGATTGTTGGAAATATTCTTTGGGAATCCAAAGCCTTGGCACCTAGGCAGCTAGGTGATGTAGTGAATAAAGCATAGGACTTGGAGTCAGGAAGACTTGAGTTTGAATCTTTCCTCAAATACCAGCTGTGTAACCCTTGGTAAGTCACTTAAACTTTCTGTGCCTCAGTTTCCTCATCTGTAAAACTGGACTAATAGCCCCTAACCTCACAGGATTATTGTGAGGATCAAATGAGAAACCATAAAGTACTACATAAATGCCTTTATTATTGTTGTTGTTATGAGAATCATGTAGGAAACCCAAAAGCCTGTGAGAAATGATTCATTTGGACCCCTACTCTATTCCAAACACTATTAATTACATGATATTTCACATAAATCATATAGGGATAATTAAATAAGATAGGTTCTGATTGCAGGCCTTTATAATGGGCCTCAGACTTTAATGTAATGTTCACTATTTGTTTAGCAGTTATGAAATTCATTTGCACAACCATAAAAATGCGGAAAAAGATATCTCCATCCTATTTTACTCAAATTCCATGTCCAAACCCAGCATGGGTGAGATGTCTTGATTCTTTGGAAAATCCTTCAACTTATTTTTGTACCCCAAGACCACTCTTTCTTTTCCAACATGAGCCAGTGACCATTTTATGACCATCTTATAACCATTTAATAAGTGGACATACCCTATGTTTCATCCAACCTGTAACACCCACCACCACCACCACCACTGATGTATCATTTTTGGCCCTTAAGATCAAGGTCTATCAACCAATAAGATTCTGTATTTTACTATGCCTCTTTTGCATATTTGGGTATCAAACCCTGTAAAATCAAGGTCCAGGGAATCAGGAGCATCTCAGATCATAAGGAAGCCCCAAAGTCCACTTCGTTAGAGGCAACCGTGAACCCTTTAATAAAGTACCATTGGCTCAGAGCTCTGCCTCAGTCTCTTTTATTGTAGGTTGGACAATTATACTTTCCACAAGCCTCTGGAATGGTGAACAGAGGAGTTTATAGTATTTTGCATGTGAAATGAGACCTCTGGAGTCTTTTCCTATATCTTCTTTGTGTCAGACTGTATAAGCTTTTATGGATAAGGAATATGTTTAATTTATGACCTGTCAGCTCATTTATTAGAAGAAGAAGAAGAAGAAGAAGAAGAAGAAGAAGAAGAAGAAGAAGAAGAAGAAGACGACGACGAAGATGAAGACGAAGACGAAGAAAGAGAGGGAACTTGCTAGCACTTAGTAAATAATAATGGATGATGATAATGAATGTGCAAATAGTGTCCATGCCTGAATCCTACTGAATTCACTGAGTAGGGAGGAAATAGAGAGAAACATCTAATTGGAGAAGGTGAATGAGGCTTGGTGTTTTCAGTAACTGCTGGGCTGGATATTGATGATTTTCCTGTTGGATTTGGAGGTTCTATCCAATAATAAAGATTTGAAACCAGAAAAATCAAGATAGAATTAAACAAATTTTGGCAAGAAAGAACATATATTAGTAGTTAATCTCTTTTAGGCTACAGAAAGGTGAGGTTTGTCACTCTAATCCTTTTCCCTTCTTTAGTAAGGTCTGTATTCCAGCTTCCTGCACTTCATCAAAAGGAGAGCCCAGAAGACCAGCAGATGGCAACAGTATTCCTTCCAGATGGGTCCCAGGTGAGTTGCTGTTGGTTTCCTCTGTCATTATTGATATCAACAGTTTAGGCATTTGAATTTAATTCTAGGACCCCCTAAAACAGTGGTTCTCAACTTTCCTAATGCTGTGACCCTTTAATACAGTTCCTCATGTTGTGGTGACCTCCAACCATAAAATTATTTTCATTGCTACTTCATAACTGTAATTTAACTACTGTTATGAATTATAATGTAAATATCTGATATGCAGGATGTATTTAAACTGAACATAACCCACAGGTTGAGAACTGCTGCCCTAAAACATTAGGGTCTTCTTCTCTATCAAGATAATTTTCTCTTAACAGTCCACAATGAGGCTTTATTTGGGAATAGTACTCCCAAAGGTTGCTTAAATCTCTAGCATTAGAACTTTCTTTCCCTGTACAACCTTTATGGCTCACCTCTATCTCCTCACAAGGCCTAGCTTCCCTCTACTTGAAGAGAGGTGTAACCCCCTCAAAGAAGGGAGTTGACAGCAAAAATAATTTTGGATCTTAAAGGGTAAGTCCCTTGTAGTTATCACCTGCATTTTGTTTACCTCCATCCACAGAGGAGACTTTTGCTCTCATATCTTGTGCTCTGATCTAATCTTTGTGATTCTTTTTCTGCCCTTCACCCCAGGAGAGAATACCACTATATTTTTGGTAGCAGCAGGTTCCAGCATTGTTACATAAGCCAGTCATATGTGAAGATGTAACCATGTTCCCTCCCAGGAAGAGTGGGAGCATCTGAACTCTGCTCAGATAACCCTTTACAGGATGTCATGCAGGAGTACAGAAATGTGGTCTCAATAGGTAAATACTCATTTACCTGATAGATTTGAAAGTCAGAGAAACACACACATACATAAATTCATCCTTCCCTAGATCCATTGGCAACAGAGGTTCAAAGACTTGATTATCTTTGTCCTCTGGGTTTTTTTTTAAGGGAATGAGAAATCTGGTGGGGTTTTTTTTAAGTTTCATTAAATTTCATAAAATATTCCTGTTCTTGTGTCTAGGGAATTGTCCTCTCTCAAAATTCTCTAGGCTCAGTGGTGTTACAAATAGGCTGTTCCTTTGCCATTCCTAAATTATGTCTTCTCATTCCTGAGTATTGTTTCACCTTCCCAAAATAATTCCCCTATGTACTTTTCTTTTTTTGGAGTGGGGGAAGGGAGGGCAATTGGGGTTAAGTGACTTACCCAAGGTTGCAGGGCTAGTATGTCAAGTATCTGAGGCCAGATTTGAACTCAGATCCTGCTGACTCCAGGGCCAGTGCTCTATTCACTGCGCCACCTAGCCACCCCTCCCTAAGTACTTTTCCTTCTGATCTCATCTTTCTTAGGGAGATCCCTAGGGGCGAGCTGATATTAAAGAAACTTTGTGTCCAGTTTGAATTGTGGTATGCCTTCTCTCCTTCTTATTATGTAGGTCTTATCAATCCCAGTGTAACCTATAGGCTAGAGCAAAGGGAAGATACATAGATACCAGATCTCTAAGACTCTAAGGAGAGAGTGAGGCAGAGAAACTCCCATATAAGTGAGAACCAAGTACAAACTAATGAGAAACCCACAAAGAGGGAAGGAAAAAACGGTGGAGACAAGGAGTCTGAGGGCTTAGAAGATAGAATAGTTGCAGGTGATCACTGGGGCTATGAAGAAACAAAGGCTCTACTTACAATGCTCAATGAATCCCAGTTTTATGAAAAACTCTTGACTTGCCTCCAGAACAATCAGGTTTATGGGCATGTGGCTGAGTAGCTTCGAGGATATGGCTTTCTCAGGACAACAGAGCAACGTTGGACCAAACTTAAAAGCTTCCAGGCAAAGTCTTGGAGAAGCAAAGTCTTGTGCCTTAGCCTTGTGCCCTCTGCAAGGAGATGAGGGCCCTGGTGAATTCCCAGGCCATAGTTTCATCCATTGAAATCTTAAATGAAGCAGGATCCATTCATTATCTCACTGTATGGAAACAATTCCAGCATAGAAGACCAAGGATGTGAGGAAGCTGAGGAAGAGGACACAATAGATGATTCTGAGAGTGATGAAGTGAGCATAAATGAAACAACTCAGGACCTCAGCAGGCCTGGCAATCCCACCCTATTCCAAAGCCAAAGTAGTAATATGTCCTCTAACAGAACAAACAGGTCTAAGGGAGACGAGTACTGAAGTATCATTTATAACACTTAGTTGTAGCTTTTGCGTTATGCTTGACTCCCTGTCGTCCCCTCATCCTTCATATTCACTAACCTGGCAGGTCTTTCGATTCTTCTTCTCTGCCTTTCTTACCTGTACCCTCTTCTCATGTTTTCCTTTAGCTACCATCCTAACACAGAACCTGCTTACCACTTTACTTTACTCTTGGAATAGCTTCCTAACAGGTCTTCTCTCCCTCTACTCTTCTTCCTTCCCTATCTAATCCACCCTTCATAACACTGTAGGAATAATAATAGATTTATATATGTACGTATGCACATACATGTATATATACATGTATGTATGTGTCTGTATAGATATATAAATAGATAAATTATATAGATATGTAAACATGTGTATATGTGTATAAGTACATGTATATACATATAAGTGTGTATATGTACACATATACATATAGAGCAGGAATAATATCACCTATGTATGTGTATATATTTACACACATATTGGTATCTCACCACTGTTCATAAATATTTAGTGACTCTTTGTTGCCTGTTAAATAAAGTTTAAACTCTCTGGCCTGGCATTCAAAACTTTTCACAGTCTGAAGCCACCTAAATCTTCTAGACTGTCACACTCTATTCTCTGTCATACACTCTATGCTTCTGCCAAATAGGGAAACTCATTGTCACTTATGCATACCTGAAACTTTTTTCTTGCCTTTGCTTTCACTGTTCTGTTTTTAGAAAGTCCTCTTTGCCTGATGAGGCAAGAATATATTGACCAGTGATTAGAAAGAGAGTTAGGTTTTTTAAATTAACTTATTACAGGCTTGCTGAATCTCTAAACTAAGTTCAGAGACAAAGAGCCATGATATAAGCAATTACACTACAAAAGCAGTCACAGGACAAAATCAATTACTTATAAATAAGATCAATAAGAAAACTATACAGGATCAATTCAGTCTTCTCAAAAGCTTTGAATTTTCTTGAAAGGCAGCTAGTGGTACAGTGGATAAAACACCAACCCTGGAATCAGGAAGATCTGAGTTCAAATCTCACCACAAACATTTACTAGATGTGTGATCCTGGGCAAGTCACTTATCTACCTGAGTTTCCCCAACTATAAAGTAGGAATAATAACAGCACCTACTCCCCAGGGTTGTTGTGAGGATCAAATGAGATATATTTGTGAAGGACTTAGTGAAGTGCTTGGAATGTAGTAAGTACTTGATAAATATTTATTTCCTTCCTTAAAGACCTTGCTCCAGTTGACCTTGCTCTTCTTCTTTTAACCTTTCTCCAGCCTCCACATCTACATACAAACAGGACCATTTCCCCATTCCTCAAAAAGCCTTCCTTTGACATATTTATCCCATCCAACTGTCATCTCATTTCTTTCACTGTAATATTTCTTGAAAAAGTTGTCTATCCCCCTGTAACATCAATTTTTTCATTACCCATTGGCTCTTCATTGGCCTCTCTGTCTCTACCTTTTTCAAGACTGCTTTTTCAAGTCACCAATGACCTTTATTTAACTCTGCAGCTTCTGACATTATTGACTAGACCATTCTACTCTATAAATGTTCTCATCTCCAGTAGTTTCATAGACACTACACTCTCCTGGTTCTCCTTTCTGTTTGCTCCTCTGGTTGCTTTGCAAATTCCTTACTCTCTTATTCTTTTGTATCTGTGTTCCCAATGGTCTGTCTTGGGTCGTCCTCTCTATAATCCCTCCTTTGGCAATCTCATTTACTCCCGTGGCTTCAACTACTACTTCTATTCAGATCACTCCAGTCCAGACCTCTTGGGTTAGCTCCAAACATGCATCTCCACTTGAATACCCCAGTGGCTCCTCAAACTGAGCTCATTATCCTTCCCCCTTTCTGTGTTTGTAATTCTGATATTATGTGTATCTCTTCCTCGTCTGTCTTCTCCAATCGGTTCCGAGTCCTATTGTCAATATTACAAATCTTTTATCTGACCCCTTCTCTCTATTCTTACTGGTAGGACCCTAGTATAAACAATCATGATCACCCACCTCTACTATTTTCAATATAGTTTCTTACCTCTAATCTTTCCCCTTCCGGTTGTTGTTGTTGTTGTTGATTTGTTTTTTCAGTCATATCTGGCTCTTTGGGACCCCATTTGGGGTTTTCTTGGCAAAGATACTGGAGTGTCTTTCCATTTCCTTCTCCAGATTATTTTATAGATGAGGAAACTGAGGCATACAGGGTTAAGTGATTTGCCCAGGGTCACCCAGCTAATAAGTATCTGAGGCCAGATTTGAACTCAGGAAAATGAGTCTTTCTGACTCTAGGTAGGCCCAGCACTCTATGCACCGCATGACCTACCTGACCCTCCTTCCGACTGATACAGTGGAAAACGCACTGGCTCTAGAGTCAGAAGAACTGGTTCAATTCAGTCTTGTTATCTACCAAATGGGATAGCATATGCACAGGTTCCTTGAAATCCTTAAAGCAATATATGTCTTATTGTTTCCTGTGTGAGCAAGGGCAAGTCACTCAATCTCCCAGGGCCTCAGCTTCTCCATTTATAGAATGAGGATCTTGAACTAGATGATGTCTGAGGTTACTTTCAGCTCAAAATCTATGATGGTATGAATTTCCATACCACTGACAAAATAATCTTTCTCATTCATATGACCTTGTCACATTCCTGTGATCAAAAATCTCCAGTGCATCCCTACTGTCTACAGAGGAAAGCTTTAACTCCTCTTAGTCAACAAACATTTATTAAGCACCTATTACGTACCAGGCACTTTGCTAGGCACTGGGAATTCTCTCCCTGGCATTCGAGGACCTCCACAATTTGTCCTCCCTGGGATTCAAGTCCCTTACTCTCCCCCTACACATTTTGGACCTCCCAAACTAATTTCTATACTCTAAATATGCACTGCACCCAAATGCCTCATATTTTCCTGATTCCATGGTTTTGTTCAGATTTGGCCCTGTACCTGAAATGACCATTCTACCCCCTTTACCTGTTGAATTCTTATACATACTTTAAAGCCCAACTGAAATGCCTTGTCCACAGACTACCTTGCCCTTCACCCCCTTCAAGTAATAACTTCTCTTCTTGTATCTCATACTTTGTAACTCAAATATACTTATACAGCCCTGTGATTTACGGCTGTACTGGTACCTTACCTCCTATTAAACTCTAAGCCACGTGACGAGGAGAAGAGAGGGACTGGATTTCATCTAAACTTTGTATATTCTCCTGAACCTAACAACAGTCTGCACACAGCAGTTATTTTTAAAATGTTCTTTGTGGTGCTGGTTTTACCGTACCATGAATAGAGCACACATAGTTGGGTGTGCCCTTGTACCATATATTACAAGCTTGAGCTGTTCCATTTTTCCCTTTTAGCAATGCTCTCTTTTCAGTTCAAATAAATACCTCAAGGGGCGGCTAGGTGGTGCAGTGAATAGAGCAGCGGCACTGGAGTTACGAGGACCTGAGTTCAAATATGACCTGAGACACTCAACACAAAAACTAGCCTTGTGACCTTGGGGAAGTCACTTAACCCCAACTGCCCTCCAAAAAGCAAATAAATACCTCATCAGCCTAATGCTGACAGACAATTAATCCTCCCCAGATGGGTTATTTTTCCATTCATCGTCCATATTCCTAGTATAGGACATTTGTAGTAGCCATCTACAGGGTTTGGGGTAGGAGGAGAGGAAGAAGCTAGTCAGATAGAGGAAACTGGTTCAATCGACCCCCTGCAGATGGAAACAACAGAAACAGTAGGGGAGGTACACTCTAGTGGTGTAATCTTACCATTTGATATGTTGTTCAGTCATTTTTCAGTTGTGTCCAACTCTTTGTGACCCCATGTAGGGTTTTCTTGACAAAGATACTGCAATGATTTGCCACCTCCTTCTCCAGCTCATTTTACAGATGAGGAAACCAAGGCAAACAAGATTAAATGACCTGCCAAGAGACAAACAGCTAATTAGTGTCCGAGGCCAGATTTGAACTCAGGAATGTCTTCCTGACTTTGGCCCAGCACTCTATGCTCTGCACCACTGAATCTAAGTCTAGTAAACAATTATTCCTGCAAAAGTGATTTACATATTCCCTTGAAATTTAATTACCTCCAGGAACCAAACAGATATTTTGACATTTTCAACATTAAGTGATGCTCATTGACTTGTCATCTTTCCTCCCCATCCCCTATTAAATTCCAGCATGGCAGGAAAAGTACTGGGCTGAGCCAAAACCAGTGGGTAAGTCCTGCCTTTGCTACCAACTTGACTTTGGGCAAGTTACAACCTCTCTGAGCCTGTTTTCTCATCTGCAAAATTAAGGAGACTAGATGACACCTAAGGTCCTTTCCAACCTAGGATTCTACAAATGCCCAGCTGCTTTCCACTCCCATCTCAGCCTCACCACCTCAATCTTCCTAGGAAGCAATGGCAGACAAGGGGCAATAGGAAAGAATTCTCCCCACATTCCCACTAACCTGCCAGAAAATAGAGACCTCAAAACCCCACTCACCCCACAATGCTTACCACCTGTGTCTTTTTTCCTGAGCCTACTTCTTAATTTGTAAAATAAGATAGTTGAGCTAAACTGGAGTCCCTTCCAGCTCTAAACTGATGATACTTAGAGGCAGTCAGTAGATCCAATGATAGAATGCTAGGCCTGGAGTCAGGAATACCTGAATTCAAACCCAGCCTCTCACATTTACTAGCTCTGTGACTTGTTAATCTGTCTGACTCAGTTTCCTAAACTGTAAAATGGGGGTGATAATATCCACCTCCCAGGGTTATTGTGAGGCTCAAATGAGATACTCGTAAAATGCTTAGCACAGTGCATGGCACATAGTAGGTACTTAAACTTGTTTCCTTCCCCTACTATAAATGGAAATATTTTGTTGGCATTTCAAGAAAATGATGAACTAAGGGAGCTTTTGATCCTGCCCATTTTTTTTGCATCTAGTCTTTAGAACCTTCATTTTTCATTTTTCCTTTATTATGCTCAATTTTTCAGAAGGTTCCAAACAAAAAAATGGTATTTGACACATTACACACAGTTTAGAATAAGTACTCACAGATTGCCAATGTAAAATAACATAAAATGTACTTGTCTCCCTATTTTCCACCCCCAGAAAAATCACTAGGTAGCAAAGTAAGATTCTAAACTTAGGTCCTAACTCCAAATATAGCATTCTTCCCATTCCTCTTATCTCAGGAAAATCTGTTCTTGCTGTCCTTTTTTTTAATTGTCTCTATTTTGTTCAGTCAGCAAAAATCTGCCTTCTCATCTTCCCACCCTAACTTTTCCCCACTACCACCAAGAACTATAGAAAAACAAACCTTGTTGCAAAGTGTATAGTCAATCAAAACACATTTCCAGACTGGCTGTATTCAAATATTTGTCTTACCCTGCACTATGAAGTCCTTGTTCTTGCTATTAGGAGGAGGGTAGTGTGTTTCATCACTAGTCTTCTGGAATTGTGGTTGGTCATTAAGCTGATAAGAGCTCCTAATTCTTTCCAAGGTGTTTGCCTTTACCATATTGTTATCCTTGCATAAATTGTTCTGGTTCTGTTCACTTAGCATCAGAATGTACAGGTTTCTCTAAAACCATCCCCTTCATCATTTCCTATCATTTCCATAACTCCATTCCCCATTTACTCAGTGATACTGACTTTGACTCTTATTTCACTTGAACATTCCACCTTTCATGATCCATTACCCAGAAAGTGACCCCTGTGAGAAGCCTGCTCTATGTACCCTGTATTGATTCCCTTATCAGTGCTAACATAAGTCAAGAGATTTTAAAAACATAAACAAAACACAAAAGGGGTTGAGGAAGACTTTTATTTTCATCAGAAATAGTAATGTTTACAAACTAGTACAAATATTTGTTAAAAGAAAGGCAGGCCAATTTCTAACAGTCACTTTCTTAACTTACAGGCTAGAACTGGGACAAAATAAGAGATCACTACATTGTATTTCACTTCAATTTTTTAAAAGGCAAACCCAAATATTACATATGTTCTAAGACCAAGTCATTCTACAACGGCTTAACCCTACTCCATCCCACTTTATTGGTGATACTTTTCTATTCCTTCTATGCAATTGTGAATATTTCCCTTTTTTACTTAATAGATCACAGTGCCAAAGATCTTCAGGAACCTAAAACTGAATTACTGGTTACCTATGGCTTAATTCTGAATGCATATTCACGTCAGGAGGAAATATGCTACAGTATTAACTACCCCTACCTGAAGGATATGTGATTCCACATATCCTGGCCTTGGAGTCAGGAAGGCCTGGGTTCAGGTCATATCTCTGACACAAACAGTTGGGTTGCCATGGGCAAATCACAACCTTTTAGTGTCCCAAGCAACTTCTGAGACTAAGTTAAATGTAACTTGCTTACTGGTGGGAGGAGTTGACACATTAGGGGTTCCATATACTGATGGAATCATAACTCTAAATCTAAAAAAAAAAAACCAAAAAACCACCAAGACTACACCTGAAACACTTTTCACCTCCACTGGTCTGTCTGCACATCTTTAAGTGCTCATGGGATCACAGAAAGAAAGGACTATTCCAAGGCTGAATTCATGGATCACATTTCTTTGCCTTTTGGAGAGTGAAACTATGTAACAATAGGGCAGATTTAGGCAGAGCTGAGAAATCTGACCCAGGTTTCTTGATTCTATTCCTGAACTCTACGCAAAGCAAACAAGAGATAGTTCTTAGGATATGGATCCACCTCAGTGACAGTGTTAAGAAAACCTTAACAAGCATCTGTTAGCCAGCTGTGATTTAAGAATTCTCTATCATCCTTTCCCCAAAGCTTCATATATTTATGATATATTTCTCTCAAATACATTAAGCCTTGACTGAATCAGAAACTTCTCTCTCATATGAACACCCTGGTGTCTAGTAAGGGCAGAGCTCTTACTGAAGCTTTTCCCACACTGTGGACATTCATAGGGCTTCTCACCAGTGTGAGTTCTCTGATGGGCATTAAAGTGGGAACTATTGTTGAAACTTTTCCCGCATTCCCTACATTTATATGGACTCTCCCCAGTGTGAGCTCGCCGATGAGCACTAAACTGGGAGCTATTGTTGAACCTTTTGCCACACTCATTACACTGATATGGCTTTTCTCCTGTGTGGGTTCTCTGGTGGACAATGAGGCTTGAACTCTGATTGAAGCTTTTTCCACACTCACCACACTTGTACGGCCTCTCTCCCGTATGGGTCCTCAGGTGGGCAGTGAGGTTGGAACGCTCACTGAAACTCTTCCCACATTCGTTGCATTTGTGGGGTTTCTCACCTGTGTGGATTCTCTGATGCCTAACAAGATAAGAACCACGGCTAAAACTTTTCCCACACTCATGACATTTAGTAGTCTTTTCAAATTCAGAGGTTGACTTGTGGGAATTCTGAGAGAAGCTATTTCCACATGCAAATTGTTTATAGTGTTTTTCTCCAACAGAGAGTTTCTGTTGGCCTAGTTTCTTCATTAAATCTCTCTCCTGGAAAGCTGGTTTCCCTCGTCTCTCTCGTGGAAAACTTATAAGCTGTTTTCTTAACTTGCTCACAGTCTCACAGGCTTCTTTCAGAACAGGGTATTGGAGAATTGGTTGATTAAATCTTCCTGGTATTGTTCTGCTCAACTGCTCTTCTTCTGAATATTCCCATTTTAGATCCTCCTTTTTGATCTCATTCTTGATTCCTAAACCTAAAAGAATAGAAATTAATTGACTGTGCAAGAAAGAAAGGAAACCATGAGAAAATAGATATTACTAAATTACTAGTGGAAGAAAATCCAGAAGTACAATCTGTCACGTGCTAAGCTTTATGTTAATAAAACTTGAATGTTTTACTTCCTCATTCAAGATCTATTTAGGTACATTAAAAATATGAGATTCCCAGTTCTTTTTAGCAATTCAACCCATGTTTATAGAAAACTGACCACTACCAGCATCTTTTTTTCTCTTATACTACATCTTTTGTGAACATTAACAAACAAGTTGTTTTGTACAAAAATAAGGACAAGAAGAGGAGATAATCCTTCTATATCAGGTTATCAGGTTGCAAGAGGTATTTGCTCAGTGCTAAAGGCCAAAGCACAAAGCTAAGGCGAGAAGACCCTCCTCTTAAATAGCTTAAGCCCTGAAAACAGAGGGTTCCTCAGCATGGATCCCTGAATAAAAAACTTTTCCTCTAGCTCTGATCAAGTAATGCAGGGAGAAAATGATGGCTAGTACCAAGCAAAAATAGCCCTGGGACCAGGAGAGACACCTCAGTGCTACTCTGCAGGGTCTCTTCTACTATGGTAAGATCTGAAAAAAGTCAAGTTTTATAGACCCATAGAAATCCAAAGTCAGCATTCGCATAGAGATGAGTAACAAAACTTGTCAAAAGTAAAATCAAGGTTAGACACTGAAATGGTGCCAGCAAATCTGAAATGGACCTCAGGTAGTTAGTCCAAATTGGTCTTTCCTACCACTATTTTGAATGAAGAAATTCTTAGCAGGTTAATTTTTTAAGAGGTTTTGGAACCCAAGGTTCTCAACTTTATGACTAGGTTTCTTAAAACCCATTTTATCACTCTCTGAATTATCTATTATTTTCTTCCACAACCTCCCTAAGTCTCCAGCCCCCTGAGGCCTGTTTTCTACCCTGACCAGAAATAGATGCCACCCCTGCAAGAACTTCAGGAGTGGGGACAGAGGACAAAGAAAGGGCAATACCAGCGTCTCCCCCATGAGAACGCAGGCAGAAGGCAGAGACTAGTTTTGCTTTTGCATTTGTATCCCCGGGATACGTGCTCGGCATGTGATAAGGGCTAAAGAAATGCTTTTTAATTTATTCATTTATTCAGCAATAAAAAATGCTGAATTTCAAAGTAAAAGAGGATAGGAGAGAATCAAAATAATGCGAATAGATGGATTCTGATGAACTCAGAAGGGGATACAGAAGCTGGGCAAGGGGTATATATGCTCACACTCCTTCCTGCTGTATTCTGTATCATCTAGTCTAGCCTAACTCCTGTCTATACTTCCTTTATTATCATGTGTATATGAAACTCGTGAATTAACATTTTGATATCAAAATACTAAAAAATACTCCATGCTTCGATATCAAAATACTTGTCATTCTCACATATACTAGTGAATACCACTTAGCAGAAACTGGAGTTTAGCCACCCTTTATGCATAAACCTAAAATACAGATCAAGTCCAAAACCCCTCAAAAGACTTGAGTTTACCTAGGGTTTGTCCAGAAGAGCTAAAATCTAGGATTTTCCCCAAACATCTAATCTGATCCCAGTCCAACTTTGATGATCTAGAGAGGGCAAAGCTATCCTCAACTTCTTTCTCCAACCCCATTCTCAAGCCTAGAGTTCTAGGATGCTTGAAGGAGAATGAAATGGCCACATGTCCAAGTTTGGGGTATGTGAAAAAGCCTATTTTTGTTCTAGTGATGCCATAAAAGAAAACACAAGCCTATTTTATCACCTTTAAGGAAGCAATGAAATCACATCAGTATTCACACTTAATATCAATTTGTTCACAGACATACACTTTAATATTTTCAAAGAAAACAGAAAGAAGTAAAGGTACATGCAGAACATACCTGGCAGGAGCAGGAAAGGAAGCAATGCTATGGCCAGGAAAGACAACATGAGCAGATCTGGCCCAAATCAGAAATTCAATCCTAAATTGAATTTATGCAATGGTACCTTTCCAGGCATCAAAGGCAGTGTAGTGTAGTGTAGTGGCCAGCAATGGAATCAGAAAAATCTAGGTTCAAGTCCTGACTTGACACATATTAGCTATGTGACCATGGCAAGTCACAGAAATCCTCAGTCCCTCAGGAACTCTTTCAGTCCATAAATTACAGACAACTGCCATTATGCATTTTTGAGGAGAATTTCCATACCAGGAGTTCCCCTACACAGATAAAAATCACAGCTCTGGAGCAAAAACCCTATTCTAGGAAGTGTAACATTTAAGTAGTTTTTTGTCTTGAAAAAAAATCTGTGCATTACATGGGATTTTTTTTCTATTCATATATCCCAGATAAACAGAAAATCTTTTTTTTCATCTGTGGGTTGAAAATACGGGAAATTTTAAGATCATTTTCAGAAAATACAATCCAAACCCTCCACTAAAGTGCTACTCTTAATCTTCATTGTGACACTGAATTCTTGAAGGCTCTGCTAGTGGAATTAAAGCTTTGACTGGTCCTTCCAAATTGAAAAAGTTTCAAATACAAGGAACGCTCTATGTTGGAGTGGGGGTGGTAGACGGTTTGGAAGTCTTTTGGATTTAATGGTGATATTTTTTAAAAGAAAAGAGCATCAATTTCCTAAAACTGCAATTAATAAAAAAGATTTCAATTAAAGTTCAGCAACAAACTGTAATCTAAGGACCAGCCTAAGTTCAGAAAGGCTCACCAACAGATGGTTGGCCAGAGCAACTCAACCCTAAGAAGGATGGAAAGGACACAACCTGAGTCAATAGAGGCCTATTCACACCACTGAAAACACAGGACTTCATGGTATTGTGCTGGGACTTTTCCACATTCTATCAAATCCTAACATCATACCCAAGATGACAAAGGGAATACAAGCTATACAATTTTTGTAAATGTAGAAAAAAAGAAAGCCTGTTCTTGAGATACGACAATTGTCTCATTTGATCAACTACTTCCCTATACCCCTGGCCATTCTGCTGATGGGTTCAGAGTTGTTCATAAACCTGAGTTGCATTGTGAATTGAAAGGAAAGTCTTTGTTTCCTCCAAACTGCAGTGCACACCTGTAATTTTCTCATCCTCCAAGTCCCACCGTTGCTTCTGGTCTCCCCAGTTTTTTCCTTCTCTCCTTGCTTGTTTCTCATCAGTTTGTACTTGGTTCTCATTTGCAGGGGATCTACTCAGGATCTCTGTCTCCTTGGAATCCTGAAGATCTGGTATACATATACCTTTTCCATGTTCCACCCCAGAGATCAGAAAAGGTTTGGGAAGTCCTAAACATGGAAAAGCAGAAAGGGAAAATCATAGTTTACACCAACCAAAAAGAATTCCCCAAATTCAGGTAAATATTAGAATCTCCCAGAAACAAGGGCATCTGAAGAAAAGTTTCTTGAGGGGCCATCTAAAAAAGGGTGAGATATGATGCAGGGATGGGAAAATATGATGATTTAGGGCTAACAAGAGAATGGCCAATTTGGGCCACCACTGAAATCAGAGCAGTCTGTTAGAGGGAATCTTTCCCATAGTGGATGAGATAGGAAAGGACCCAGAAAGATGTCCATGATTCAGTCTCTCCAAAAGTCTAAAAGACATGAAAGTAGGGTAGAAATTACCCTGAGAAAAGCAGAGTTCCTTCATCATAAGAGGCAATGAAGCCTGTATCTCTTGAGTTCTGGGGCTTTGGAAACTGGGTTAGTAAGCAAACTGGCTCTAAGTCTACAGGGGAAATGAATCCTTACCCACTGAGTCCACATTTCTGTAATTCTCCTGCATGATACCCCTGTAGAGGACCCTCGGAGAAGAATTCAAACACCTCCACTCTTCCTGGGAGAAGGACATGGTCACATCCTCATATGTGACTGGTTCCTGTAACAACACCGGTACCTGCTGCTACCGAGAAAATAGCATCGCTCTATCCTAGGTTGAGGGGCAGAGACAGGAGCACAATGATCAGATCAGGACACAAGAAGAGAGCTGAGGTGAGGAGCCTCTGTAGTTAAAGTGAGGTATAGGTGGGGTGGAAAAAGGATCAAAACAAGAGATTATATACTGAAATGAGGGATGCCTGCAAGAAGCCAAATATGCTCTTTAAAAATCTGCCTTATTTGCTTGGGAAGGAAGGGGGTTTGAGAACAGAAAGAAAATGAACTCTAGACTATGAAAAAAAACCTAGGATGAAACCTTGTGATCTCAGAAGGAAGAAAGGAACTGTAGCTCACCTGAAACCCAGTTGTAAGGATTACAGCTCCCATCTCTTGGTTTCTCTTCCTTCTCTCCTGTGGATGAGCAGAAACCTGGGAAGTAAGCCTGGCTGAAGGAGGAAAAAGGAGTCATTAGAGGGATGGAAGTTAATAAACATTCTCTGACTTTCTCTATGGTCATCTCTGAAACTAATTTACTAACTCAATGAAATCCTCTCATGGCTCCTTATCCTTCTGATGGAATAGAAACCAAATAGAACCAGAGAATCAGCACCCACTTTCAAACTCCTCCAGGAATCCTGCACTTGTGGTTAATCAGCAGTATTATAAAGTTGAGAGGAATGGTATATGAATCTTTGTAATCATGAGCTATTTAGTAGTCTAGATTAGAATTTGGGGACTAAAGCACAGTAATCTCTACCAGATAATATTATTACCTGACTATAAATTCCATGAGGGCAGGAAATATATCTTAACTAAACTTTCTCTCCCATGCCTAGGTTGAGGTACGGTTGTATGTTCTGCATACACTGGCCAACTAACAAATGTTTATGAAATTGAATGAATCCTGATTCAGTTGCTGTCCTTGCCAAAGACTGGTACATCACAAGGCAGAGAGCAAAAACAAAACAAAAAACCAAAGATTAGGGGCAAAAAAGGAGGCAAAAGAAAATGGGAGGGAAATTTTGCTTTGCTTTTAAAAACCAAGCAAAAAAATGAAACAAAGAAACCATTTGTGTTAACTTTATCCTTAACCACATGAAGTTTGCCAATCCACAAACCACCTAGGTAGAATCTAGTCATACAAAAATGATCTGAGCTTTTAAAAAAGCTCAATAGCCACCAATATCAATTTTCAGTTAAGTCAAAATGCAATTTCCAAGAGAAGTGAAACATTTGTTCCAGTCAGTCATTCTGAAAAAGAAACTTCTACCTATGATTTTTGATCATTACATTTGGAAACTAGACAAAAGCAATGAAAAAAAGGACCTCTGAGTAAAGACAAAAGGTACTGGAGAAACACTGTGGAGGAAAGGACATTGGAGGTGAAGAAATAGGGCTTACCAGCATTTGTGTGTAAAGCACTTCCTGACTGTAATTTATTATATCAATTAAATCAACCTGAAAATCTCTTTCCTAAAGATATTTAAAACTGGAACCCCTCCACCGTATGAGGCACTTCATACTTGAGGGTCTCAGGTGTTCCCTTCCATCAACCCAACCAATCACTGCTCCTTACTTGTCTCTGGTCTGAGTTGAGGCTCCTGTTCATAGTCTGACTGTTCCTGCCGTCCCTGCTGAGGGCTCCATGATGCATCCTTTGAGGGATCTTCCTCCCGCTGACCATCCTCTTGCTTTAGCTGGTAGGTCATGGACTCCTGTGCTGTTCCCACAAGCACTTCTGGGTTTTGCACACTGACGGGAAACTGGGAACAGGCCCATATATAGTTATGATATAGTTTAAAATTGGACATAATTCCAGAAAAAGCTGAATCTAAAAATCCCCAAAGAGAGGCATGAAAACTGTACCACAAAGCAGAAATAATATCTAAAATATTATTCCTTAAGCTATAGTTTCCACTTTCATAGGAAGTTTATAGAAGTCAAAGACTGATTCCTTTTGAAATGAGAAAGTATTTTCCACTTCAAAAAATCTATGATGCTCTTGGTAAGAGTACTGTGATAAAAGAACTACAGCATTCTCCTGACAGCCTTCTCACCATCCTATAGGATCTCAATAACATATTAGTTGAATGAATCACCTGGCTGATATGATAGAAAAAAGGAAATTTTTTCCTTGTAGTATGGTGGGAAAAATACTGAACTTGGAATTAGAAACCCATTGATTACAACTCCACATTTACTAATGGTGTGACTTTGGATGGGTCACTCCTGTAAGCCTCAGCTTCTACATCTGCAAAATGGGAATGATAATACTTATAAATCTTCAGAGATTAACTGGAGTTATAAGTAAGCACTTTATAAATGTAAGTTGCTAGCATTAGTAGTGGTGGTGATAGTAGTAGTAGTAGTATCACACAAGATAGGTTAAAAAAAATCTTAGAAAGGTAATGGGGATCCTTTGTGTCTTATGCCAGTCGACACTGACAGCCTCGTTGCTGCTTCTTCCTACCATTATCATGTATTTCTCTTTCTCACCTGTTGTTCTGGTCTCTCAGTCTCTTTTTGCAAATCCTCAACAAGCGCCACAGCCTCCTCGCCATTTTCTGGATGATGCTCCCTCACCTGGACCTGGATCTCCCCCGGTAGGATGGTCA
This sequence comes from Pseudochirops cupreus, assembly GCA_028627135.1. Classification (NCBI taxonomy): domain Eukaryota; kingdom Metazoa; phylum Chordata; class Mammalia; order Diprotodontia; family Pseudocheiridae; genus Pseudochirops; species Pseudochirops cupreus. Next base: position 311,129,499 of record CM053583.1, read on the forward strand.
AGAACTGCTCCAGCACCAGCATTTCCAAGATTTGTTCTTTTGAGTTTGTCTTGGGCCTCAGCCACCTACAACAAAGTTCCCAGAGCGTACTAAAAGCTTCATGAGGCCCAGCCACCTCTTGGTAGCAGAACTGCCTGAAATGCTGACGAAAGATTTCTGAGTCAGCTGTTCCTTCCACCTGAAGGGCAGTTTTCTGACCCTGGGTAGAGTTATTCTGTGGAGACTGTACCTGGCGGCCTGAGGCTGCAGCCATTGTTCACCTCAGAGGATGACTCCACTCCAGATGGGCCTTGGCTCTGGGGCTTCAACTCTGTCTCTCTGTCATGTCACTATGTTGCCACCACCATGAACTGGACACCAGTGAGAGTAGCTTCTCTCTGGGCTCAGGAAGACAAAACGGTGTCAGTGACAAGTATAAGAACATGCCATTCTCAGTTTACTCTGGGGGCCCAAAGAACTAACAAGGGCTAGGAATATTCTACAGCCCATGTTCTTAGAGGAACATCTGAGGAATAAGGGCCATCTGTTAGAGATGCAACAGAGGGTGGAGGGAAACTATGAAGTTGTTGTGCTTTCCCCTCCAACCCCTTTCATCCTGTCTTTCCACCATCTGCAGTCTACCTTTGTCCTTTATCTTAGACCTGTTCTCTTTGTGACTCTACTAATTTAAGGCGTAACCTGAAACACTAAAAATAGGAAAAGTCCCTTGTTTTCCTTACAACCAATAAAGAGATTATTTCCCATGCCTTTAACAGCCTTTCTCCTGCTGTCTAGAAAGCCACTTCACCTGTAGAAAATGTGACCTGGCTGGGCATCTCTCATACAAAGATGGTTCTTGGTTATTCACTTTCTGCCCATCCTACTCCCAGGATGCTAGGGTACTTTTGTTCTCTTTTTCTCTTCCACTCAATACTACTGGGTCCATTTTTGCCAAACTACCACCACCTCCAGAAGAAGGGATTGATCTATGCTTTTAGAAAGGGCCTTACACAAATGCACTATTGGTGAAAATGAGAATTTGTTCAATTACTCCGAAAGCAATTTGGGACTATTCTTAAAAAGTCACTAAACTGTGCATACCCTTTTACTCAGAGATACTAATACTAGGCATATACCCCAGGTACATGAAAGAAGAAGGAAAAGGACCCATATTCACAAAAATATTTATAATGGCATTTTTCTCTTGTAAAATGGAAACAAAACGGGTGCTCATCAATTCCGGGAATGGCCAAAAACGTGATGGAACAGGAATAGGATCTGAACCTGTGATTTCACTGGTGTCAGGAACTCTCAAGTGAGGTAACTCCTTCCACCAATGCAGACTGGAATCTTCTCTGCAATTTATAGTCTTAGTTGCCTAGAGTAGAGTGTGGCCTTTACCAGATAAAAATGTAATTGGGAGATATTTAATAAAATAAATTAAAACAATAAAAACCCAATAAAACGGAGAATGTTAGTTTGTGGTTTTCTAAGACGATATGTGGTCTGATAGATTTCTACCTGAGTTTGACACCACTGCTATAGAGCACTGAGAGGTTAATGGACGTGCCCAGCTGTGATCACACAAAGTCAATGTATGTCAGAAGGAGGACTTGAACCCTGGTCTCTTGGCTTTGAGGTCAGCTGTCTTTCTGCCATGACATGCTGCCTCTACAAGTGAATGTCTTCTACAGTAAAAACTGACAAATGGGATCAATCCAGATAATCTGGGAAGAGCTGTAAGACACAGAATGAAGCAAACAGAGCCCAGGAGAACAATTAATACAGTGACTAACACTGTAAAGGAAAACAACTCAGAAAGACTAAAGAGCTTTGATCAATGCAATGAACAATCATAACTCCAGAAGCCTGAAGATGAAGCATCAGAGATCCCACCTCCTGGCAGACAGATGAGAGACAAAAGGCACAGAATAAGATATCTATTTTCAGACAATGTATCGATTTGTTTTCCTTGACTATATTTATTTGTTGTAAGGGAAGGCTTTTATTCTGGAAGGAGAGGAGAGAAAGACACTGGAAGAAAAAACGGGAAAGTAGTGATCGTGATATTAAAAAAGTGTCAATGAAACATTTTTTTAAAAAACATAAAGGAGAGCAAAAGGAAGTTCAGAAGGCACAGACAAGTCAGGCAGTGGTATTATTACTCATCATCTTACATGTGTATAGAAAAGTTCATGTCTGTTGATGTTTGTCAACAAATAACAATTATATAATGATATAAGGGGGTGAAAGTGAAGAAATGGTCCTATTACTGTCCCTTGCAGCGTGGGCGATTGTTCCTATCCTGTCAGTGATGTCTTTATGGGCATCTCCTCCCTAATGTTGCACTGACCAATACAACTTCACAACGATATTAATTCAACATAACCAAAAGGTCATTGCAAAATTCCATGTCTTCTTTGGCTGATCAGCCATTTATTACATTGTTCCTGTGAAACTGACTGACTCCACAACATTGCTTCATCTAACGTTACACTTTAAAGAAACAAACTAACAACATTAGGAGAACCTGTGACTCTCTGATATGTCCCAACAGACAAGACTATCTTGTTGACTTTCTGTGGAATACCTAACAGACACCTTAGCAGAATTTGGATTTATACATTGTCTTACTTCCTAAGAATATTCACTTACATCATTACATGTCACTTTACAACATCATGCTGAGGTAAACAAGACTATGGAAATCAGTCACAATTATCACATTAGCATCATCATTTTTACAAATGGAGAAACTGTTACAAAATAGTACAAAGCCTCATCTGTACAACTTAGATGACAACCCTGGGTAAAGGTAGAGACTATGATTTCACTGGTGAGGAAACTCTCTCTACCAGTGCAAGTTAGTACCTTTTCTATAACTTGTTTTAGAAAGTTTCCTAAAGCACTGAGAGGTTACATGACTTGACCAGGGTCACACAGCCAAAACGTGTCAAAGGGCGCTTGACCCCAGGCCTCCCTGTTCTCACTGTTGGCTAGCTATCCATTACATTACCTTGCCTCTAAATAACATGAGACAAAAGGAAAGAAGATTTTTTTTTCCTGTCATACCTATAAAAATAGGTGAACCTTGTACAGATTTCATATATGGCTTCAGATTTCATCCATCCCAGTTTTTTTTTTCACTAGAATCATAATACTAAAAGTTGAAAAATAATTTTTTACTAAATTGTACTTATTTAAATATATTGTACTTATTTAATTTACCTAAAATGGAGCTACTGATGATTTATTATATTTTTTTTCCTGTGGAACATCCCCTCTCAGTGTTCAATAGTAGTCAGCCAATGTGCTTGGAATCCATTTGTTCTGCTATCACTTATCTTCAGGAGATTTAAATTTTTTTTATCATATTTTTGTTGATGTCTTCTGTTTTTATATCACATTCATTTCTGAACTTATTCCCTTCTCCTCCCCTTGCCTTTCCAGCCCATTCAGTCATCCCTAATAACAGACCTGCACCACTTGGCAGTAGGTAGGAGCCAAAATTAAAATAGACTAAACTTCTTGGGGCTGCAGATAGGTTAGACCAAAGACAGACTGATAATGGTTGGTTGTCGTGGGTCATGTAAAAAGCAGGAGAGTGCACAGTGATAACCTTACATTTTTCCACAGGCCTCCCAAAATCCTTTGGTGGCACCATATGTAGTACAGGCCTGCCTTGTAAAAAAGGATAGTTTTTAAAAGGGGGTGGGACAGCTAGGTGGCGCAGTGAATAGAGCACCAGCCCTAGAGTCAGGAGGACTTGAGTTCAAATCCAGCCTCAGACACTTGACATACTTCCTAGCTGTGCAACCTTGGGCAAGTCACGTAACCCCAATTGCCTTGCCTTCTCCCCTCCAAAAAAGAAACAAAAACAAAAAAAAAGAATCACATATTATTTAGCAGCCATCACTATAAAGGAGCAGAGAGAAGGTGGGCAGAGAAGGTGGAATATGGCAATCCAGAAAGCTAAAGGTATAGGCTTACAAACAAAACTGAGTAAAATCCTACAGGGGGAAAAAAGACCTTTAATGAAATACAGGACTGCCAAACATTTCTAATGAAAAAAATCAGAGTTGCATAGAAACTTCGAAGTTCAAACATACGAGTTAAGAGAAATATAAAACAGTAAATATGAACAATGATATTTGAATAAACAAGGATAAACTGCTTATATTTTGGTATAGAGAGATGATACATGTGACCCTGCTGAGTTCTATCACTACCATCATCAGTGGTTATAGAGAGGATCTAATCAGATAGGGCTCAGGAGTAATCCTGTTATGTCTAAATGATCTTAAGAGAAAAATGGAAGGAGAAGGGGAGCAGAATGGAGGGGGTAAGGAAGAAGGGAAAGGAAGATCAGAAAAAATTTTCTCAAAAAATTAGGGTGAACAAGTAGAAATCTATACAAATAAGGCAGGGATGGAGGGAACAACTGACACTTGAACCTCACTCTCATCTGAACTGGTTAAAAGAAAAAGGAATGGGGGGCGGAGCCAAAATGGCAGTGTAGAAGCAGCAAGGTTTCACAGCTCACACACAGCCACCTCAAATACCCATAAAATATGACTCTAAACAAATTTTAGGGCTCCAAAACTCACATAAAAATACAGAAAAACATATCTCCTGCTGAAGGCAGCTTGGCAGGAATGCTCAGCACAGCACGCTGGAAGCCAAAACCAGCCCAGCCTGAAACCCCAGCTTGGCCCCAAGGGCAGCCAGGACGAACCACAGCTAGAGCTTCAGGAGAGTGGATCAGCAGCAGCTGTGGCAGTTTCCAGAATTACCAAGCCATAAGAAACAAGGACTAAGTGAAAGGTCAGTGGATCTCAGCTACATTTGGGGGAGAAAAGCAGTCTGGCCAAACTGCCTCCAGGGCAAGGAAGCGCGGCAGAAGAGGAAGCAGCGGCCCTGCAGCTGCCTCCACATGGCTGCTTCAGAGCTCCCAGCCTGCAGACTGCAGGGGAGCCAAGCAATCGTTTAGAGGCTAAGTGCTCTTGCGTTGAGCAGCCTGGATCCAGATTGTGGTCTTGGGTGGTGGTCCTGGGGTGTGTTTTCAGTGAGCCAAAGCTGGTGGAGGCTGCAGCAGCCTCCCAATAACTCCGGCAGCTGTGAAAACCCCAGCGATTTGGAACAACAGAGTTCCACAGTGCTAAAAAATCAAGCAATTCACTGGCCACATGAGCAGGCAAAGGAAGCAAAGTAAGAACAGCAACTGAACTTTAGAAGACTGCCTAAAAGCCATAGATCAGTTTAAGAAGGATTTTGAAAACCAAGTAAGAGAAGTGGAGGAAAAACTGGGAAGAGAAATGAGAATGATGCAAGAAAATCATGAAAAGAGAGTCAACAACCTGACTGAAGAAAATAACACCTTAAAAAATAGATTAACTCAAATGGCAAAAGAGGCCAAAAAAGCCAATGAGGAGAAGAATGCCTTAAAAAGTCAACTTTGCCAGATGGAAAAAGAATCTCAAAAGCTCACTGAGGAGAATAATTCCTTCAGAATTAGAGTGGAGCAAATGGAAGCAAATGACTTTTTGAGAAATTAAGATATTATTAAACAAATCCAAACAAATGAAAAAATAGAAGGCAATAT
>CM053583.1:311135579-311148329 GCA_028627135.1 Pseudochirops cupreus
ATATGAAATATCTCCTTGAAAAACCACTGACCTGGAAAACAGATCCAGGAGAGACAATTTAAAAATCATTGGACTACCTGAAAGCCATGATCAAAAAAAGAACTCAGAAAGCATCCTTCTAGAAATTCTCAAGGAAAATTGCCCTGATATTTTAGAACCAGAGGGCAAAATAGAACTTGAAAGAATTCACCCATCACCTCTTGAAAAAGATCCCCAAAAGAAAACTCCTAGGAAAGTTATAACCAGGTTCCGGAGTCCCCAGATCAAGGAGAAAATATTACAGGCTGCCAAGAGGAAGCAATTTGAATACTGTGGAAACACAATTAGGATAACCCAGGATCTGGCAGCTTCTACATTGAAGGATCGAAGGGCCTGGAATATGATATTCTAGAGATCAAGGGAGCTAGGATTAAAACCGAGAATCACCTACCCAGCGAAATTGAGTATAATGTTGCAGGGGAAAATATAGTCATTCAGTGAAGTGGAGGACTTTCAAGCATGCTTGCTGAAAAAAACAGAACTGAAAAGAAAATTTGACACTCAAATACAAGAAGCACGAGGAGGTAAACATGGAAAAGAAATCGTAAGGAACTTATCAAAGTTGAACTATTTACATGCCAACATGGAACAACGATAATTATAACTTCTGAAACTTTTCTCAGTATGAGGATAGGTGAAGGGAATACAAATGTATATATACGTATACATATACATATGTCTATGTAAGAGGGTTTATATATGAGTATGAACACATATCTGAGTATGTGCATATATGTGTACATGGAGGGCACAGGATCAACTGAATAGGAAGGGATGACACTTTAAAAGGTGAAATTCTGAGGTGGGAGAGGATTAGCATGAGAGGAAATAGGGAGAGACAGAATGGGGTCAATCATCTCATACAGAAGAGGCTAGGGATAATTGTTACAATGGAGGGGAAGAACAGGAAGGCAAAAGGGAAAGGGTCAACCTTACTCTCATCGAATTTGGTTTAGGGAAGGAATGACATAAATCCTAAACTGGGTATCTTGCCACACAGGAGAGTAGGGAGATGGGGATGAGAGGTGGGATGATGGAGGGGAGGACAGGGTAGGGGGAGGGTTGCTGGAAGTACACACTTCTGTAAAGGGTCAGGGACAGGGTAGAAAATAGAACGGGGGTGGGGGGGGCAGGGGAGGGATAGGAAGCAGGGACCTATAATCAGTCTCTCACAATATGTCCACTGTGGAGATGTTCTGTGTAATTATACATGTACAACCTGTATTGAATTGCTTGTCCTTCCAGTAGGGGTGGGTGACGAGGGAGGAAGGGAAAGAATCTAGAATTTAAAGTTCTATAATCAAATGTTAAAAATATATATGTATGTATATATTATTGTTATTATTATTAACTACATCCAACTGGGAATTAAGATATACAGGCACTGAGGTAAGGAGACCCATCCTGCCCTATCGGAAAGTCAGAGAGGCGATGGGGGAAGACATAGGAGAGAGCAGATTAGGGGAGGGGCTATACAGTGGGATCACTGTTTTGGGGTGGTGGGTAGAAGAAAGATGGGGAGAAAATTTGTAACTCAAAATCTCATGGAAATGAGTGATGTAAACAAGAAAATAAATAAATTAATTTTAAAAAAAAGATAGTCATCAGAAATATATGTTTATAAATAAATGAAATTTCCATTTAAAAAAAAAGAAGAAAAAGAAATATATACATACACAGAGTTGGGTACAGAAATAAATTCTATTTAAGAGGGAAATAGGAGGGAAAAGAGGAAATGGGGAATAAGAGGAAAGGCAGATTAAGAGAGGAATTAGTCCTAAGCAAAACAAATTCTAAAGATGGTCAAAAATATTTATAGCTCTTTTGAGGTAGCAAAAAATGGGAATTTGAGAAGGTACTCATAAATTAGAGAAGGAGTAAACAAATTATGGTATATAAATGTGATGGTTGGGGCGGCTAGGTGGCACAGTGAATAGAGCACTGGCCCTGGAGTCAGAAGGACCTAAGTTCAAATCTGGCCTCAGACATGTGACACACTTACTAGCCATGTGACCTTGGGCAAGTTGCTTAACCCCAACTGCTCCCCCACTCTCCCCCCCCAAAGAAAGGCAAAAATAAATAAATAAATGTGATGGTAGTACTATCATTGTGTTATAAGGAATGAAGGGGATGATTTCAGAGAAACCTGGAAAGATTTGTAAGATTTAATATCATGTAAAGTAAACAGAACCAAAAGAACAAGTCATTTAACGATGGCAACATGGTAAAGGCAAACAACTTTTAAAGAATCAGGAACTTTTATTTGCACAATGACCAACCATGACTCCAGAGGACGAATGATGAAACACAGGACCCGCCTCGTGATAGCAAGGTGAAAGTTTCAGAGTGCAAAATGAGACAAATTTTTTTTTGATAGGGCCAACATGGAAATTTGTTTTGATTGACTAAACATGTTTGTAACAGGCTTTGTTTTTCTCTAGTTCTCAAGTTGTAGGGAAAGGAGAGGGTTGGGATGGGAAGGTAAGAAGGTAGGCTTTTGCTGTCTGAAAAATATATATATAATTCTTAAAAAGGAACAATAATGATGTCTACCAAATGATTCCCAGCATACAACAGACAGAAAAACATGCTACATACTGAGTTTTTTTGCATGATTAAACAAGCATAGTGGCTTGCACAGAATGCATTCATGATTCAAGTAAGGACAACTAGTGATTTCTTGATACTAACCCCTACTCCCAAGTCCCACGACCAAGTCAAAATTTCATTATCCTCTAATATTTTTATTATATTCAAATTTATGTCAATGATACTCGTAAAAGAAAATTCATTTGCTTTTAAATTCAGCAACAAAAAATACATATAAAATATCAAGAAATACCCATTTGACTAAATGTGTATTGAACAGCATATTTACCCATTTCACCAACTAGCTGCCTAAAGATCATGATGAAAAGCACTCAGGAAGTCCAATGAGAAACCAATTACATCAGCTTTTAAGACCAAAAATTCTTCATTCTAAGTTTGTGACACTTCAGAATGGCTCAAGAACATTTCTTGAGACTTAGAAATATTATTTTCCTTTACTTTAGATTGGGAAGAGGTAAATTAAACAAACAAGTACCTAGGTGATCAAAGCAGAGAGTAAGGAGAGATTCCTTTATGGATTTCCCATTGTAGCCCTATTTCTTGTATAGTCCCTGCATATGTCTACCTATCGGCATTGGTGGCTTGAGAAGGCTCTATTTGGGATAAAGTTGTTCTGAGCTTTTAGCAAACTTATTAATGACTAATGAGGAGATAAGTTCCAGTTTTCCCCTCTCATTCAGAAAGACAGATTTTGCTTCAGTTACAATAAAAAGATTTCAAGGTGATGCTTTTTTAAGTCCTTGTTTTTCTCCCCTAGTTCTCTCACAGTCAAAGTGAAATAGGTATGTGGCCTCCAAGCGGTACAATTCAGTCCCCTAGATGCCTTCCATCCCAGGATCATCGAAGGTCTCGATGGCTACTCCTGACACTAAAGGGAGGGAAGGGGATCCTTGGCTGAAAGTAGGGGAGGAGAGCCAGTAACAAAAAGAACACGGTTATCAGTGGCCAATCCTATATCCCAATAACCTAAAAGAAAGTTTCTTAAGGGTAAGGACTACTTTGTCTTTGTATTCCCAGCACCTAGCACACTGTCTGACATTTTTGTTTGGATGGATTTTTTATTTCACTGCTCTATGGCACTCGTTATGAGGAAACCTCCTCTGTCAATGCAGGTCAGCACCAGCTCTGCAATTTATGATTTTAGAGAGCTGGCAAAGATATGGGCCTGCCAGGCCAAATAGGAATATATCAATATATCAAATCAGTCAAATGGGAAGCTGGCAAATGTGAATGTTATTTAATTTAATTCCATATTTATTAAATACCTAGTATGAGACATGTTGGCTACATTTAAGATATAGATTTTTCTTTTAAAGACAGAACTCATAACCTAGTAGGAGGGAAGGGGAAATAGACAAATAACTAAAGAGAATGTGACCAATGCAAAGGAAAGGTCCAGGCAAAGTGCCAAGATAAATTCAAAGCTTATCTTTAGCTATATGAAAAATGCTCCAAATCATTCATAATCAGTGAAATGCAAATTAAAGCAAATCTAAGGTTCCACCTAACACCCATTAGATGGGGGGGGGGGGGGGGGTTGACAACTATTGGAAGGTTCCTGGGGAAAAAAAGATACTCTACTGGTAGAGCTGTGAAATGGTCCAATCATTCTGGAAAACTATTTGGAATTATGCCCAAAAAGAGATAAAACTATGCATACCACTTAATGAAGTGATACCACTTATTATAGGCTTACAGCCAATAATACCTTAACCAACAAAACTGAGTATAATCCTACTGGGGAAAAAAATAGACCTTTAATGAAATAGAGGACTGTCAAATATTCCTAATGAAAAAAATCAGAGTTGCATAGAAACTTTGAAGTTTAAACACAAAAGTTATCACTACCATCATCAGTGGTTATAGAGAGAGTCTAATTAGACACAGCTATATCCCAAAGAGACCAAATAAAAAGGAAAAGGTCCTTTATGTACAAACATATTTATAGCAGTTCTAGTTAGTGTAGTAGTAAAGAACTAGACACTAAGGGCAAAATGCTAAGAAAAATTTAAGGAAGGAAAGATCAATCCCTTTCAGCTGTGTAGAAAAGAGGAGAGAAGACTTAATGGAAGAGATAGATGATTCACCTAGGACTTGATGTAAAGATAGGATTTTCAAAAAGAGAATGAGGGATGGAAGAATCTAGAGCCATTTCAGGCATAACACTAACAAAGGAACGAAGAGACAGGAGAAGGCAGATTGAAAATACAGAATGGAAAGTAGTAGTCCACTCTGACTGAAATGTAGGATACAAGAACGGAATGGGAGTAGGCACAGGAGGTAAAACTAGAATGGTAAATTGTAGCTTAATTGTAGAGGGCCTTGAATGCCAAGAATGGAAGGTTTTATTTTATACAGTAAACTGTAAGTGGCCATTGAGACTTTTGAGGAACGGAATGTATGACTGGAATGGCACATTAAGGATATCATAGGGCAGAAGTGTGAAGAACAGATTAAAGAGATGAGAGACCGAAAGCAGAAAGCCCAGTCTAGGCAGGGGTGTATCGAGAATGGAAAGGAGAGAACAAACATGAGAGATTCTGCAGACAGAATATACAGGTCTTGATATCAATGTGGAAGGTGAGCCAAAGTTAACATTAAGGTTTTTAGGCTGTGTAAATAGGAAGCTCATATTCCATCTACAAAAAGCTAAGTTAGGGAGGGGGACAAGATTAGCATGGAAGATGAATCAGTCTGAGACACTTCGAGTTGGATGAAGAAGGACAAGGAAAGGAGCCCACCAAGTGGAAAATCGGGACCGGAGCTCAGGGTGAATAGGGCTAACGGGTAGATGTGGGAGTCATTTTTATAGCGCTGACAATTGAACCCAGCGGAGTAAGGTGATGGAAGTCACCAATGGATAGGGCGCAGTCTTGGGTCATCCAGGCTTAAGGGGCAGGAGGAGAATAAGGAACTTGGAAGAGAGACGAAGACAAGGACAGAAAGACAGAAGCCCTAGCGTGTGATGTCACCAAGGAGAAGAGACGGGGAGGGGGAGAGGGTCACCCAGATCGGTCCTGGGTCAGGAAACTTCCCTAATTTGGGGGGAACCGGGAAGAGGTCCCTCTTCTTCCACGCTGCGGGGCCTCCCTGCTCCTCACTCCCCACTCCGCCCTCCAACTCTTTCAGCCAACAACTGAAACCAAGCAGCCTCTAGGAGGCCCCAGGAAGGGAGGAGAGGGGAGGCGGCAGGGAGCCTAAGAGAGAGTGGCCTGGGAGGTTGGGAGGGACCCGGTCCAGAGCCCGGCCCAGGCGAAGAGGAGAACTCACCAGATCCCAGGTCTCCAGACTCCCCAACTACCTCAGCTACCCAGCCGGAAGTTCCTGCCAGGCACAGTTAGGACAAGATCGAGGAGATCACGCATGCTCACAAAGTCATTTCCCCAGAACTACAACTCCCAGAAAGCGCCCCGGCATATGATTTGGGATCATTGCTTTTCCCTCTCGCATAGACTGCGACAAGCCTCCTGTGAACTAGGCAGAATTTTTCGCAGAGCACCAGAAGGAGAAATCTACCTGAAAAGGAGACGGATCCTTCTGGCACCCAGCAGTCCCCAATTAGCTGTTACGTCTCTTCCGAAGAGAGTTTCTCAATATGCGGCTCTCTTATCTGGCTCAATCTCCAGGATCTCCTCCCCATGTCGAGGACTGTATTCACTCCGCTGTCTCCGAAGCCCCTGGGGTCACGGTGCAGCTCTCGGGAAGATACTGTTCAGATACTGTTCAGATACTGCACTCCAGGAGGGACCCAGGCCAGAGAGAAGATTAAGGAGGGGAGCTAATAGGCTCCAAGTGCCCCCCTCCCCAGCAGCCCAGTTCCAGGCAGAAAAATGCTTCTCATCCTTCACTCACTTCCAGTGTGGAAATGTTATGGTCAAGAAATAGTTAAGAAATATTTTCTGAAATTAGTAATCAGCCTAGTGAAACCCTATGGTATACAGCCCAGTGAAACTTTATGATAATTAGCCAAGTGAAACTCTATGAACCTGGGAAGCCTCCCTAGTGTGATTTATCTTTACCTGGGAGGCCGCCTAGGGTAATCTATCTTTTCCTTGCTTAGTCTCAAGCCCTATGTCCCTCTGCTTACCTTGCAGATCCCCTCCGCTCACCCCCTCCGCTTTCCTTAGTAACTGCTTGTTTGTATCTATATGACAACCTGCTTAGTAACAAATTGAGTTAGATAGGTAAACCTAATGAAATGTATAAAAGGTTCCTCACCCCTAAGTTCTGGGCTGCTCCCCCTTCAATTGGCATGGAGTAGCCCCAGCTGGTAAATTAAAGCTCTTTAAAACTTTTTAATTCCGACTCTGTGGTCACTTTGTTAAGACTTGTCAAATCGAACCATTTCAGAAATTTTCAATTCATAGCGGCCAGCCTGGGATCTGGGATTGACATTGAACTGTTTCCCCAGTTTCTTTCCCTGCTTTGTTCGGATCTCTAGTTCACCTTGCTGGCTACCTATTGTGTACACACACCCACACCCACACCCACACCCACACCCACACCCACACACACACACACACCCACACACACACACACACAGATGGCAGTTTTATCCCCTCATCTCCACCCCACCCTTTTCTGGCCCTTGTTAGATACACACCATTCCAAGTCAGGTCTGCTCCTTGTATGTTAAGCTGTTGTCCGGAAATCCAAAACCAATTCTCTATCACAATCTTTTTTATTTAAATATAAAATGTTACAAATATAATAAAAATGACAATTCTACATAAGTTAATTTACTTACTCAGTGCCATACCAAGCTACCAAAGAATTATAACAAAATTCATCTGGAAGAACAAAAGGGCAAGAATATCAAAGGAATCCATTGGGGGGGCAATGCAAAGGAAGAATGCCTAGCAGTTCCAGATTTCAAACTATATTATTACAAAGTGGTAATCATCAAAACAGCCTGATACTGGCTAAGAAACAGAGTGGTATATCAGTGGAATAGATTAAGTAAACAACAGACAATAGTAAATGACCACAGTAATCTAGTGTTTGATAAACCCAAAGATCCAGGCTTTGGGGGCATGAACACAACATTTGACAAAAATTGCTGGGAAAATTGGAAAGTGTGGCAGAAACTAGGCATAGACCAACATCCCACATGATATACCAAGATAAGGTCAAAATGGGTAAATGATGTAGACATAAAGGATAATATCATAAGTAAATTAGTGAAGCATGGAAAAATATACCTGTCAAAGCTATGAATAAGGAAAGAGTTTATGACCAAACAAGAGGATTACAAGAAGTAAAATAGATAATTTTGATCATGTTAAATTAAAAAGCTTTTGCACAAACAAAACTTAATGTAGCAAAAATTAGGAGGACAACAGGAAATGGGGAAAAAATTTACAGCAAGTTTCTCTGATAAAGGCCACATTTCTCAAACACAGGGAAGTAAGTAAAATTTATAAGAATAAGAACCATTTTCCAGTTGATAAATAACCATTTTCCAGTTGATAAAAAAGTCAAAAGATCTGAACAGGCAGTTTTCAGAAGAAATCAAAGCTAACAACAGTCACATGAAAAAATGCTCTTAAATCACTACTGATTAAAGAAATGCAAGTTAAAACAACTTTGTAGTACAACCTGATAATTATCATATTGGCTAACAAGACAAAAATGGAAAATGACAAATGCTGAAATGGATGTGGAAAAATCAGGATACCAAGGTACTGTTGATAGAGATGCGAATTAGTCCAACCATTCTGAAGAACAATTTGGAACTATGCCCAAAGAGCTATAAAAATGTGCATACAGGGTGGCTGGGTGGCACAGTGAATAGAGCACAGGCCCTGGAGTCAGAAGGACCTGAGTTCAAATTGGCCTCAGACACTTAACACTTACTAGCTGTGTGACTTCCGGCAAGTCACTTAACCCCAATTGCCCTGCCTTCCCCACTCCAAAAAGCAAAAAAAAAAAAAAAAAAAAAAAGTGTCCATACAACTTTGACTCAACAATACTGCTGCAAAGTTCATATCCCAAAAATATTTTTAAAAAAAGGGGGGGGGGGAACATCTATTTTCACAAAAATATTTACAGCAGTTCTTTCTGTGGGGGTGAAGAATTAGAAATGGTGCAGATGTCCATCAACTGGGGAACAAGTTGTGGTATATTATTGTGATGGAATACTATGAGAAATGATGAGCAAGATGGTTTCAGAAAAGCCTGTAAAGACTTATATGAACTCATGCAAAGTGAAGTGAGCAGAACCAGGAAAAAATTATACACAGTAACAGTAATATTTTGAGGATGATTAATTGTGAAAGACTTAGCTACTTTGATCAAGACAATTCCAAAGGACCCATGACAAAAAATGCTGTCTGCTTCCACGGAGAGATGAATTCAATGCATATTTTTCTTACTTTATCTTTCTTCTTTTATTTTTTTGTCTGTTTTCTTTCACAGCATGGCTAATATGGAAACATTTTGTATGACTTCACATATATAACTGATATAAAATTACTTGTCTTCTCAAGGAGGGGGGAGGGGAGAGAGGGAGGTAGGGAGAAAGACAATTTGGAACTACAAATTTTTTTAAATGATGGCTAAAATTTTACATGTAATTGGGGAATATTCAAAGAAAGATATGTCAACAAATAAAGATAGGGTGTTTCAAAAATCTTAGTGCAGCTTTAAGTTATTCAGTATAGGTATCCAAATATATGAACAAGATAAAAAGAAAAAAAAACCAAGCATGTAAGCTGACACCAAACAACTAATTATTGCATAAAGATTGTATGTGTCTGAAACTTCCATTCTTTTCTGATTATCCCTACCCCAAATGATGAGTATGTTAACTTTAATGTAGTGGTGCTCAACCTAGATTCTCCCAGGTGTCACCTCCTCTAACATTCTAAAATATGTGTATTATTTACAAAATACATGTTGTTTTCTCCATAGAATGCAAGCTCCTTGAGGGCAGGACATGTTTCATCTAACACAGTGCCTGGTTAAAAAAAAAATAGATCCTAATGCTAGGTGATGATTGATTACTTTCCACAGACCTGTGAAAGTCTCATCCCTGCCTCCATACATTTGTGTTGACCAGCAACCACAGGATAAGAATCAACAGGGACCACTGGTTTAAGATGCTCAGATACTTACATTGATACTAGATGTATCCTCAGAGGAAGTACCAGGGCTTCAGGGGCACAGAAGATTCCCTGAGCTCAGCAAAAGGGCAGATAGAGTAGGAGGACAATGTAAACTTTGCTGTTCCTCCTGAGGTCTCTCCCTTGTTTTAATACTTCTTTTTTTTTTGAGGGGGGAAGGCAAGGCATTTGGGGTTAAGTGACTTGCCCAACGTCACAAAGCTAGTTAAATGTCAAGAGTCTGAGGCTAGATTGAACTCAGGTCCTCCTGACCCCAGAAGCTCTATTCACTGCACCACCTGGCTGCCCTGTTTTAGTACTTCTTGCTACCTAGAAGGACAGTGAGAAGACTCAAGCTTTGCTTAGCAGCGGGCCTATCCTATCCCTAAACACCTAAACTTACAGAAGTAATATTTCTGCTTCAGCTGCTATGTTCCCTTGTCTTGGGTACAGCAAGCATCAGTTGACTGTAGTAAGTTCAGAATTGAGGAAGGAAGGAGCCTTGTTATTTGTAAAAAATAAAAAAAAAATTCCCAAAGCACTTGCATGTCTATTATCTTTTGAAAATTGATACCACCATTTGTTTTCATCCTGAAGAGTTAACAAAAGGTAGTTACTATTATGTAGTTTAGGGGAAAATTTCCTATGTTCCTCTCTCAGTTCCTTCGAAACCTATTATTATAGTAATGAAAAACAATCTTTTCTCTAATCTTTTAGGAGGATATGATTTTTGTCTCCCATATTTGCGTTCAGGAAACTGATGAAAGAAAAAATGAGAGGGACTGCTGACTCAGGCTACTAACATGTTAGAAACCAAAAAGGTCTCAACAGGCTAGAATGTTAGATTGAATCTAACAAGATAAAATTTAATAGGGGTGAGTTTTAGGTCTTACATTAGAGTTCAATAAATCAACTTCACAAGTACTAGCTAGTAGTTTATCTAGAAACATGTTGGGAGCTGTAGTTCACTCCAAGTTCAACCATGAGTCAATATTATGCTATGGCAGCCAGAAGATAAGATCTTAAGCAGGCAGAAATGAGAGTCACAGTATCCAAAACAAGGAAGAGAGACAGTTCCAATGTACCTGACCCTGATCAGACCTTACCAAGGACACTGTGTTTGTTCTATTTTGGGTGTAACATTTTAGAAAGGTTTTAGCCTTTTCCTTTTTGAGGACATATTTCTTAAGTTCCCATATTTCTTTCCTTCTATATCTTTTTTCACATTTAGGATCAGCCCCACAATAGAACAGTCATATAGGAAAATGTTGGGAATAGGAGTAGAGGTAGTGTTCTGGGATTTTGTTTAAGCTAAGTCTCTTTGTCCTCAATTCTCAATTACAATGTTAATGATTGCTTAATTGGCTGGTGGCACAATTTTATCTTACTACCGAAACTCTTATAATTTCCCCCCTTATTCCCTTGAAAATTTTACCCTGAAGAACTGTGAGAGTGACACAGCAATCAGTATCTAGTTATGATATTTTAGGTGTTACCTACATATAATATTTTTCCTTGCTTCAAAAATTCTTTCCTATACAAAGCAAAAGATAGACAAGATGAGGAAGATTATTATCAAAATTGTTTTTTTAAAGCAAATACTTTATTGACTTTTTAGAAAAGCTTTGCCATATTTGGAACTATGCCCAAAGGGCTATAAAACTATGCATACCCTTTGACCTAGCAATATCACTACTAGATCTGTATCCCAAAAGAGATAAAAAAAAAAAAAAACAAAAAGGAAAAGGACCTATATGCACAAAAATATTTATAGCAACTCTTTTCTGATGGCAAAGAACTGGAAATTGAGGGGATGCCCATCAATTGGGGAATGGTTGAACAAACTGTGCTATGTAATTGTTATGGAATGCTATTGTGAAATGAGGAGCAGGATGCTCTCAGAAAAACCTAGAAAGATTTAAATGAGCTCATGTAAAGTGAGATGTACTGTGTACAAAATAACAGCAATATTGTAAGCTGTGAATGACTTAGCTAATCTCAGCAATACAATGAACCAAGAAAACCTAGGACTTAAACAATGAAAAATGCTCCCTCCCCTGACAAAGAACTGATGGTATCTGAATACAGATTAAAGAATACATTTTTTGCTTTCTTTATTTTTCTTGAGGTTTTTTTTTTTTGGTCTGTGTTTTCTTTCACAACATGACTAACATGGAAATATGTTTTACATGTCTACACATATATCAAATTGTTTGCCTTCTCAATGAAGAGGGTGCAGAGGGAGGAAGAGAGAAAATGTGGAACACAAAGTTTTAAAAATGAGTGTTAAAAATTGCTTTTACATGTAATTGGGGGTAAATAAAATACTAAAACAAAAAATTTTTTTAAAAGCTTTGCTATCTACAAATAGGTCTGTTCTACAGAACTCTCCCTTTGTAACAAAGAAGTCGAGGTAAGCAAAAGAAAATCAACATGATGGCCATGTATCGCAGTAGATGCCTGATTGTAGATCTGTGTTTCACCATTTCTCCACTGAGGAGGCAGGCTTTACCACCAGCCCTCGGAAATCAAGATAAATCACTGCAGCGTTCGGTTATGACGCCTTCCATTGCTGTTTTCCTTTATGTTCCTATGGTCACTATGTAAATCTGGCCCTTGGTTCCACTTTTCTTTGCATCAGTTCCTATAGATCTTCCCAAGTTTCTCTGAATTCTTTTTTTAAAAATTTATTTGTAGTTTTTAACATTCATTTCCACAAGATGTTGAGTTACATTTTTTTCTCCCCATCTTTCCCCTACCCCCACCCCAAAATAGCAAGCCTACTGAATACCCTTTCCCACAATCTGTTCTCTCTTATATCCTCCCTGATAACTCCCTAACTTTCTAGTAGGGCAAGATGGATTGCTGTACCCCAGTGCTTATATATCTTATTTTCCAGTTGCATGTTAAAAAAAATAATAAAACAACCAATTTTTTTTAAACATTTGTTTTTAAAACTTTGAGTTCCAGATTTTTTTTCCCTTCATCCCTCCTCACC
>CM053583.1:311154237-311168820 GCA_028627135.1 Pseudochirops cupreus
TATACATATATATATGCAATTATTATTATTATTATTATTATTGACTACATCCAACTGCTGGAACTTGAGATACACAGGCACTGTGGTTGGGAGATCAATCCTGTGCTACTGAAAAGTGACATAGGAGAGAATAGACTGGGGGAGGGGGGACACACTGGGATGGCTGTTTTGGGGTGGTGGGTAGGGGAAAGAAGGGGAGAAAATATGTAATTCAAAATCTTGTGGAAATGAATGATGCAAACTAAAATAAAATTAAAAAAAAATTTTTTTTAAAGTCACTTTCTGCCTGTAGAACAGTCCCAGAACCCCTGAAAACATCAGCAAGACCCTCTTCCAGGATTTCTGTGCAGGTACTGTTGCGGGATACATTTTGGAGGGATTTCTAATGAGAAATCCTTCCTAGGTTCGCGTCTGAAAAGAATTACAGGCTCAGCTGTCTCTTGGCAGATTAAAGTTTACTTTGCTAGTCAGTGACCAGGAAAAGGGGAATCCAGCCCAAGGCAGGTGATAGGGATACAGAATTTAAAGAGACAAAACTGTCAATCACAGATTCATTAGGCTAATGATGTGTACATAGGTGGAGTTAGGGAGGGACCAGGGAGTGGTTAATACTTAAAGGGACATGCACCCTTGACATCAACTGCACATGTGTTTTACCCATAATACACTGGGACAAACAGCAGGAGGGAAGGGGCAGGGGGTGTGGTTTGAGCCCTGAAATGTCATAAGGTTGACCAGCGGTCAGATTTGAAGTCAGGTCAAGTGAGGTGTTCCCATCTTGATTTGCAAGTGGATGGGTTTGGTTTGCTAGGACAAAAGGAGGTAGTTAACCTTGAATGAAGAGTTAATGGTTTGAGAGGAAATACCTCTAGGATGGGAAAGACAAGTACAGCTGGGGGAGGGGGAGAAACAGTTAAGAAATGTGGCTTTTACAACTTAACACAAAACTGAATTAAAGTTACCCCAAAATATATTACATAGGCACCTCTTCAGTACCACAAGAAAATCCTCCTTCAGGGCTTCTGAACCAACAGCCAGGTTCCAGGACCTCTACAACAGCAGCACTGTCCTTTACCATCAGGTAAATCTAGCAAAACAACATCAAAACAGACAGGCAAAATACCAGCATCACAGTCATGCCTCCTCAGTCCTTGGCAGTTCCAGGTGGCAGTTCTCAAAAGTCTTGGGCAGTTCCAATGGGCTCTTAGCAGTCTTTCTCTCAGCAACTCGGTTCCATGATCCTGGATACTGCTCTACCAAAGTCCTTCTGGCCTTCTCTAGGCTTGGGCCTCTCTCCCAATTCATGGCTCCTCCCAGTTCAGCCCTCTCTTTTCATGTCAACAAGTCCATCCCACAAGTGGGATTCACAAGCTCTGGGTTTTAACACTCAACCCCAAAACCAAGCCAATACAGGGCCTCTCCAAATTCTATTACCATTACAAGAGGATCATAGAAGATAACATGAACAATTTTGATTACGTATGTTTAAAAAATTTTTGCATAAAAAACAAATGCAGGTAAAATTAGATGAGAAATAGTTAATTGGGAAAACATCTTTGTAACAAGTTTCTCTGATAAAAGTTTCATATTTAACATTTATAAGGACTTGATCCAAATTCATAAGAACATGAGTTCTCCATTCATCTCCATTTGATTAAAAAAAAGATAAGAACATAGTTTCAAAGGAAAAAATGTAAACTATCATCAGATAACAAAAAAACAAAACAAAATAAGACTCCAACAAAACAAGATTCCAAAAGCAACAAAAGATTCCAAACAAAAAAGATTCTGAATAAGTTAGAATTAGAGAAATGCAAATTAAAGTAACTCTGAAGTTCCATCTCACACCCGTCAGATTGATAAAGACAAAAAATGAAAATGGTCAGTGTTGGAGGGGCAATGGAAAAGTAGACACATATATGCACTGTTGGTTTAGCTATAAATTGGTCTTGCCATTCTTGAAAGTAATTTGGAACTTTGCCTCCCAAAGTCACTAATCTATAAATACTCTTTGACCTTTGATGATGCTAATATACCTATTCCTTCAAAGAAATAAAGAAATAAGAAAAGGACAAATACATATGAAAATATTTATAGCAGCTCTTTTGGAAGTAGTAAGGAACTGAAACCTAAAGACATATACATCAGTTAGGGAACATTTGTAATGCATTATGATAAATGAATGTAATGGAATACTACTGTGCTGTAAGAAATGTTGAAAAGGATGGTTTCAGAGAAACTTGAGAAAGATATATAAACTGATGCACAGTGAAGTGAACAAACAAGGAAAATAATGTATATAATAAAACAAGTTTGTAAGATTTAAGAATTCTGATCAATACAATTCCAGAAAACAGAATTCCAGAAAACAGATGATGAAGCCTGCTACCTCTCTCCTGATGGTGATAGATTGTTGTTGTTGTTCAACCTTCATTTTTCAGAGGACCAATGGCATCATGGGGCGATGACTTAGGCATGAATTGTATGGATACAGTGGGTGACCTTAGTATCCTCAATGTCTGCCTACGCTCTAAGTGCTCCACAGCACCTGCTTCAGTCACCTTCACTGCCGTTGGAACAAATTGTTCTCATCTACCCATTCTGACAGGGGAAATCTTTATGTGCTTGGTGTAAGTCATAGACAGATTTAAGGTCTGTCAGTTGCCCTCCACCTGGGTTAGCCCCTCTGCTGTCTTGTGGCTTGCTGGGGTATTTATTGCTAATTCCCTGTTTGACTTTATTTGAATTTTGTTTTTTTTCCTAGCTCTTTAGAGCAGTCCTTTGGTAGTAAAAAAAAAAAAGCAGTGATTTGCATGTCACTAAGTAATTAAATTAATTTAGACATAATGACCTTTTTATTATATTGGCATGACCCAATTATTAGCAATTAATATCTCCATTTATTTAGATCTTTATTTCTGTAAAGAATGTTTTGTAATTAAAATCTGACCTCAGACACTTACTAGCTATGTGACCTTGGGGAAGTCATTTAACTTCTATTTGCCTCAATGTCTCATCTGTAAAATAGGGATAATAATAGCACCTACTTCCCTGGGATGTTGTGAGAACCAAATGTGATAATAATTGTAAAGCACTAGCACAGTGCCTGGTACATAATAAGTGCTATATAAATGTTAGATATCATCTTCATCATCATCATTATAGTTCTAATGTATATCTTATTATATAACTCCTAAATATTTTATGTATTTTGTAGTTATTTTGAATAGAATTTCCCTTTTTATCCTTTCCTGCTGGGGTTCTTTTAGTAATATGTAGAAAACCTGCTCAATTTTGTGGCTTTATTTCTTACTACTTTGGTGAAGTTCATGTTTCAGTTAAATTTTTAGTTGACTCCCTAGAGTTTTCAAAACAGTATATCATATCTGTACAAAGTGATGATTTTTGTGCCCTTTTTATCTCTGCTAATTCCCTCAATTAATTTTAACTATCGTATTTCTATAACTAGTCTTTCTAACACTATTCCAAATAATAGAGGTGATAATTGACATCCCTGTTTTATTCCTGACCTTACTGAATAGGTCCCTAGTTTATTCCTATTACAAAAACAGGTCATGTTGTTCAAATGCCAAAAGTATGTTTGCTTAAAAGACTATTTTACAGAGAACTCACACAAGCCAAGTGCTCACATGGAGGTCAGAAGAAGCAATACAAGGACGACTATTAATGCAAGTTGGATTAAGTGATGACAGTTTACAACTCACAATTGCCTGGGGAGAACAGCCCTGGGACCAAATTGAGTATCTAATTCCAGGTTTTTGGTGAGAATATAAAATTGCATAGGATGATAAAAGGCAATCCCTTTTTCTACTCTTTCTTTGAGAAAATATTTCCTTCCTCCCATAGGAAGGAAGTGACAAACTAGGCCAGGTGAGCAGAAGGGATCTGTTTTCTCCTAACAGGGGCAACTTTAACTTGTTCACAACTCACATAGAAGTTTGCATATGTATAAAGTAGGACAAAGGAAGGAGGAGAAAACATAAATTCCACATGGGAAATTGGAAAGGTGCAGTAAAGATAGGAAAAGGATAATCTTTCCCAAAGGGGAGGAGCAAGAAGATGGTAAAAGCTGATTGTTCTTTTCCCTTGGGAACTTTTAAACTATGAAGATAGGATGGTCTGCTTATCTACACAGATCCCAGTGGCATAAGCAATTTCTCAGCCTAGTACAGGTTGACTAGCACCTGTCTTGAGTCCCAAGGACACAACAGAAGTTCAGTTTGGGATGCAAACAACAAATTATGTCAGCTGGAGGGAGGGGGGGCAGGGAGGATGGCTTCATCCTCAACACATTCAGGGCCTCCTGCATGTTCTGAGTTCATTGTTTCTAGAAAGTATGGCAACTCAAAAAGACAAGTTCAGAGGACCCCTTAACAATCCTTAACAATGCTAATATAGTAAGAAGTCACTACTGTAACCCAGATCATTCTATGAATTTAACAGCATGCAAATAACATAACTCTGGGTGGAATGACTAACTCTTAATTATAGTCATCCGTTGAATGTGCACTGACTACCAGCAGAGGTGTGACTGTGATTGGATTGGATGGTTGCTAATCCAGTTTAACTCCAGGTATGCAAAGGGATGTAGTGAGAAACACATAGGATCAAGTGATGATTCAAAGCTGTGGTATAGGCCTTTGGGTACACATATGGCCAGATACATGCATAGGGTGCCCCTAGTCAAGGCAATTTACACCTCTGACACTCCAGTTAAACTGTCCTTTGACAGTTTCATTGTCCCAGTCTATTGGGCATCTCTGTTAAGCTGTTTCTGCTCTCTGCTGGCCATCATCTGTAATATCTCTTCTTTGTCAAGCTGCTGTTTCTCTGTGTTGTCATCTATCACCATATGGCTTTTTTTCCCCATGGTGTAGGGGTTTGCAATCTACCTTTAACCCTCTGGTGATGCAAGCCCTCACTCACAAAGCACTTTCCTAGCTAGGAAAACTCTTGGACAATTTTAAAAGTCTTCCTTATGAATACTTTCCTCTAGAGCCACCCAAACTCTCTCAGTCTAAAACTCTTATCTAAGTTATGGTCCAAAATTCCTTTTAACTCCTATTGACGAGGGATAGGTTTTGAGGGGATTTCTAATGAGAAATCCTTTCTAGGTTCGCATCTGAAAAGAATTACAGGCTCAGCTGTCTTTTGGCAGATTTACAAAAGTTTATTGATTTACAGGACAAAAGGGGTAGGGTGAGGAAACCTGGCTAGGAAAAGCTCGCAAGGAGCAAGAGGGGGAGTCAGAGAAAGCTTGGAAGTGTGACGCTCTGCAGTGGGCAGATGGCCTGCTAGAATGTCTACCTGCTAGAATGCCTACCTGCTAGAAAAGGCTAGAAAAAGCCATCTGCTAGAAAGGGCCATCTGCAAAGAGCAGGAAGTGAAACATAGTTTTTAAGACCTAAGACTGTCAATCATAAATCATTAGGCTAATGATGTGTACAAAGGTGGAGTTAGGGAGGGACCAGGGAGTGGTTAATACTTAAAGGGACATGCACCCTTGACATCAACTGGGCATGTGTTTTGCCCATAATACACTGGGACAAACAGCAGGGCGCCAGGGCATAGAGGTGTGGTTTTGGTCATAAGGTCAACCAGTGGTCAGATTTGAGGTCAAATTAAGTGGGATGTACCCATCCAGATTTGCAAGTGGATGGGTTTGGTTTGCTAGGACAAAAGGAGGTAGTACCTTGAATGAAGAGTTAATGGTTTGAGAGGAAATACCTCTAGGCTAGGGCAGGGAAAGACACAGTACAGCTGGGGGAAGGGGAGAAACAGTTAATATTTTACAGCTGGGGGAGAAGAAATGTGGCTTTTACAACTTAAATTACAACAATGTTATAAAATCATAAAGTTACCCCAAAATATATTACATAGGCCATTCAGCACCTCTTCACTATCATGTCCTGAGATCATTAGCCTAGGTGAATGTAAAATTATCTTGGGGAATAAACTTAGTAAAATTGTAAAGGAGCTAAGTGGAACTGGGGTAAGAAGATTCTATAATTTACCCTGCTAATCATCTTGGAACAAGACTGAAAAGGGCTGGGTAAAGCTGGCAACAGTGGTCCTATTTCCCTTAGAAACCAACACCTCTGTACTCCTTATTGCCACAAAATATAATATTACTTGGGAGTATACATCAGAGAATTATAAAATAAAGTGCTATTTGAAACAAGAGAGGGAAATGACATCTGAGGTGTCACAGAGTGAAGCAGAAGATAGATCTGTCCAATTCATGCCCTGGTAGGCAATGTCCCATGTCTTTTTTTTTTTTGGCAAAGAAAAATCTAACCAGAGAAGTGAGGCCTAGAACAAATGAGGCAATGAAGCAATGCTATGCTGCCAGTCAACACAGAAATGAGGGAAGGAGGAATAGAGAGAAGGCAACAGAAATCACCCGGGGCAAAGAAAGGTCAGTGAGAGAGTGAGAGAGAGAGAGAGAGAGAGAGAGAGAGAGAGAGTCAGTCTCCCAAGTTGGCTATCTAACTATTATTGACATGCAGTTAACTTTCCCCTTCTGGGAGGACCACGTTAATGAAAGTTGGATTAAATGGTGACTTAGTTTACAACTCACAACTGCCCAGGGAGAATGATAGCACTGGGGCCTCATTGAGTATTTAACTTCCAGGTTTGGGGTGAGAATATAAAATTGCATGGGAATTCCTTTTCTCTACTCTTTCTTTAAGAAATTATTCCCTTCCTCCCATAGGAGGGAAGTGACAGACTAGGCCAGGTGAGCAGAAGGGATCTGTTTTCTCCTAGCAGGAACAACTTTAACTTGTCTCAGCAATTCCTTAGAGTTGGGCTTGTTAAAGGGCCCCTGAGGCTACCACCTTTCAGAAACCAACAGATAAAGTTTAGTTCCCAGTCCCTGGAGCCTAATAAAGAGATTGGCCCAGAGGGGAAGGCAGGCACCTCGTTATCTCTGGACTAATTTAAAACTTTTAAACAATAAGATCAATAGCAGCACTTGTAATGAGCCCCACAGTGGTGACCTCTGTTAGAACTGGATGGTAACTGGCTATCATGGGCTTCCTGGAAGCCACTAAATGATGACATTGGAAATAATAACAATTATAACAATACCATCATGCTGGATTAAGATAGTGCCTTTCCCTGAGGAGCTCAAGATGCCCTTGGAGTAATTAGCAAATTTTTCCTCAGAAGACTGGTCTTGAAAAGATTTTTTTGGAGGCCCAATTTGAATGGGTTATTTAAAGAGAACATTCATTTCATTTTTTTTTAAACTAAAATTCATCCTAGTCACATTATTTCTGCATGAACTTTAAAAAAAATTTTTGAGTCAGATTTTGACCCATCATATTATAGTGAATGCTAAAGTTAAAGTGGGTTTGTAAATGGATATTGGGGAGAGGCAACATGAAGTACTGGATGGAGTGCCAGACTTGTGTTTCATTCCTAACTATTCCACTTACTAGCTGTATGTCCTTGGGCAAGTTACATACCCTCTCTGTCTCCTCATTAAAAAAAAAATACCTGGGTTAATAACATTTGAACGACCTACCTCTTAGGGTTTTTGTGAAGGAAAGATTTTTGTAAACCATGAAGCACTAAACTATTAAGTCTTATTACTGTCTGTTTCATGGGGTTGCTGTGAGAAAAGAGTCTTTTAAACTTTAAAGCACTTTAGTAATGGGAACTATTATTGCTGTTGTTACTTTTCTGTCTTCCCCCACCTCTTCCTTCTTTTTGTTGTGCATCATGTTTCCAGTTAATGAGGAACTGCCCCACCCTTTCAGCAAGGCCTTTATTCCATTGAAAATGTCTTTAAGATCATTTATAAAAGAAATCTCTTGCTGTGTTTTAATGCCCAATTAAAATACCCTGGCATGGTAGATAGAACGCCAGACCTGGAGTCAGGAAGATCTGGATTCAAATCACACTTCTGACATTTGCTAACTTATTAACTCTCATCCAGGATCATCTCCAGTTATCTTGATCTAGATCTGGCCTCTGGACCTGCGTGGCTCATGATGAGAAAGTGAGTCTGGTGACCTGGCACAGCCCCACCTCACTTAAATCCAATTCAACTTGCAGGTGTTGGCATCATCTTCCTAACATCGTGGTTCTCTTCCAGAAAGAAGGACAAACAACAGCAACCTATTAACTCTCACTAGGTCACTTAATCTCCCAAAGACTTGAGCAAAAATGATAAGCTATGATCTGCAATAGCAGAAGGAATCAAAGATCCTTAATACATTGATATTAGGCAACAGATGATAGCAACCAAAGGTTGTTAGTTCTCATTTGCTCTCCCTTGTCATTTGCAAAAACTTGGTTCTACAGATTTTCTTGGGGGATGACAAACTCCTATTTGTCACATTCCTTTATAGAAACATCTGTTTTTCACCTTTATTCCTTTGTCACCTAGAACTCATTTTGCCCTTCTTGGGGTCTGTGACCCTTTGCCACCTAAAACTTAGAATCATACAATCTCAGGATTGGAAGGGATCTCAGAGGACATTTAGTCAAATCTAACCTATAGATAACCTCTAGTGATATGAACTCACCATGTATTTGTCTGTGTTTTATTTCCATATGTGGTCAAATGTTGAATTCAACACTTACCTTCTATGCATAAGGAATGGTAACTGAGCACTAGGAATTCTCAGGAAAAAAAAGCAATAAAGAAAAGTTGTTTCCACTCTAAAGAAGCACACATTTTCCTAAGAGTATGGGCATACAATATGGATGCCAATACAAAATAGCTTGAGGAGAGAGAGACAGAGAGAGACACACACACACACATACACACACACACACACACACAGACTGAACAATAACAACTAGAAGGGTAAGGAAGGGCTTCTTATGGAATGTGACATCTGAACTGAGACTTGAAGGAAAGTTGGAATTCTAAGAAATTCTAAGAAAATCTTGGAGAAAGTATATTTCAGGAACACGGGACAGTCTACATAAAGTACAGAATCAGGAGACAGAGTGTCTAGTTAGGAGAATACAGGTTAGTTTGATTGAAACACAGATCGGATAACATTGGGGAGATGATATGAAATATGTTTAGATGGGTTAGTTGGAGAGAGATCCTTCAGGGTTTCAAAAGCCAGAGTGAAGAGGGGTTTTTTGTTGTTTGTTTTCTTTATATAAGCAATGATATGGAGCCATTGACTATTTTTGAACAGAGGCATGACATGAGCAGCCCTGTGTTTTAGGCATATTATTTTGGCAGCTCATATAAGAGTATGGATTAGAAAGGGGAAAGCCTAGAAGGAGTGAGAACAAAGAGATGTCTAAGAAGTAAGGCAAGGAGCAATGAAGGTCTAAACTAGGGCAGTGCCTAGGTGAGAGGAAAGAAGAAGGAATAGGCAAAAAGCTTTGTAGAGGTAGAATCATAAAGATTTGGCAACTCATTTCCTGACTGAGAAATGATGGACTCAGAGGCAGATTGAGATGTATTTTTCTGGACACAGCCAATGAGGGTATTTATATTGCTTGACCATACGTGTTTATAACCGGAGTTTTGTTTTCCTTGCTTTCTCAAGGAAATGGGAAGGAGGGGGAGAAGGAGGTCGTAGGAAGGAAAGAAGGCAGACTTTCTTTTGAAAATAAAATAAATTTTTTTAAAAAAAGCTTTGCCAAGTGATTGGATGTTGGGGATAAGGGACATGGAAGAGTCCAGGTTGATTCTGAAATAATAAACCTGTGTAATTGGAAAGACAGTCATTCTCTAAAAAGAAACAGGGAAGTTTGGAGAAGTGGATTTAAGAGGTAGATTATGAGGTTCATTTTTGGACATATTAAGTTTCAGATTCTGATGGGACAGATAGAAGATATCAGGAAGGAAGCTGGTGATGTGGAACTGGACTTCAGAAGAAAGATTAGAAATGGGTAAACAGATTTGATAGTCATCTGCAAAGTGATGATAACTAAGCCCATGAGAGCTGATGAGATCACTAAGAGAAAAGGCATAAAGATAGAAAAGAATATGATCCAGGCCAGAACTATGAGGAAAATTTAAATTAAGGGGGTAGGATATGGATGATGAGTCTGCAATTGAGAAGATGTCAGACAAACAGTAATAGAGCCTGGAGAGAAAAGAGTGGTAGAAGCCATGGGAGAAGAGTATTTAGGAGGAGTGAGTGGTCAACATCAAAAGTTTCAGAGAGATCAAGTAGTATGAGAACTTAGATTCAGTAAAACCTGAGCAACTAACCTACCTCAGACACTGACTTACTAGCTGTGTGACCCTGTACAAGTCACTTAAAGTCTCTATGCGTTGATTTCTTCAACTGTCAAATGAAGGAGTTGGACTTAATGGCCTCCAATGTCCCTTTCAGCTATAAATCCACGATTTTATTATCCTATGAAACAGTCACCAGGTTTAGTAGTGAGAAAATCATTGGTAACCATGGAGAGAGCAGTTTCAGTCAATATTGCTTGATTTTTATGCTTCACTTTTAAAAAAACGATATTTTATTTTTTCCCAAATTACATTTAAAAACAATTTTTAACATTCATTTTTTAAAAGTTTTGAGTTCCAAATTCTATCCTTCCTTCCATTCCCACCAACCCCAAGATGATAAGCAATCCAGTATAGGTTATACATGTGCAATCATATAAAACATTTCCATTTTGTGGAAGAAAACTCAGACAAGAAAGAAGGAAGGAAGTGAAGGAAGGAAGGAAGGAAGGAAGGAAAAGGGGGAAGGAAAGAAGGAAGGAAAAAGGAAAGGAAGAAGGAAGAAAGAAGGAAGGAAGAAAAGAAAGGAAGGAATAAAGAAAGAGAAACAGTATGCTTTAGTCTGTATTCAGACACCATCAGTTTTTTCTCTGGAGGTGGGTAGCACTTTTTAAATGAGACCTTTGGGATTGCCTTGGATCACTTATTGCTGAGAATAGTAAAATCATTCACAGTTGTTTATTGTACAATATTGCTGTTACTGTGTACAATATTCTCCTGATTCTGCTTGTTTCACTCTACATCAGTTCATGTAAGCCTTTCCAGCTTTTTCTTAAAGCATCCCCTCATCATTTCTTATAGCATGATAATATTCCATTACAATAATTTACCACAACTTGTTCAGTCATTTCCCAATTTATGGGCATCTTCTCAGTTTCCAATTCTTTGCTACCACAAAAAGAGCAGCTAAAAATATTTTTTGTACAAATAGCTTCTTTTCCCTTTTTAAAAATCTCTTCAGGATACAGACCTAGTAGTGCTACTGCTGGATCAAAGGTTATGTGTAGTTTTATAGCCTTTAGGGTATAGTTCCAAATTACTCTCCAGAATGACTGGATCAGTTCACAACTCCACCAACAATGCATTAGAGTCCCAGTTTTCCCTCATCCCCTCCAACATTTATCATTTTCCTTTTCTGTCATATTAACCAATCTGATAGATGCAAGATGGTACCTCAAAGTTATTTTAATTTGAATTTCTCCAATCAGTACAGAATCAGAGCATTTTTTTATACAACTACATATAGCTTTGATTTCTTTGTCTGAAAACTCCCTGTTCATATCCTCTGATCATTTATCAATTGGGGAATGACTTATATTCTTATAAATTTGACTCAGTTCTCAGTTCGTATTTGAGAAATGAGGCCTTTATCAGAGATAAGTGCTATAAAATTCTTTCCCAGTTTTCTGTTTCCCTTCTAATTTTGGTTGCATTGGTTTTGTTTGTGCAAGATATTTTAAATTTAATATAATAAAATTATCCATCTTATATTTCATAATGCTCTCTATATCTTGTTTAGTCCTAAATTCTTCCCTTATTCGTGTAAGGGAAATTATTTCCCTTGCCCACAGCTTTCCAGTTTTGCTAGCAGTTTTTGTTAAATAATGAGTTTCTGTTCCAAAAGCTTAGATCTTTGGGTTTATCAAGTACTAAATTACTATTGTCATCTACTTCAAAGTAATGCCTCGAAACTAATTCTGGAGAGCAGAACCCATAAAAGGACAGGACAAAACAATTTAAATGTCATGGAGCCACAGTTAGGATCACATAAGATTTAGCATCTCCTACATTAAAAGATTGGAGGGCTTAAAATATATTATCTGGATGGCAAAGGAACTAGGATTACAACCAAGAATCACCTACCCTGTAAAACTGAGTATAGTCCTTCAGGGGAGAAAACAGCTATTTAATGAAATAGAAGAGTTTCAAGCATTCCTGATGAAAAGACCAGAGCTGAACAGAAAAAATATGACTTTCAAATACAAGACTCAAGAGAAGCATGAAAAGGTAAAGAGGAAAGAGAAATCATAAAGGATTCAATAAGCCTAAATTGTTTACAACCTACCATGGGAAGATGATACTTATAGGTCAGTTTAAAAGGAATATACATAGACAGAGGGCACAAGGTGAGTTGAATATGTTGGGATGCCAATTAAAAAATAAAATTAAAGTGTGAGAAAGAAGAATGTACTGGGAAAAGAGGGAGAAGTAGAATTGGGGGAATTATTTCACACAGAAGAGGTGCAAAAGAGCATTTATAGTGAAGGGGAAGACGGGGAGGTGGCAGACAACACTTGAACCTTATGCTCATTGGAATTAGCTCAAAGAGACAATAACATACACACTCAGTTTGGTACAGAAATCTATCTTACCCTACAGGAAAATAGAAGGGGAAGGAAATAAGGGGAGGGATGATACAAAGGAGAGTGGATTGTAGTGGTAGTCAGAAGCAAAACACTTTTGAGGATAGGCAAGGTGAAAGGAAAGAGACAGGACAGAGGGGAAATAATATGGAGGGAAATTCATAGTAATCATAGCTGTGAAAAAAATTTGAAGCAAGTTTTTCTGATAAAGACCTCATTTCTCAAATATATAGAAAACTGAGTGAAATTATAAGACTACAAGTCATTCCTGAATGGATATATAGTCAAAGGATATGAACAAGCTGTATTCAGATGAAGAAATCAAAGCCATCTATAGACATAGGGAAAAAAATGCTCCAAAGCAGCACTGATTAGAGAAATTCCAATTAAAACAACTCTTAAGTACCAACCACTTCATGCCTATCTGATTAGCCAATAAGACAGAAAGAAAAATGACACATATTGGAGGGGATGTGGAACAATGGAAACACTAGTATACCATTGGTGAAGTTATACACTGATTCAACCATTCTGGAGAGCAATTTGGAACTATGCCCAAAGGGCTTTAAAACCATGCATACCCTTCGACCAAGCAATACCGCTACTAGGGCTATATTCCAAAGTGATAAAAAAAAAAAAAGGAAAAAGACCTATATGTACAAAAATATTTATAGCAGTTCTTTTAGTGGTAGCAAAGAATTGGAAATTGAGGGGCCACACATCAATTGGAGAATAGCTGAACAAGTTGTTCAGCTATATGATTGTGATGGAATATTATTTTGTTATAAGAAATAATGGAAGTGGAGCCAAGATGGCAGAGTAAGGGCAGAGACTTCCTTGAGCTATCCCTCATACTCCTCCAAATACCTTTAAATAATGATTCTAAAATAATTCTAGAGCAGCAGTACCCAGATGGAGTGATAAAATTTTCAAACCCAAGACAACTTAGAAGGTTGGCAGGAAAGGTCTGTTGCACCAGCATGAGGGAAGAGTGTGGTCCAGTGCAACCTATGCCAGTGCAGAAGGGGTCCCAGCAAATCAGGAGCAGACCTTGGAGTGAATGAATCAGTGGCAGCAGTGGTGGTTTCCAGACTTTTCAGCTCATAGACAATGGTAAGGGGATCAGACAATGGGTCAGAAGGAGTCTTACAGGGGTCCCTTTGCTGGCACCAGAGGTAGGACTCTGTTGCATTGTCTATACTTGGATCTGGGTTGCAGTCCTGGGTCTTAGTCCCAGTGCAAGAAGGAGCACTAGCACAGCAGAGTTAGTTGCCACAGGGAAGCAGGGACCTTGGTCACAGTTCTAGGATTGAAAAAAGTGTTTGTGGTCATTAACAAACCAGTGCACAGTGCAGGAAAGTAGTAAACACATCTCTACCTAGATTATACCACCTTGGCAGAGACAAAAACTTGCAAGTCCCCAGAAATACTTCTGAAAACAGCTGCACAAAGAACTTAAAGCTTGGGAGAGTGCCCCCTCCACTTGGGAAGCAGAGCCCCATTTTAGCATAGAGTTAGAAGTTAAGAAATAGGATGGAAAATGAGCAGACAACAGAAAAAATTCTGACCATAGAAAGTTACTATGGTGACAAGGAAGATCAAAACACACACTGAGAAGACAACAAAGTCAAAATTCCTGCATCCAAAGCCTCAAAGAAAAATATGAATTGGTCTCAGGCCATGGAAGAGTTCAAAAAGTATATCAAAAATCAAGTAAGAGAGGTAGAGAAAAAATTGGGACGAGAAATGAGTGTGATGCAAGAAAATAATGAAAAATGAGTCAAGACACACAAAAAAATACCAAAGAAAATAACACCTTAAAAAAACAGAATAGACCAAATGGTAAAAGATGCACAAAAATCCATTGGAGAGAAGAATGCCTTGAAAAGCAGAATTCACCAAATAGAAATTTTATATATATATGTATGTATGTATGTATATATATATATATATATATATATATATATATATATA
>CM053583.1:311177063-311188949 GCA_028627135.1 Pseudochirops cupreus
AACATACATAACCATATCCTTAGATAACTTTACAGCTTCTGAATAGGAATAAGAAAATTGTTTTAACATTAGAGTTTATAAATATTTCCAAATTACATAATTAGAAATGTTTAAAACTTATATTCTACTAAAAACTTTAGGTGAATGCATTTCCAAACCTCCTTACACAGGAATTAAATTATAACTTTATAACTTTTAAACCACTGTATACATTTTCATAATAGCCAAGAGTTCAAATGATCAATCTGAACATTATTTACATTTATACCCAAATATAATGGTCTCACATTTTACCAAATAAAGCCAAATGCTAATCTATTTCCCCAGAAATATCTTTAAGCCAACATGTGGCCTTTCAGAAGACACGTATGTATGTGATCTCCATTTCATCTTCAGTGGAGGCTTGGACTCCTGCCCCCCTCTCCATTCTTATCTTCCTATCTTCTATCTCCTTTCATAGACAAAGGGTTTTGAACCCAGTAAACTAGGTATGGTTGTCTTTTAACTTCTCTCTCAAGTGGGGGCCTTAGGAATTTAATGATTATCTGAACTTTCAGAACCAAATTCCAATAGAGCCTGAAAGGTGGATAGACATTATCCTTTCTGATTTTCCATGACTTGGGTTTGAAGTCAGGCTAAATATTCACTAGCACTATCTTCCAACCTTCTAAAGGGTGGTGGCAGTAGGAGTAGTGGCTCCCCCACCCTAATTAACACAATCAGGCCTTTTGTTTCTCCTTTTACCTCTGCCTTAGGCATTTCAGAAAAACAGAAAAAAAAGTTTCACTTACCTATTATCTGCTAAAGATCTGAACTTCTCTCTCTCTCCATTCTAAGTTTAGTTAGGCAGAGAAGGAAGATTTATAAACTTCCCAAGGCTTTTTCAATCTGAATGGTACATTTCTTTTATGAATAGACAAACTTTACACATATACACACAAACAAGTAAACAAAAAAAGAAATACAGAACAAATACAGTCTCAACCAGCTTTGCCAAATTTATCTCCCAAGGGATTATCAGGGAAGGTTGAAGGAGACATTCCTTCCCAATTGACTGGCAGCTTGTGGGTAAAAGTTGAAAATTTCCCTTTACCAGAAGCAGGTGACATAACCCGTCAGCCAGCCCCCCCTTCTGGATCCAAAGGTCTGGCCAGACAGACAATCAACCTCTTCGTCCAGAACTTGGGGTACCAAGGCATGAATTCTGAGGGGCCCTCATCAGGGACCGCTTGTCAGCGTCCCCCCCTGAAAACTTGCCCCAACTCCTGGCCAGACTCAGTTGACCAGGTCGACCTCTTAGTCCAGGAATTTCTCAACTCCTGGCCAGACTCAGTGGACCCCACCCACCATCAAATCACCCAGACCTCTCCTTACCTGGGTCTGTGCACAGACTTACGTGATTTTCAGTAATCTTTGTTCCCCCCTTTTGGTGTTTTCTGATCTCAGTTTCAGACCCCCTCCATCCTCATTCTTCATAGAGAGGAGTCGCTCCCCCACCTTACCAAGAGGTCACTGGGAAAGAGCCAGGGGACGTCCTTTACCTGTTGGTCAGGGCTGGGGAGCCCTCCTCCTCTCCAGAGATGAGTCCAAAAAATCTTGGTGGGACCTCCAAACTGTGTGAGATGAAAGAGTTCAGAGTCTGAATCTAAGGTCAGAAAAGGTCTTTATTCTTTCTCATGAGAAAGGACTCTGCCCCCATTGCCCGCATGGTGGCAGGGAGAGAGCAACAGGTAGAAGCCAGCTCATGGTTATATAATCTTCTAAGGTAGAAACCCAACCCCCCCAACTGGCCTTCACTCTTATTGGTGGGGGGGGCTGACCCACAACCTAAGCACAGAAATCTCTCTGAGACAAAGGACCCAGAAACATGTGGGTGTCCAATGAAAGCAGTCTTAACCTTATTTGGCATATCTTCTGCTGAGTTGGCTCTGGGGGAGGGTCTCCATTGCTCTAAGCCCCAGATTGCTTGAAGGTCAGGTGACCTCTAAATATAGGCCTAGTGAATACTGAAGCCATTCTAGATTTGATTTTTCAGAATGGAGGAACTTCACTATAAATTATCCCTCACAGGATTAAGGATGGGAAAGTTTAGGGAGTATACCAGACATTACAGGAGTTGTCAGAGGCACAGACCTTGGGGATCTGGTGCCAAAAGGGAAGGAGAGTCCTTGGGCCAACCAGGAGCAAAAATCCTTAGACCAGGCACCCCTCTGTCTGTTGTGATTAAAGAATAAGTTCTGTAACAAGAGAAAATTTTCTCACAGGCTAGAGGCCTATGGAGAAATTGGGAGGCTTCCAGAGACATCATCTTAGGGCTGGGGCCCAAGCACCCCATCAGACATGATTATCAAAACCATTTCCATTTTGCCTCCCTTACTACTTACTAGGTTATTACTAACTTCTGTATGAATTCCTATATGTTCAATATTACATCTTTGAACTAACAGCTCACCAAGTTGGAAAAGGGGACTTACCAGGAATTGCAGTAAAACAGACCAAAATGTGTGTGTGAGAAAGAATTAATCCTGAAAAAGAAGTACCAAGAGGAAAAAAGGCAATTTTCCCTGTAACTATAAACATGCCCCTGACTACTTTTAAATATATATGTATACATATATTTATACATATATTATTTATTTTATTCTGAACTTAACACTAAATAAACAAACATTTCCATAAGCATAGGAAAACAAAAAGGTGTTATACATGAAACTACAGATCTCTATTACGTTCAGCTCATTTTTCTTTTTAAGTAAATAATAAATTCAGCCTGTAGCTTTCAAAACTGTCCTGCTTGTCTATTTCTTTCTAGTCTTCTGTTCTCTTCTGTGCAGTTTTTGAAATGATGCCTTGATGACCCTCTTTTTTTTTCTTTGCTACCTTATCCCTACCTCATTGTTCTTCTACCATCCCCCAATTGGGAAAAAAAAGAAAGAAAAAGAAAAACAAAACCCTTGTAACAAATAATGCAGAGTCAGGCAAAAGAAATCCTCACATTGGCAGTGTACAAAAATGTAGATCCTATTCTCCATCTTGGAAGCTAGGTGGCACAATAGATAGAGTCCCGGTCATAACTGCAGTCAGGAAGACTCATCTTCTTGAGCTCAAATCTGACCTCAGACACCTATTAGTTGTGTAATCCTGGACAAGTCACATAATCCTGTTTGCTTCAGTTCCTCATTTGTAAAATGAGCTGGAGAAGAAATGGCAAACCAGTCCAGTATCTTTGCTAAGAAAACCCCAAATGGGATCACAAAGAGTCAGACCCAGTTAAATGACTAAACATTCCGCATCTTGGATCCATCGTCTCTATCATGGGGAGGGTGGGATGCTTCATTATCAGTCCTTCGGAAGTAGAGCTGGTCACGGCATTAGTCAGTATTCTCAAGTTTGGAAATATGTCTTTCTTTATGGGGGAAGAGAAAAGAAGGAGGAGGAGGAAGAGGAGAAAGGAGGGAGAGAAGGGAGTGAGGAGAAAGAGAGAGAAGAGGGGCGAGTGGGGAAAGGAGGAAGGAATCCATCCCTCTTTCGAGTCTGCGTGCAGCAGAAAGAGCCCTAGAAACTAGAGACCTAGAGTCTGATCCCAGTTCTGTTCATGATCACCTTGGTGATCCGGGGGAGTCTCTTCCTTCCTCCAGGCCTCAGTTTTCTTTCTAAAACGTGGAGGTTGGAATAAATGGTTGTTCAGTTCATGTCCATCTCCAGTTTCCTGTGATTTTGTGAGTCTGGCCCCTTCCTCTGTCGTCCTCTTCTAAGCCTGGCTGGCTCTCTCTCTCCAGAAAACTTGACGTGCTTCAGTGTCCAGCAGTGAGTGAGACCAAGACCAGGGCAAGCCTGGAGGGTGTTGCCAGGGAAGCTGTCTGGTAGATCCCAGCCCATGGTTTTGAGAAATGGTGCTTTAAAAAAAAAAACAATTGTGCCTTCTTTTATTTTGCTTTTGTGATATGTTAATCTCTTCAGGCTGATTTGGAGCAAATTCACAGATTCACTGAATCCCAGATTAAGAAGGGACCTCAGAGCTATCTGTTCCAATTTATATTCTGAATAAGAATCCCCTCTACAACATAAACCACCATCCAGCCTTCTTTGTTTGAAGTCTTCCACTGAGGGAGACCCACTGCCTCATAAGGCAGGCCATTTCTGATTTTGGAAATCTCTAATAGTTAAGAAATTTTTCCGTACATCAAACCTCTATGGTTTCCACCCATTGCTCCTAGCTCTCCCCTCCAGAGTAAAGAAGTACCAATAAAACCCCTTTTCTGCATGACTGCCCCTTTAAACAATGGAAGACAATTATCATATTCCCCTACTAAAACTTCTCTTCTGCAGGCTAAATCTCCCCATTAACTTTAACTATTTATTCATCATGTTTCATAATCTTGTGGCCCTTCATATCTTGGTTGGTCTTCTCTGGATGCTCTTAGGCTTGTTAGTGTCTTTTCTAAAATTCAGTACCTAAAATGAAACAATATACTCTAGATGTGGTCTGACCAGGACAGAGTACAGTGTTCATATCACCTCCCTAGTCCTAGATACTCTGCTTCTGTTAATGTAATGTAAAATTATTAGGATTTTTGTTTCCCAAAATATTCTTTGAATTCCTTCTTTCCTTTCCCTCTCTCCTTATCTTTCTCTTTCTATTTGTTCTTCTCTTCCTCCTCCTTTTCCTTTCTTTCATCTCTTCTGCCCTCCTTTTCTCTGTCCTTCCTTCTCTCTCTTCTTCTTTCCTTTTTCTTGATGACTTTTGTTTTCATGTCACAGGCTATTTGTTTATATTACTATAGTCAAGTATATTGTTCAGGCAGCTAGGTAGTATGGTGGATAACACTGGCCTTGTAGTCAGGAAAATGAGCTCATAATCTTTATTCCCTCCTTTCCCTATGTCTTCCAGTCTTCTCAATTATTGTTGAAAGTACCACCATCCTCCCAGTCCCCCAGGCTTGAAATGTAGGTATCATCCTTAACTTCTCAGTCTCTCCCATCCCCCACATCCAATCTGCTGCCATAGCCTGCCAATTTTACCTTTGTAACATCTTTTGCGTACAACCCCTTCTTTCCTCTAACACTGCTACCACCTGGACAGTGTGGTAGTGGCCTACTGGTTGATCTTACCACCACAAATGTCTCCCCGTTCCAACCCATCCTCCAAGATGTCAAATTGATTTTCCTGAAGCACTGATCTAACCATGTCATCCCCCTATTCAATAAACTCCAGTAACTCCCCATCACATCTGCAATCGAATATAAAAGCCTCTGAATCAAATATTCAAAGCCTTTCACAACCTTTCCCCAGCACCTTACTAGTCTTTTTATTCTTTACATAACCCCTCCCTCCCTAACAACCATGCACTCCCCTATCCATCAACACTGGCCTTGTTGCTCTTTCTCAAACAAGATGCTACATCACGTGACTGAGCATTTTCACTGTCTCCCACACATGGAATACTCTCCCACTTTATCTCTATCTCTTGGCTTCCTTCAAGTACCAGCTAAAATCCCACCTTCTATAGGAAGCTTTTCCTGATCCATTTTAGTTCTAGTGCCTCTACTCTGTTGATTATTTCCCATTTATCCTGCATGTTCTCTGTCTGTACACAGTTATTTGCATGTTGAGCTGCCTAGGGGCAGGGACTGTCTTTTGTTTTTAGGGCCTGGTATACAGTAGGTACTTAATAGATGTGTATGTATTGACTGACCTGAGTTTCAATCCTGCCTCAGACATTTACTATCTGTATGATCCTGGGTCCTGGGCATCTCCAGTGGTCCTGATCTATATCTCGTGACTGGACCCAGATGATTCCTAAGGTGAAAGTGAGGCTGGTGACTGCACAGCCCTCCCTCATTTGCATGTCATGGCATCACCTCCCTAATTGCATGGTCTTCTTCAAGAACAAAGGAAGTACAGCCGCAGCAGTATTATCCTGGATAAGTAATTTAGTTTTTCTGAGCCTCTGTCTTCTAATCTATAAAATAGGGATAAAAATAGTACCTACCTCACAGGGTTGTAAGGATGGAAATGCTATAATTGTTGTTGTTTATATTATTGCAACCCCCATTTTGTGAACATCCCCCATCTCTCCCCATTATAGGAGACCTGCCTAGGAGACTTGCCCAGACCCAACAAAGCCCACCTAGGCAATAAACCTGCCAAGTACATCTACCAAACCTGCCACCTGGAACCCATAGCCTCCCCTTTTTGATTAGCTCTTGGAATAGATTTGGGAACTTTCCAGTTGTTCAACAAACTGATCACTGGGCAACAATCGTTAGGCAATGAACTTATTGCTACCTTTTGGCTTCTGTATTTTCCCTGCTTGTGTAGCAACTGACTAAGTTGTGGTTTCCCCTGGTAACAGTTATGTTGTGACTTTTGTCTATATAAGCCATGAGGAAATGCATCTTGGGGCTGCTTGATTTGGGTGGTGCTCACTTCTTGCAGTCGTCGGCTCATTAAACTCCACTTAAAATGAATAATGGTCTCGTTTGCTGAATTCTCAGTACAACAATATTTTTCTGCATGCTTTCTTTGGCATTAATTTGTATGTCTTCCTATGGTACTCTGAATTCTTTGTATTATTGTTTTTCATGGTGCAGTAATACTCTATAATATCTACATGTTGCAGTTTCTTAATCTATTTTCTAACCAATGAGTATTCACTTTGTTTCTAATTTTCTGTTACCACAAAAGAAGGTGCTGTGCATATTTTATGTATATGGGCCCTTATTTTGGTCATTGACTACCTCTAGGCGTTTATACACCCAGAAGTGGAATCTCTGGGTCAAATGGTTTGAACTGGGTAGTGACTTTTGCATAATCCCATAATTCCTAATTGTTTTCCAGAGTTATACCAATTTACTGCCACATCACCAGTAAATTAGTGCAACTTGTCTTTCTACAGCATTTGCAACACTGATGTTAGAAATGGATTCAGTCACTCCTTGGTGGCGTTCCATCCTCCCCTAAGAAATGAAACTTGAACTTAAGTGAGTGAAGGATGTATTTTTTTAGGCTCTGGCACAGATGCATGGTACACTGTAGGGATGCATGCATATATACAGAAGACAGAATGAGCTGTTTATGGGTTAGTACTGCTTGGTACCTCCTTTCAGAGCTGGGATTGTCTCAGCTCTTCCAAGTTACAATCTTTGTAACCTACCCACTACACATTACTCCTTAACATGTTTCCTATCCTAAACATGGATCCCATGTTTAAAATATGGAGAGATAATCTACACGTGGGTGTGTAAATTAATATGCACAAAGATTATTAGGTGTGCACAGATGCAAGAAAACTTTGTCCCTTGTTTGAACTCTCAGGTTTTGAGTTGTCACATCCCAACCTCTAATTCCTATTTCAGATAGGATATAGCCTTACCATAAATTAAGTAAGGGGAAGCAGAAGGTGCCAATGTTTCCCCTTCCCCCCATACTACTGTGGAAGCAGAACAATGAAATTCCTTTCTCACATAATCCCTCCACTTCTTTTTAGTAAGAATTCTGCTTCCACACTTTTCCATCTCCCCCACTCTCAAACCTTTTCAGCATTAATTCACATTCCTTATTTTACAATCATCATCTTGACATTCCTTCCCTCAAATTTGTTTCCATATCTTTAATACTCCTTTACTCTATATCTCATATGAATTCTTCCCCTCATCTATCTCGCCTTTTAGTAAATATGGGAAAGGAAAGGGAAGTTGATCAACACGTTGACAAATTACAAGGTGGCCGTCCCCTTTATAAACAGATACAGAGACCCAAAAGAAAATAATAACGAACAATTCATTGTCCCTTTAAGATTCAGAAGTCTCCTATCACACAACTGTCTGACTGGGATCATCTAACAATGTTCTCTGTTCCTTGGTACCTTTTTCAGCCATTTTCAGTGGATATCTCAATATCTTTGTGTAGAAATCTGCTTTCTTGGGGGCAGAGCCAAGATAGAGGAGTAGAAGCAGGAACTTGCTTGAGCTCCCACTCCAAACACCTCCAATACTTGTAAAAAATGACTCTAAACAAATTTTAGAGCTATAGAACCCATAAAGTGACAGAGAGAAACAAATCTCCTGCTGAAGGCAGCCTGGCAGGCCAACAGGAAGGGTCTATTGCACTGGCCTGGAAGCCAAGCACAGTCCCATGTGGGCTGCACCACCACAGACTCACAGCACAGACCAGCCAGAGTAAACATCAGGAGAGTGAATCACTGACAGCTATGGTGGTTTCCAGACTTCTCAACCAATAAATGCTAAAAAGAAAGTAAAAGGTCCATGGGGAAACTCTTTTGGAACTGGGTGAGAGAAGAACATGGTTTGTCCCCTGACCCCAGGTTGGCAGAGGTGGCAGCAGTCTGCAGCTGCTGCCAGAGTGGCTGCTTTTGGAGTTCCTGGCCCACAAATCATGGAGGTACCAAGTGGGTGACCAGAGGGCAATTGCTGGAATCTTTTGCTGGTGCTAAGACAGGATTCTCTTGTTTGCCCTGTTTGGATCTGGGTTGCAGTCTTGGGTGGTGGTCCTGGGGTGCAGAGTGCTAACGTGGCAGAGCTTGTTGAGACGGTGGAGAGGCAGTCATATAGTTCTGAGGCAGGTGCTTAGAAGAAATTCTGACAACAGCTGTGCAAAACCCTAGAAATTTGGGAAATAACACTCTCCACTCTGGAAGCAGAGTTCTACCACAGCAAAGAATTCAAAAGTCAAGTAATTGACTGGTAAGATGAGCAAACAGGGGAAGCGAAATTAAGCTATAGAATCACTTTTGGTGACAAAGACAATCAAAACATAGAACCAGAAGAAGACAGCAAAGTCAAAATTCCTGCATCAAAAGCCTCCAAGAAAAATATGAATTGGTTGCAGGCCATTGTAACACCACGCACAAGCAGCTTCCCAAAAAGAATGCTACTGTGAACAGCTTTTAAGGTTCTGATTACATAGTATAATTGTAAGGGCCCCTTAGAGCTACCTAGATGTCTGACCTCGGTCAGTGTGCCCTTGCTGACAGGGAAAACCTGAGGTGGGTAAGAGGCACCCAGGTGTGCATTCTGCCTTTAATGATGGCACGTCAAACACGGGGGCATTGAGTATGCACCATCAATGAAGAAGTGCTCCCCACCTATCAGGACCCTGTTGCCAGGACACCTGACAAAGGGGCAGACAGAAAGGGAATAAAAGGGGCAGGTGAATAAGGCTTGGGGGCAGCAGCAAGAGGAGATTTGTGAGACAATAAAGACGCTTGGCCACTCCACTGAGGTGTGTCGGACTATTCTGTCCATATCTGGAGTTCTAACTCTGAAGAGTCGTCGGGGCAACTGAGAGCACCCACAAGGCCTTGGGGGAGGCCAGGCACAACTGCGAAGCTATGGTAGGTACTTTGGGGCCCCTGGGGCACCCGAGTCTGGCTGGCCCAGACATATAATGAACACTCCATTTATTCCATTACAAATCAAGGCAAACATTCACAACAAATCACAATATTATATCCACAACATTACATCTCATCACAGAAAATCACAATATAGTGTTCACAACAGCTTAACATTAGAATGGCCACATAGTTTTCACTACAGTGGGCACAGTATTTAGAACAAAGAACAAAAGAATAATCATCTGATTTCCCTAAGTGGGAAACCCTCCTTACTTAATCATTCAATCATTCCACAATACAATAATCAATCTTCCACTCATGGGGCAATTATAGATTAACTTAATCAGTCATTTATCTAGCAATCAGTCACTAAGTATCATTAATCACTAAATACAATCATTAGAAAATGACACAAACCCTCCACCCCTTGGTGTCTAGTAAACTTCAATTCCATCATGCATCCAAGGGGAGGCTTTTTCTTCCTCTTGACTTGGGGTGTCTCTCAGATTCCCTGCATCCCCTTCCATGGTCCCAGCTCCTACCTGAATCCACCAAACAGTCACCTCGATTCAGAAGCAGACAGTTCTTAGGTTCTCGTTGATCCTCTGGGCAGTTCTTGGTACACATTGAAGTTCACAGGGTCCAGCACATCTCAAAACCTTCACAACTTCTGTTGCTAGGAACTCAAGGATCAACCAAGCCACAAACAAACAAAGCATTATCCTGGTCATACTTCTTCAGTCCTCCAGCAGTTCAGCTGGCCCTAGGACCCAGAAGAAATTTCAGCCTTCCAAGTGGCAACAGCCACTTTGGCCTTCACCAGATTCTGGTCTCATAGAAAACTCCAACTCAGTCCTCAGTCCAGCAGCCCAGCTTCCAGATGCTGTGATAATTCTGCTCCCTCCACCAAGAGCCACCAGGAGAAAAATCCTTGATTCTAATTCTCTGTCCCTGGAACTCTTCATACACACACACACACACACACACACACACACACACACACACACACACATGCACATTGGCTTCCTGTCTCAGCCAACCCCCTCCTGCCATGTCAGCAATAGGAGACAGAGTTCACATCCTCTGTTTCTTTCACTGAAATACTTAGCCCTTAGTTACTAAGGACTAAGTGCCTGCTAAATTAATTACCATTACAACCATGGAGGAGCTCAAGAAGGATTTTGAAAATCAAGTAAGAGAAGTAGAGGAAAAATTGGGAAGAGAAAAAAGAATGATGCAAGAAAATAGTGAAAAGTGAGTCAAAAGCCTGCTAAAGGAGATCCAAAAGAATGCTGAAGAAAATAACACCTTAAAAAATAGACTAACTCAAATGGCAAAAGCGGTCCAAAAAGCCAATGAGGAGAAGAATGCCTTAAAAAGCCAAATTTGCCAGACGGAAAAGGAATTTCAAAAACTCACTGAAAAGAATAATCCTCAAAATTAAATTGGAGCAACTGGAAGCTAATGACTTTATGAGAAATCAAGATACTATAAAATAGATCCAAACAAATGAAATAATAGAAGACAATGTGAAATATCTCATTGGAAAAACCATTGACCTGGAAAATAGATCCAGGAAAGATAATTTAAAAATTATTGGACTACCTGAAAGCCATGATTTTAAAAAGAGCCTAGGGGTGGCGACATGGTGCAGTGAATAAAAGCACTGGCCCTTAAAGTCAGGAGGACCTGAGTTCAAATCTGGCCTCAGAAGCTTGACACACTTACTAGCTGTGTGACCTTGGGCTAGTCACTTAACCCCAATTGCCCTCCAAAAAGCAAAAAAAAAAAAAGAGCCTAGACACCATCTTTCAAGAAATTATCAAGCAGAATTGCCCTGATATTCTAGAACCAGAGAGCAAAATAGAAATTGAAAGAATTCACTGATCACCTCTTGAAAAAGATCCCAAAAAAGAAAACTCCTAGGAATATTATACCCAAATTCCAGACTTCCCAGGTCAAGGAGAAAATACTGCAAGCAGTCAGGAAGAAACAATTTGAGTACTGTGAAAACACAATCAGGATAACACAAGATCTAGCAGCTTATACATTAAGGGATCAAAGGAGCTAGGACTAAAACTAAAAATCACCTACCCAGCAAAACTGAGTATAATGCTACAGGGGAAAATATGATCATTCAGTGAAATAGAGGATTTTCAAGCATTCTTGATGAAAAAAACAGAGCTGAACAGAAAATTTGACTTTCAAATAAAAAAAGCAAGAGAAGCATGAGAAGGTAAATAGGGAAAAGAAATCATAAGGAACGTATTAAAGTTGAACTATTTGCATTCCTACATGAAAAATGATAATTGTAACTCATAAGACTTTTCTCAGTATGAGGAT
Organism: Pseudochirops cupreus; assembly: GCA_028627135.1. Lineage (NCBI taxonomy): Eukaryota > Metazoa > Chordata > Mammalia > Diprotodontia > Pseudocheiridae > Pseudochirops > Pseudochirops cupreus. The sequence continues at coordinate 311,188,766 of CM053583.1, forward strand.
AGTTGAAGGGAATATATATGTATATATGTATACATACATATATGTGTATGTATAGGAGGATGTATGTATATACAAATATATATATGTATATATATATATATATGTGAGTGTGGGCATTGTATATTCATGTATACATAGAGGGCACAGAATGAGTTGAATATGAAGGGATGATATCTAAAAAATA
>CM053583.1:311195530-311224138 GCA_028627135.1 Pseudochirops cupreus
AGAGAATAGATTGGGGGAGGGGGATACACTGGGATGGCTGTTTTGGGGCGGTGGGTAGGGGAAATATGGGGAGAAAATTTGTAACTCAAAATTTCATGGAAATGAATGATGTAAACTAAAATAAAATAAAAAGAAAAAGGAGAAAAAAAAAACTTTCTTTGGGAAATCAATGGTATCATTCTCCTAAGCATCCATGCCTGAAACTATTAAGTGACATATAGTCTTCTTTCATCCTACATTAGTCATCAGGTCCAGCCTTTTTTTTCCTTCAAAATGTTAATATTCATACCTTCCTCTCTATTGCCATTGCCCTATCCTTTATCAATGTGTCACCATTTCATACTCAGGCTACTGATACCTTCTTCTGGCTTCCCTGATTCCCATCTCTCCAAACCTGAACCTACCTTGCACACCTTCCGCCAGAATAAACTTCCTTAAACTTTACTTTCATCATATTACTCCTTTGCTCAAGGACATATAATGATTCACTAACCTCTACTGCAATAGCAAAATTCCTGTCTAGTTTTCAAGGGTTTCCATAATGTGATTTCACCTAAACCTTACATAATGAACATATACTCTGAGGCAGCTAGGTGGCTCACTGGGTAGGGTGCTGGGTCTAAAGACCTGAGTTTAAATCCAGCCTCAGACACTTATTAGCTGTGTGACCCTTAGCAAGTCACCTAACCTGTATCTGCCTTACTCCACTGGAGAAGGAAATGGCAAACCACTCCAGTTTCTTTGCCAAGAAAACCCTATGAAGCATGATTCTGACCATATCACCTCAGATTCAATAAACTTCTGTGGCTCCCTATTGCCACCACGATCAAATATAAAAGCCTCTCTTTGGCTTACACTTATACTTCTGTCCAGTCGCCCTGGTCTTCTTGCTGTCCCAGGAACAAGAATCTCGATGCTGTTTCCTGGCTCTTCCCAATGCTGAACTATTCTCCTTCCTCATCTCTGCCTCCTGGCTTCTTTTGGGTCTCAGCTAAAACCCCACTTTCTTTAATGAACTTTTGCTGGTTGCCCTTTAAAAAAAAAAAAGAAAACCCCATGGACACCATAGTTCACAGGGCCACAAAGAGTCAGACTCAACTGAGTGAATGAAAAACAAATTACTCAGCATATCCTCTTCCTCTGTCAGTTTAAGTCATGCTTCCCCTACTCTCCCTATTTATCTGTATGCCTCTCTTTGAAGACCCTTCTCAAAGTTGGCACTCAATTTAGACCAAGCACGTAAGTACAAATGCCAGCTCTACCATTTGCTACCTGTGGAATTTAGGCAGAGTCCTTAAACTTTCCGGCTAGTTTAATCATCTGTAAAGTAAAGGTGCTGGACTACAATGACTTCTCAGTCCTCTTCAAGCTCTAAATTTATGATCCTAAGTTGCACCAAGTCCATGTGGCCCAATTATTCTGACATGTTTTATTCTGCCATGAAACTGGTGTACACTCAACTCACCAACATTGGTTAGCCTCTATTGCTCTAACTGCTCCACATTTCTGTCTTCCCAGTTAGATTATAAAGACCAGAACATGACTGTATATTATACTTCCCTTGTATAATGTGCTGGGCATATCATAATCTGTCACATTTATTAAAGTTTGTAAAGCACATTCCTCACAACCAGACTGTGAAGGTTAATGAAAGAGGGTGTACTAATTATTTGCTGATATGATCAATAGGTAGGGAAGAGGCAGTTATGTGCATGACATTAGTCTTTGCTTAGAATGTAGACATGACTTTGGCAGAAACTACCTCAACAATAACTGTGGAAGCTCTATTCCCCTAACTTGTGGGGAGCCAAGGGGGCCTGATCCAGGACTCTGATAAAATCTCAACAGCTAGTTCTAAAGGGTATCCTTTGAGATGAGGCTTTCAAAAGCTTGCTTCTAGAATTTTCCTTTATGATGTGCTGCATTTTAAAAGATGTTATTTGAGTTTTGAGATCAAAGGCTCTACCCTAAGATTTTTAGTCATCTAGATGCTAAATCCCTATTGGATTATTTATTCTGTGCTACTTCCAGGATATGACAATCTAAAATCTCCTGTACTAAAATAGTGGTAAGAAAACTAGAGTTACATTTTCTTTTGTCTCATTGCTCTATAAGAACTTTGTCCAAAGAATCAATAAACGGAGTTCTTCCTTGAACTATCCACATGACCTGGTTCATTCTCTATCACATCTCTGACCATGCTTAGTGCTGGACATTGAGCAGCTCGTAGCGTTCTTTAATTGTCCAGTTTCGCTTTCCTAAGTAAATCAATCCCATTTCATTTATGTGGCTCCTCTTGAACTCCCAAAATTTTGCCTTCTTGTCCCTGGGATAGGATATGTCAAGGTCCAATTTCCTGAAAATGGCTTTTAGGAGGCAAAGACAGAAAGATTAAAGTGATAATTCAGAATAAGAAATTATTCTAAAATTCCATGCCATCCCTCACTGACTACATCTCAGATCTGAACCACAAGTTATGTTCAAGTGGAATAAGTACACTTTATCACAGTTGTAAGGAAACCTGGGGATCCAATTATTAGTAGGCATCATGGAAAAACTCAGCCCAAACTACTTTTGGTACCATTGTTCAAAGAAGAAGAGGAGCCCTCTCTAAGCCAGAAAGAGACAGTCAATTCAGCTTATCAGAAAGAATTATGGAGAAAAATTAAAGAGGAAAAGAAAATGCCAGTGGGGAAATCAAAGCTCACAGAAAGATAGAATACAAATTCCTTAGAAGAGACTTTCTTTGTATCTCCAGCACCCTGTCCATAATAAGTACTTAAATGCAAACTGAAAATGAAATCCATGAGGGAAGAAAAACCATTAAGAATGAAGTTAAACTAATGAAAGGAAGGAAGGAAAAATAGAAGGTAAAGAAATAACAGGAGAACAATAAGAGGAATTGGCTAATATAGAAACCCAGAGAAGACTGATAGGAAAACTGCAGAAATGAGAACACTGATGAGCAAAGGGAAGTGAAAGAAAATATCAAGGGGCAGCTAGGTGGCGCAGTGAATAGAGTATTGGCCCTGGAGTTAGGAGGACCCCAGTTCAAATCCAGCCTCAGACAGTTAACACTTATTAGTCGTGTGACCTTGGGCAAATCACTTAACCCCAATTGCCCTGCCTTCCCCCCTCCAAAAAGGGGGGGGAAATTAAAAAAAAAAAGCCAGACATGAAATAAATTTGACTTTATTAAACCATGTTCATAGAAGGTAAAAACATTCCTTTTAAAGGCATTGCAAAAAGTCCAGTGTGAGTAAGACAGGTATTGGGCTTACCCATGGACCTTCATAATTGTTCTAGCCTCAGTATATGCTAGTCACGGACAAAGAATAAATCCAACTGCTAGGATTTTTATCAGAACTTTCCAGGTCAGTCTAGAAAGACAATACAAAGAAAGAGCCATCAACCCAAAGCAAAGCAAAGGAAGCAGATCAATACTGGGGCTGAAGAGGGGAATTTCTGATACGCCATGTAGATTTATAGTTCTTTAAGACATGTTGATCATTCTAATGTACCTTCAATGAAGGATAAGATGCTCCATGACTTAATCTGGACAATTTCAGAGGAGTGGGGAAGAGCCAGTCCATGACCTCTGATCCTCATCCCCCCAGTATCCAGGCTATTCAAATCTTCTTGTCTTGGTGAACCCACACTCATCTTCCTGGACATCTTGTCCATCATCTTACCTAGGAAAAGCCAACTAGATTCAGGAATTCTTGAACAGTATAGGACTTTTCTCCTGCATGGCTCTTCTACCACTATGTTGCAATAGAAAAAAAAATTGCCTAAAAATCCCTGCAGGAGAGTAGGCTGATCCAGACCTCCACATCCTCTACTATTTCTCTCACTAACCTTAAACTTCCATGATGCTGTTTCCCTTTGGTTTCTGGACTACCAAGTTCTTTCTTTTGAAGCAGTACACCAAATTCCCCCTTCCAGGAGTCATTCTTATTAGATGAAATGATGCTGTTATCTTGGGTTGTTCATGTTTTTTTCAAACTAAAATTAGAACCAGTGCCTTCCAGGAAAGCTTCAGGTTTGTCACCAGTAGAGTCTCAACTGGCCCAAATACTCCAGCTGTGTCCCTCTGGAGAAGGATGACAGACAGAATATAAACTTCTCCCATTCTATCCTATTTGACCATGTAACAGGCATAGCAAGGGAGCCAAATGAAAATTTGGATATACATGCTGAGGACTGTTTACCTTAGTAACAGGGAGGACTTACCATAGAATTCTTCTCTGAGGGGGTGACTAGAAAGTACACCTGTTGCCCCCAAATTCTGAAGATGGAGGAACGAAGGAGCTTGAAGCTAACTCAGCTCGTCTGGACAAAATTCTCCCTACCTGCAAAGTAATTCTCTGAAGCAGTTTCTTCAAAGTAGAGCTCTGTTTGTTGAGACAGGGAAGACCAATTCCAAATAAAAGCTCTTCTGCTAATTTGGCTATGTCAAAATTGCAAACCATTTCTAGCCTGTGTGAGTTCTCTGGTGACTCATAAGACGAGAACTTCGAGAAAAACTTTCTCCACACTGAGAACATTTATAAGGCCTCTCTCCAGTGTGGGTTCTCAGATGTCGAATCCGATTAGAGCTGTGAGAAAAACTGTCCCCACATTCATGACAGGTATAGGGCTTCTCTCCTGTGTGGATTCTCTGATGCCTAATGAGGTTGGAGCTGTGAGAGAAGTTTTCCCCACACAGAGGACATTTATAAGGTTTTTCTCCTGTGTGTATTCTCTGGTGTCTGGTGAGATGCATACCCTGCCTGAAGCTTTTCCCACATGTCAAACATTTAAAGAGTTTCTTCTCTCCTTTCTGGGCTCCATGATTTGTGATGAATGTTGTACTGTTACTTACTGTTCCCCCACATTCAGAAAAAGGGTAAAACCTCTCTCTCTCATGGGTTCTCTCATGTATGACAAGATGTGAACTTCGAGAGAAACCTTTCCCACATTCAGAGCATTTATAGGGTCTCTCTCCTGTGTGAATTCTCTGGTGCCTAATGAGGTTAGAACTATGAGAAAAAATTTCTCCACATTCAGGGCACTTGTAGGGTTTCTCACCAGTATGGGTTCTCTGATGCCTGTGAAGATTTGAGTTGCAAGAGAAGCTTTTCCCACACACATTACACTGATAGGGCTTCTCACCTGTATGAGTACGTTGGTGTCTAGTCAGGTGTGTGTTCTGACTGAAGCTTTTTCCACACTCAAGGCACTTGTGGGCTTCTTCTCCCAAATGTACTCTATGAGGTGGAATAAAATGTGGGTTCCCACTGAAAATTTCTGCACACTCTAAACCCATACAGAGTCTCTCTGTGGTATGGGTTCTCTGGTGCCTAATAAGATTTGAGTTGTTAGAGAAATTTTTTTCACACACATGACATTTATATAATTTTTCTCCTGGCTGAGGTTTCTTTGGTCTTATCAATTCATTGCATCCCAATGCCCATGCTGTGGGTTTTCCAATTCTCTCCTCTGGGGAAGGATTCCACTGTCCTTCAGATTTTCCCTGCTCAGGACTCCAGGGAACCTCTATTTCTGAAGGTCCTGAGGGCATTTCTTGAGGCTGCTCTTCATCAAAGTGTTCAGAAGGAGAATTCTCTTCCTTATTTTCTTTCTTCTCTTCTGCTAGGATAAAGGAAAAAACCCAAAGAGAGTTTCATCCCTAGACCACAGGGGAAGCAAGCCACTGAATGGTATCCATCTGAAATATCTTGAGCAATATATGTATATCAACCATTGGATGCTCAGAAGGGGCTAATTCTGTTTCAACTTTCTAAGAGGTTCCCATTAAAAATTCCAGGAAAGAAAGACTCTTGATAGAAATCATTATATATAAGAACAAATTAAGTGTTAACAAACTAAGATCCATTTAATGAGAGTGACGTTAAACCATTTAGCACCCAGGCCAGCCTCACACTTAATTTTAAAGAGATAAATTCTCCTTGCAAGGCTTAATCTGTGATCTCTGCCCTTCTGGATAATGCAGAGTGGACAAAGTATACAGAATTATGTTCTGTTGGGTAACTAACTTCTTTGTAGCAGCAGCAGAATGGCCTTACCATCTAAGTGCCCTAAGAATTATGCTCAAAGAAGCTTTCCCACTTGTGAAGCTATTCCTTTTTATTCTTTACCTGTATAAGGGATTCTGGAGCTCCCTTGCTCTTTTGTACTCTGGAGAGTGGGATCCCATGACTTTTCCTCTTGTTCTACTTGGGTGGCTGGGTCTTGATTAGGAATCTGAGATTCTGTTGAAACAACATACAAAATCAGTTCTTTCCTCTAATTCCTCAGAATCAGTATGAGGTAGGTAGGTATCTAAGGTACCTCTGAGAAATTTAGTTCAGATACACTAGAACACTGACTGGGATTCCCCATTATATATATACTACAATCTCCTTTTTGTTGAATTTCAAGGCTTTCAAAGCACTAAATACGTGTAAACTACATGCCAAAGTAGAGAGAAGTGACAATAAAAGCACATGAGGAAGATGCTGAAAAAGTTGTTGGGACAAAAAAGGAAAAGTTTTACCCTGGTATGACAGGGTAGTTGACAAGACTAGAATATTTTGGGATAGCCAGTATCTTTAAGAGCTAGATTAAAATATAAAATAACCTTGATAGGAGTATAAATTGAAAAGTTGAATAAATATGCAAAAAATACTGTAGAGAGAGAAAAACTCACTGTACTAAATATGAGGCAACTGACTTTGTCCAAGGATGGTCTGCCCAAAAAATTATCTGGGGCTCACAGCAGATAGAGTAAAAAACAGGAATGCTGTTTAAAAAACAACATGAAGTTAGCTGCCAGGATATAAAAACTGCATTATAACATGCAGAAATATAGAATGTGGCATTCTATTTTGCTATAAGAAATGATGAGCAGGATGCTTTCAGAAAAACCTGCAAAGACTTAAATGATCTGACTGCAATATTGTATGATGAGCAATGATCCTAGATAACCCTAAAGGATTTATCATGAAAAATGCCATCCATCTTCAGATAAAGAACTGATGGAGTGTGAATGCAGATGGAAGCATACTTTGTTAACTTTTTATTGTTTTTTTTTGGAGGGAGGTTGTCTCTTTCTTTTGTAACACAGTGTTAATGCCATGCACCAGCAGATTCCCAAAAGAATGCTACTGTGAACAGCTTTTAAAGTTCAGATTACAAAACATAGTGAACACTGTTTATTCCATTACAAATCAAGACAAACATTCAAAACATTACATCTTATCACGGAAAATGGCCACACAGTTTTCACTTCAGAGGCCACAATATTTAGAACAAAGCATATCACAGAAAATGGCCACACAGTTTTCACTACAGTGGCCACAATATTCAGAACAAGGAACAATAGAATCAAACTTCCACTCATGGGGCAACTCAATACTTAATCGTTCAATCAATTCACAATAGAATACTCAAACTTCCACTCATGGGGCAACTCAATACTTATTCAATCAATTCACAATAGAATAATCAAACTTCCCCTCATGGGACAACCATTAACTTACTCAGTCACTAATCTGGATTCACAATTACTAAGTATCTTGATCACAAATACAGTCATTAGAAAACCACACAAACCCTCCACCCCTCGGTGTCCAGAAAACCTCAATTTCATCCAAGGGGAGGCCTTTTCTTCATCTTAACTCTAGGTAGTCTCTCTGATTCCCTGGATCCCCTTCCGAAGTCCCAGCTCCCTCCTGAATCCACCAAACAGTCACCTGGATTCAGAAGCAGACAGTTCCAAGGTCCTTGTCCAATCCTCAGAGGTAGACAGCTCCCAGCTCCTTGTCTAGTCCTCAGGGCAGTCCCTGGCACACACTGAAGTTCACAGGGTCCAGCACATCTCAAACTCTTCACCACTTCTCTTGCCTGGAACCCAAGGATCAGCCAGGCCACAAACAAACAAAATCTTATCCTGGTCATGTTTCTTTAGTCGTCTAACGCTTCAGCTGGCTCTAGGACCCAGAAGGAATATCGGCCTTCCAGGGGGCCTTCCAGGCAGGCCCTCTCAGCCTTCCAGGCAAGCCTTCCTCAGCCTTACAGGTGGCCTTCACCAGATTCTGGTCTCAGGAAAACTCCATCTCAGTTCTCAGCTTCCAGATGCTGGGAGAGAAACTCTCTCTCTCTCTCAGCTGGCTTCAGTCTCCACGATTCTTCTTTCCCAGGGGCAAAATTCCAATTCTGTCTCTCTGTCTCTGGAATTCTTCCTTGTATACCTGTCTCAGCCAGTCCCCTTCTTCCACATCAGCAGGGGAGTTCAGCCTTCTTAACACTGGAACAGAGTTTACACCTTCTACACTAAGCCCCAAGGTACTAAGTGCTAAGTATCTTGCTAAACTGATTACTATTACCCATAGCTAATATGGAAACGTGTTTTGTACAACTGCACATGTATAATCTATATTAAACTGCTTACCTTCTCAAAGGGAAAGAGGGAGAATTTGTAACTCAAAATTTTTAAAAACTGATCTTAAAATTGTTTTTATGTGTAATTCAGAAAAAATAAATTAAAAAACAAGTTTCATTTTTAAAAATAAGCAATACAAAACAAATGCCTTCTTTTCATCGCTGCCTAGGTCTTTATTTGGAGTGCTGTTGTTCAGTATAGAATTCCACATTGAAATAAAGAAGGCCCAGAGGAAAACAACCAAAAAAGCTAGCAACGGGTACTCTAAATAATTATTTATGTAAATTCATCTAAAGATGTGGTTCATTTTAAGCAAGTCTGACACATTAAAATAAATTAAGTGGTAATACTTCACTTCACTAAAAAAATCATCAGGAGCAGCTAGGTGGCGCAGTGAATAGAGCATCGTCCCTGGAGTCAGGAGTATCTGAGTTCAAATCCAGCCTCAAACACTTGACACACTTACTAGCTATGTGACCTTGGGCAAGTCACCACCCCAACTGCCTTGCCTTTCCCCCTCCAAAAACAAAGGAACTTAAAAAATCATAAATTTCTTTTTTAAAAATTCCCCATCAGCACATTCAGGGTATAAATTAGGAACATAGTAATGCATAACATGAGGCACACCTATATTTAGTTTGGCTGAGATGGCTGGGAAAAGATGTAGAGAAGATGTTTTATATTTCTTCAAATTTAGAGGTGATATTAAATAATTCATTCAACAGAATTTCAGCTTCCCTTGTCCCCTATAACCATGTTTACATAATAAAGCAAAGGCCAGGGGGTAAAATTCACAACATCCTCTCAACCTCTGTTGTAACAGTGGCAAGAATAAAAGTGAGGACACTCTCCCCCCAAAGCCAACTGGGATGTTATGGAAATAGGAATGAACAAAGACAGAGCCCACAACCTAGTGGCATAAGTTCTTTCTACTGTTACTGCATTCTACTTAATGCAGTTCTCTCAATCTCCAATTTTATCCCCAACTCTAAAGAACACTGACTGCACGTTTTACTGTCAAAAAAGTTTCCCTAGCAATTAGGCATTATGTAAAAGAATGCAGAAACAATTTTGAAAGGTAGGCTGGCATAATGAAGAAGAGAACTGGATTTGGAATCAGGAAGAACCTGGGTAAAAATCATTCCTCTGACATTTACTAGCTAGATGTGTGGGCAAAGGCAAGTCACGTGACCTGCCTAGACATGGTTCAGCTGAAAAATGAGTCTAATGATGCTGGTACAGAGTGATAGCTCTGAAATCAGAGGATCTGATTCAAAATCCTGTTTCTGATAATTTACTACTTGTGTAGTAGACCCGAGGGCAATTCTGGCCTTGGACCTTCACTAGCTGTAAGACCCTAGGCAAGTCATTTAACTTGTCTGCCTCAGTTTCTTCATCTGTAAAATGGGGATAATAACACTACTTACCTCACAGTGTTGTTGGATCAAATGAAATATTTACAAAGCACTTTGCAAACCTTAAAGCATTCCATAAATGCTAGCTTATTATTATTATCAACTTATTATTTATAATTTATTATATAATTAACTAATGATTAGTAGCAGATTATTATATTATTATTTCCTACAGTCACACAGATAGCATGTAAAAGAGCCAATATTCTAATCTAGGTCCTACTATTAAGGTCAATGCTCTTTCTACTGCACTAGGCTGTAGCTGCCACACAAAGCCAAACTTACAAGAGTCCATCTGGCCTCGTAATTCCTTGGGATTAGATATACCCTACGTCCAGGACTACAAATATGTTTCAGTGTTCCTAACCTTAGGCTTTGGAACCTGCAGCACTGAGGACCGAAGCCAAAGGGCCTCCACATTTGTTTAGTTCCTCCCTCTATCTGACCCCTCCTGTACCATATAGAACTTATAAAAGTGACCTGGCTATCCAAGGAACAGGTGCTATTGTCAGATATCCACAGGTTTTATTACTGGGTAAGAATTTCTTACCTAATGCAACCACATTCTCATAATTCTCCTGCATGGCTTCCCTGGAAAGGGCCTTCTTACTGGCTTCCTGATGCCCCCACTCCTCCTGAGAGAGGTATACTGCAACATCCTCAAAGGTCACAGGCAACTGAAACAGCAAAAAAAATTCCTTCTCAATACCTACTGCTCTAAGAACACACTATTAAAATGTAAAAGAAAAACTAGGGACATTGAGGGCAGGATCCATATAAGAATCATACAAAGTTTATGCTTGTCACATGGAGGCAACAAATCAAACAGAGGGGTGATGCCCTAATATAGAATTTCTGCACATAACTTGATACAAAGACTCTGAAATGATAATATTCAGCCAATTGGAACAGGAGCTCAGGAAGAACAATGGGAACGGCCATATCACCTGGGATCCTGCTGCCTCTTTGTCTTCGGTGCCTTCTGCCTTTGAAGGAAGGAGAGAAACCCAGGGAATAGATGATGCTGAAGAAAACAAATCAAAAGGATCAGAAAAGCATTCTTGTTCCTATTTTGATGCTATGCTATTCACTACAAAGAGTTCATTTCTCCCCCACTGCTCAGTTCCTGCTGAGTTGGCATTCTAGAAGGAAGAGAAACAAAGGCATATATATAGTAAATTGGTTCCAAATTGTGTTCCAATTGGTCCCAAAAAGTGGAGGAATACTTTCAGAATTTCCTACAGGTCCTGTTACTTCCTTTTACTTAGCCTACAACTCTCCATGAAATATGGCTTCCCTTTTTTCATAGAAAAAGGGATCCTAGAGGCAATTCTATCCCTTCCCAAGCTGCTAGGAATAAAAACCAAAAACTATTATAGCTGTGGTCACTCAGGTCCTCAAAGGAAATCTTCAAACTCCTGCTTGAGATGATATTGACTATAGGAATTTGTTCTTTTCTGCAGCTCATTCCCCCCTAATCAAAGAGAGACACTATCAATGTATACCCTTCTTATGGTTACTTTTTCTAACATCCCCCCCTCAAGGGAGCTCTCTCCCCAGATGAATCTCTGCTCCTCACCCCTCTCCTTTAGGGGTTGGGGCCCCCCTTTAGGGCAAGGGCCCAGCAGGTCCTGTAGTCCAAGGCAAGGGCTCTGCTCAGTCTCCGATGGCTCCAGCTTGAAGTTCGGTGGTTCCTGTGCTGCTTCCAGGGGTAAGGTCTCCTCCAAAGGCACTGCCTGTCCCCGCCCATGGATTGTGACCTGGGAACCAGCCCAGATCATTCATCACCACAACAGGGCCCAGTGGCAAGTTGTATCACTACTGGATTCTGAGGGAAAATCCTTAATAATAAACTATAGGGCATACCTCACAAAAAGACAGGATGATGATTTGAAGATTTTATGACTCCCAAGAGTACTGGAAAACCACATACAAAGTACTTAAAGAAATGCTGAGACTGAAACAGATCTGGCCCTAGTTCAAAAATACTGTGTCATTTTACTCTATACTTCTCATTCAAACCCTCCACAACCTCACTGGCTGCTCCCATTCTTTCTTCCTCGGTAAGTCAACCTATGTGGCTTTGAAAGCTAGTGAGCCTGAAGTGCCAAACTTGCTTTCCAAGTTAACAGACCAACTGGGAATGAGTGTTGCAAAAGAGAGGCCAGGGTAGCAATATTTGGCATAGTGGAAAGAGCAATGATCTTAAGTCAGAATTAGCTTTGGGTTCCAACTCTGCTACTGACTAGCTGGGTAATCACAGTCAAGTCAGAGTTAGTCTCTGAATCTCTGAACTTTGGTTTCCTCATCTGTGAAACTGGACTACTTATGCAATCTACACCCCAGGACTGCTGTAAGGAAGGTGCTTTAAACCTTCCTAGTCTTGCACAGAGATGTGCTGCCCCAAGTACAGCTTCCCTCCAGCTGAAATTCCACCTGAAATGCCAGGGGTCCCTCCTGCTCCTGAGGAGCTGAAGCCTCACATTCCATAGCTGATGTCATCATTCAGCTCAGGAACAGGCCCTACTCGCAGTTTCCTGCCCTTCTCTTCAGATACATAGAACAGAAATATACAAGAAAAGCCAGCTTCTTCCCAGAAACCCTAAAGTGCAATGTAAGTATCAGCGACTCATGAATAATAATTGTTCTGCTTTTCTAGTTCTGTCTGCTGAAAACTGCCAGGGCCAATGCGCTGAATGCTGACTGTAGCGAATAAAAACCTCACATTTACACAACACTTTAAGGTTTAAAACTCAACAACCCTACAAAGCAGATGGTAAAAGCATTTCCCCCACCCCACACCCCCAACATACTTTACAGATGAGGAAAGTTCAGAGATGTGTAACAACTTGCCCGTAATCACACAGCTAATAAGTGCCAGAGCTGGGAAGTGACTCCAGGTTTCCTGACTCCTAAGTCCTCTGCTTATTCCACTATACAATGTTTTCTCTCTAATATGACCTCCTGGGGAAATTAAACTGTCTTATGGTCCAATTTCTTATGCCCTATCAAATGTCATATAAGAGCTTTCTCACCTGCTGCCTGCATCTTCCCTGTTCTCTTTGCAATTCCTCCACAAGAGTCACTGCCTCTTCCCCACTCTCTGGATGTTGCTCTCGTACCCTGGCCTGGATGTCCCCAGGGAGGATAGTCAAAAACTGCTCCAGCACCAGCAGTTCTAGGATCTGCTCCTTGGAGTGTATCTCTGGCCTCAGCCAACGATGGCAAAGCTCCTGGAGTTGGATGAAAGCCTGTCGAGGTCCAGCTGCCTGTTGATAGCGGAAATGCCTGAAGCACTGGTGGGAGGTCTCAGGGCTGGTTCCTTGATCCTGTACAGAGATTTCCTGCCCCCAAGTACAGTCTTCCTCCAGCTTCACTATCAGGAGCCCCTCCTGCTCCTGAGGAGCTGAAGCCTGGCAACCCACAGCTGAAGTCATCATTCAGCTTAGCGTCCAGCCTCAGCCCCTACTCAAAGTTTTCCTGACTGTTCTCTTCAGATCAGCTTCTGAACAGGAAAGTTCAAGAAAAGCCTTGCTTCTCCCCAGGAACCCTAAAGGAGAGTGAAAACTGTAAGAAAATGACATAGACTCCCTTTTCCTCCTGTCCCAGCCTCATTCACCAAGTCCCAAATCACAGCTATGGTGGGCAGATTGTCACCCCAGGCCCCTTAGTAAGCTGTGATTCTTTGCTGTACAGTGAGAAGACAGCAGCCTTTAACTCAAGTGCTCTGGGTTCTGAGGCCATTGTCAGCGCCTTACTCTACCTTTAGCACTCAGCGCTCCCAAACGAAAATCAGTTTAGAAAAAAAAAAAGGATCAAAAGCCTCCCGTTTGGTGCTCCTGGGCTGGGGCTAGGTCTGGGGGAACCCGGGAGAGACAAAGGCTCTTCATGGTTGAAGTTTAAATGGCTGTTGTTGTTATTAATGAGTGCCCTCGCAGGATCTTCCTCTCCCAGCAAATAAGAGAGCCTCCGTGGCACTGGGTGCTGGAGACGGGGCGAGCGAGCTCCAAGTAGGGCGGTCCCGGGGATACTCCTCACATCGGTAGTGACCTCCCCGGCCTCCCCCAATCATGTTGGCCTCCCCGGCCACCCACCCCCCAATATCAGAGGGTGCTCCCCGGCCTCTCCCCCGCCCAGCAGTGGGGCCCTCCCCGGCCTCCGCTCACCCCGCCGCAGCAGTAGTGCCTCCGCCGCCTTCCCCTCGCCCCCCATCAGTGATGACCTCCCCGGTCTCCCCCTCACTTCATCATCAGGAAATTGCCCCTCCCACCCTAACTCCCCCTTCTCCCAGCTCCACAACGGCCCTGGGGAGGAGAGCGAGCCACCACCCTCCATGGTTCTCCGTCCCGCCTCGCGCCTATAACTCCGGAACCACGGTCCAGAAAAGAGAAACTGAGTTTTCCCCAGCCCCTAGGGACTCACCCACTCGGGCCGGGGCCGGGAAGCCTGTCTGTTCACCGAACTCCCACTCAGCTCCCTGGCCGGAAATCCAGCCAAGATACTCAGAAGCGTCTCTAATTCGAACGGCGCATGTTCGCAATGAACTTCTAGAACTACATTTCCCGAAGGTGCCAGCGGCGAACGTATTGACTCATTTAAGTCACGTGTCTCATTGTCCGCTTCGGTGGCCAACGGGAGAGGTAGATTTTGTTCGCGGAATGTGTGTGGGAGGGAGGGATTCAGGTAGGACCAATCAGAGAAGAGGAGGTGGAAGCGTCTCGATGACGAATACCATGAAGGCGGGTAGTGTGGGGTTCCGGTAGCAAATGAGTAGGTGGAAAGAGAGGGATAGAGGCAGGAGGTCGTGGAAGCGTCTGGGCCTGGGTATGGGGACCGAGGTGCCGTTAGAAAACCAGAGACGTGGAGGAGCTGATGATAAGGGGGAGAAAAAGGAGTCCAACACAACTTGAGCAGAGGCACTGGGTCCGCACGTGGAATTTGTGTTGCCCCACCAGGGAAAACATTTGAATTCTCACCTTGTGCCTGAAGGTCCCGGCGACTAGTCCCTTTCCCTGGTTATCTTCCATAGGCACCAGTGTGCAGCAAATAGTGTACTTGGTAGTAAAAAGGGGGGAAAAGGTTATTCGTGGCCTAGGCGCGGCTGGTGTAGAGGCTGGATGAGCCTCAGACAGATACTGTGATTTCTCTTTAAGGAGGAAGGGCAGTGGACCTGTGATTTGACCGGAGTTAAGGCACTTCCAATGAGAAGAATCTTTCTGTTGAGGGTTCTAAAGGATGGATTTCTAATGAAATCCTTTGAGGGTTCTATTAGTCTGAAAGAATTACCAGGCATAAACAGTCTTGGCAGTTTTAAAAGGGTTTATTATGCTTGTCAGCAGGCAGGAGAAAATTAAGGGGAATCCTGCGAAGTGTGGGAATTGGGGGTGCTGATTATATAGTAACAAAGTCATACAAAGGTGGAGTTAGGGAGGAGCACCCAGCCGGTCTGCCCTGAAAGGTCCCCCTTTGATGAGGTGCAGTTCTTTTGTTAGGAGTTATCTCACAGCTGGCCAGTAGAACAAAAGGGGTAATCCTTTCTCTAACTCAGGAATCCTTTTAAGAATTCATAGGTGTGGCGAGTTATAGGTAACCAGCTTTAGGGAAGATACTTACGGGCTGGGGGCGGGGAAAGGGAGTTAATGACTTACAGCTGGGGGGGAAAGGGTGACCTTTCCACAGGCTGATGTCACAAGCTGATATCACATACCCAGGTGCCCGAACACAGATGAGATTCAAGACAAAGTCACCCCAAAATATTACAAAGGCACCTCAGCACCCCCTTCGTTTCCACCTATGTCTTGTTATCTTCTCTGTAATTTATAGTCTTAGAGAATTGCTCTGGGGACACTGAGAGGTTAAGCTCCTTGCTAAAGGTGCTCCCAGCAGGTTACATTCTATTGGGAGGGAGACGGTATAATAAATGCAAAGTAATTTCAGAAATGGAAGAATGCTAATAATTGGGGAGAATCAGGAAAGGCCTCATGTTGAAGGTGGAATCTGAGCAGTTCTTTGAAGGAATCTAAGGAGATGGAGGTGAGGAGAGGGTACTTTCCAGACATCTAAGACCTCTTATGCAAAGACATGGAGACATAATGTCATATTGTGAGCAAATGGTTAGCGTGCTATTTTGACTTAGAACAGAATATGTTAAGGTGACTAAACTGAATAGATAGGAAGGGAAATGGGGGCCAGGTTGCAAAGGGCATTAAATGCCAAGCTAAGGGGTTAGTATTTTATTCTAGAGGCAGAAGGGAGTCATTGAAGATTTTTAAGCAGAACGACATGATAGTCAGATTTGTCTTTCAGGGATTTCAATTTGGCAGTTGTGTGGATGATGAATTAGAGAGGAAAGAGACTAGAGACAAATAGACCAATTAAAAGACTATGTAGTCTAGGCAGGAAATGATGAGGCCCTGAACTAGAGTTTCTGAATAGAGAGAAGAGGAAAAATACAAGGTGTTATGAAGATATTATTGAAAAGACATGCAATCAATAGACATTTATTAAGTGTTTACCATGTGCCAGGTATTGTGCTAAGCACTGGGAATACAAGAAGGGGTAAAAGATAGCACCTAACCTGCAGGGAGCTTACAATCTAATAAAGATGTGGAAGTTGAAACAGAAGAAAGAGTGTTGCATTAATTAAAGGTTACAAACCTGGATGATTGGAAGCATGGTGGAGGTGTCAGCATATTTGTCAAAACTTGGGAGTAGGGGTAGGTTGGGGGGGGGGAACAATTCCCTTTGGGATATGTTGTTTAAGTTAAGTTGCCTACTACTGGAGATGCAGGTGAAGTTTTCAGCAGGTTGTTAATAATGCAAGCCTAGATCTAGTTCAGGAGAAGGATTAGGTCTGGATACATAGATTTGGGAGCCATCTGCATAGAGATGATATGAGATAACTAAGGGAGAGGAAGTAGTAAGAAAAGAGAAAAGAACCTTGGGGGACATCACCAAGTGGACCATAGGAAGATGATTATCCAGCAAAAGAGACTGAGAAGGGACAGGCAGACAAGTAGGAGAGCCAAAAGAAAGTAATGCTATGGAAGCTGAGCAGGGAAATGACAGGAAGACTCCTAAAGGGAAAGCAGTAGTTGACATCAAAAGCTTCAGAGGTCTTAAAAGAATGAGGACTAAGATTTAGCAACTGAGATATTGGTAAACTTGGAGAAAACAGTTTCAGGCTGTTAGTGGGGTCCAGAAGCTAGATTTTGCTGCCAAGGATTCAGAAGTACCAGAAGTAAACAGAAACTTCGAAATGCAAACAATAGGAATCTTTAGAAAAGTAAATATGTTTCTTCAAATGGAAAGAACTACATAATGATGATTTTTACATTCTAATAGAGAGAAAAAAGTATACCCTCAGAACCTATTGTCTTCAAGAATCATAAACAAAATACTGAAAAGAGAATAGTTGGTTGAATTTGTGCCAGAAATGCAGGGTTGGTTTAATATAAAAAAAAACTATAAACATAATTAACCATATTAATGAAAAGATTAATCCATATGATTATATCAGGAGATCCTGAAAAAACTTCTGACAAAATTTAATACCCATTTCTGTTAAAAAATATTAGAAAGGCCAGGAATAAAGAGACCTTCCTCAATATAGTAAGTAGTATATCTGAAACCACAAGCCAAAATTATATATAATGGAGTAAAACTAGAGGTCTTACCAATAAAATGAGGGGTAAGGCAAAGTTGCCCATTATTATCACCATTATCATCTAATATATTCCTAGAAATGCAAACTATAGAATTAGGACAAGAAAAAGAAATTGAGGGATGTGGCATTGGAAAAGAGAAAAAAACAAGCAAACTCATTTTTGCAGATAACTTCTCTAAAGAACCCAAAAGAGTCAACTAAAAATTAAAGCTAATTTGACAAAGTTGTAGGTTGTAAAATCCTATATAAATCATCAGCATTTCTGTACAGTACCCCCCTCAAAAAAGCAAAAACCCCCAAAACAAGAAGAGATAGAAAGAGAAGTTCTTTCAAAACTACAGAATGTATAAAATATTTGGGAGTCTTTCTACCAAGACACAAGAACTATATGAATTCAACCATAAAAAAATTACTTAGAGAAACATGGACCTAAATAATTAGAGAAATAGTTATACTTCATGAATAGGCCATTCCCTTAGTACAACAAAATTATAATACTGCCTAAATTACTCTATTCTATCTTGCATTCTGTGCCATACCAAACTATCAAAAAATTACATTGTATGGGTAGAAAAATAATAAAACTCATATATAATATAAATAAATAGATTTAATAAAAGCATTTATTAAGTACTTACTATATTCCTGGCACTGTATTAAGCACTTCGGGTACAAATAAATGAAAACAAGATGGTTCTTGTTTTCAAGTATCTTACCATGGGGAAAAGCAGCACATAAAACGGAGTTGTAATGGGATGGGGGCCTTTATAATCTCAGTAGCAAAGCTGTAGATGTCCTGGGAATGTGGTAGAGACCAGGTGCTGAGCAATATAACACCAAAGGTGGCTTATCAGACCCCAAAGTGACCCAAAGAGGGGCACTCTTATTCTCTGTTGTAATGACTACTTAATTGGAATGCAGACCACATGTCTAAAGGGATAAAGAGTCAAGAATCTCAAGGAAAAATGTTTAAAATGGGAAATTACAGGGGCTAAATATTACCAGATCTAAAAATATACTACACAACAGTAATCATCAAAATTTATTTGGTATTGGTTAAAAAATAGGTCAACCAGCAGAATACAATAGTACATAATACAAAAGCAAACAAATACAGTGGTGGCATGGTGTTTGAACCCAAAGACCCCAACTCCTGAGGCATACCTTATGAACAAAAATTGCTGGGAAACCCGGAGAGCTGTCTGGCAGAAATTAGATATATTGGCAACACCACATAACAAAATTAGTTCCAAATGAATATACGACTTAGATATAAAAGGTCACAAGGTAAAAAAAATTAGAGGAGCAAGGAAGCATATACCTGGATATGGAAAGAGGAGGAATTCATGATAAAAAAAAGTTTGAGGGGATCATAGATAATAAAACACAGTTTTCATTACTAAAAACTTTTAAACTTTTTGTGCAAACATCTAATTCCATTAAAATTAGGAGGGAAATAATGAACTGGGGAAAAGTTTTTGTAGAATTTTTTTTTAAATAATGATGTCATATCCAAGATATTTAAGGGACTAAATAGTTTTCAAAGGGAGAAATCCAAAATGTCAACAATAATATGAATAATAACTTCAAATCATAGAAACATGCAAATTAAAGCAGTCCTGAGGTTCCACCTCACAGCCATCGGATTGTGAAAGAACAAAAATAGAAAATGACAATTACCAGAGAGGCTGTGGAAAACCAACACATTAAAGGACCGTTGACAGAGCTGTTAATTGGTCCAGTCAGCGTGGAAAGTAATTCAGAACTATTGTCTACCCAAAAAGTCACTAAACTATGCGTACTCTTTGACTCAGCCATACCGCTACTAGATACATACTCCAAAGAGAAGGACCAGTAGGCACCAAAATATTTGTAGCAACTCTTTTTAGTGTTGACAAAGAAATAGAAATTAAATGAGTATCCTATTGGGGAATAAATTGTGGGAAAGCTACTACATGAATATAATTGAATATTATTGTGCCATAGGAGATGACAAAAGGTAGCATATGAGTTATTCTTTGAATGAATGTAAGGACTGTCTGCAGTGGGAATGAGGAGGGAGTTCATTTCAGGCAGAGAAACTTGAAAACCTCATATGAACTGATGAAAATGCACTGGACATAACTAGAAGAGCCATTTTTACACTAACACTACAAATAAAAACAACTTTAAAAGACTGATGAATGCAATGAACAACCTTAATTCCAGAAAACTGAAATTCCCCACCTCCCACAACATGAAAGGTGATGGACTCAAGATACACAGCGAGATACACATTTTCTTACAAGCCAAGGCTGGGAATTTGTTCTGCTTAACTACGCATATTTGCTACTAGGGCGTTGTTGTTGTCGTTTTCTTTTTTAAATGGGGGTGGAGCAGGGAGAGAGATGGAGTAGTGATAGGTTAAGGAAGAAAAAAAAGAAAGAAGAAAGGATTGTTAAAGAATCCTCCCCCCCATGAATTAAGTCCACAAAGAATCATGGATGAGTAGAAATACTTTGAAAGTTCTATGTTAAATTTATTATATTATTGTTACTATATATATATATATATATATATATATATTAGCAATAATATATAAATATATTTAAAAAGAAGCAAGGTGTATGAGATTTGTAGTTTAACATAACATTCCTTCTTCTGTTCTACTGTATATGTGGAAATACCCATTTTAGTTGGTCTTTGTTAAGTTAAAAAATAAAAATAAATGTAAAAAGAAGTGGGAGGAAGGAGGAGGCAATGAGTATAGAAAGCTCTAGGAATTTGGCAGTGAAAATGGAGCAAAGATAAAGGATTATGAGAAAGGAGGCACAGACTGGGTGTGCCCCTGCTATATATCTCAGGTGTCACTTGGAATTCTGCTTTCTCAGTACATCTTATATTCAGCCTGTGCCCTGCTTTCTGTAAGCTGATAGAGAAGCTAACTGTCGAAAAACCACTGACCTGGAAAATAGATCCAGGAGAGCTAATTTTAAAAATATGGGACTACCTGAAAGCCATGATCAAAAAAAGAGCCTAGAAATCATCCTTCAAGAAATTCTCAAGGAAAATTGCCCTGATATTCTAGAACCAGAGGGCAAAATAGAAATTGAAAGAATTCACTAATTGCCTTTTGAAAAAGATTCCAAAAAGAAAACTAGCAATATTATAGCCAAATTCCAGAGTTCCCAGGTCAAGGAGAAAATATTACATGTAGTCAGGAAGAAACAATTTGAGTACTGTGGAAACAGAATCAGTATAACACAAGATCTAGCAGCTTCTACACTAAGGGATCAAAGAAAGGGCCTGGAATATGATATTCCAGAAGTCAAAGGAGCTAGGATTAAAACCAAGAATCACTTAAATAGCAAAACTGAGTATAATGCTTCAGGGGAAAATATAGTCATTCAATGAAATAGAGGATGTTCAAGCATTGTTTTTTTTTTTTTTTTTTGCCCCTTTTCATTTGTATTCTTTTTAAAAAATTAAATTGGTTTATTTACTTTTAGTTTACAACATTCACTTCCACAGTACCATGAGTTTCAGATTTTCTCCTCCTTCTTCTCCCCCTCCATCATGGCGGCATGCCCTAGGATACAAGATCTACAAATATCTTCTCATTAATCATTAGTTAGGTTGTAAAGAAGGATTGTAACTGATGGAATGATTAGTGGGAAAGAGGAAACAAAACAAAACAAGAAAAAGAAACAGAGCAAGTAGTTTGTTTCAATCTGCACTCAGACTCCCCATCTTCTTCTCTGGATGTGGATATCTCCTTCAGTCATGAGTCTTTTGGAGTCATCCTATAACCTTGTATTGCTGAGAGGTGCCCAGTCTATTGAAGTTAGTTGTTACACATACGTTGTGTCTGTGATTCTGTACAAATTTCTCCTGGTTCTGCTCTTCTCACTCAGCATCAGTTTATATAAGTCCCTCCAGATTATTATGAAGTCCATCTGCTCCTCATGTCTTATAGCACAGTAGTATTCCATTGCATTCATATACTACAACTTGTTCAGCCATTCCCCAATTGATGGGCATCCCCTTGTTTTCCAATTTTTTGCCACCACAAAAAGAGCTGCTATAAATATTTTTGTACATACGGGTCGTCTTCCCATTTTTCTGATGTCTTTGGGATATAACCCTAGAAGTGGTATTGCTGGGTCAAAGGGCATGCACTTTTTTTATAGCCCTTTGGGCATAGTTCCAGATTGCTCTCCAGAATGGCTGGATCAGTTCGCAGCTCCACCACCAATGCATTAGTGTTCCAATTTTTCTACATCCTCTCCAGCATTTATCATTTTGCTGTTTTGTCATCTTAGCAAGTCTGGTCAGTGAGATGTGGTACCTCAGAGTTGTTTTGATTTGCATTTCTCTAATCACTAGTGATTTGGAACATTTTTTCCTATGCTTATAGATGTCTTTAATTTCATCTTCTGAAAACTGCCTGTTCATATCCTTTGACCATTTATCAATTAGGGAGTGGCTTGTATCCTTATAAATTTGACTTAATTCTTTGTATATTTTAGAAATGAGATCTTTATTAGAGACACTGGTTGTAAAAATTCTTTCCCAGTTTTCCACTTCCCTTTTAATCTTGGTAACATTGGCTTTGTTTGTACAGAAGCTTTTCAATTTAATATAATCAAAATTATCCATTTTGCATTTTGTAATGCTCTCTAACTCTTGTTTCATGCTGAAGTCTAACCCGCTCCATAGATCTGACAAGTAAACAATCCCTTGCTCTCCCAGACTGCTTACAGTATCAACCTTTATACCTAGATCATGCACCCATTTCGACTTTATTTTGGTGTACACTGTTAGATATTGGTCTATGCCCAATTTCTGCCATACTATGTTCCAGTTTTCCCAGCAGTTTTTGTCAAATAGTGCGTTCTTATCCCTAAAACCGGGGTCTTTGGGTTTATCAAACAGTGGATTACTATAGTCATTGGCTGCTGAGTCTCGTGTACCCAATCTATTCTATTGATCCACTACTCTATTCCTCAGCCAGTACCAAGTAGTTTTGATGATTGCTGCTTTGTAGTACAGATAAAAATCTGGTATGGCTAGGCCACCTTCCCTAGCATTTCTTTTCATTGGCTGCCTTGAAATTCTGGACCTTTTGTTCTTCCAGATGAATTCTGCTACTATTTTTTCTACCTCTACAAAGTAATTTTTTGGTAGATTGATTGGTATGGCACTAAATATGTAATTTAATTTAGGTAAGATTGTCATTTTTATTATATTAGCTCAACCCATCCATGAGCAATTGATGTTTTTCCAATTAGTTAGATCTGATTTTATTTGTGTGAAAAGTGTTTTGTGACTGTGTTCATATAAGTCCTGGGTTTGTTTTGGCAGGTAGATTCCCAGATATTTTATAATGATTACAGTAACTTTAAATGGAATTTCTCTTTCTATCTCTTGCTGTTTGATTTTGTTAGAGATATATAGGAATGCCAAAGATTTATGTGGGTTTATTTTATATCCTGCAACTTTGCCAGATTTGTTCATTATCTCAAGTAGTTTTTTACTTGATTCTCTAGGATTCTCTAAGTACATCATCACATCATCTGCAAAGAGTGTTAGTTTAGTCTCTTCTTTGCCTAATTTGATTCCTTCCATTTCTTTTTCTTCTCTTATTGCTACTGCTAACATTTCTAGTACCAAATTGAATAAGAGGGGTGATAGTGGACATCCTTGTTTCACCCCTGATCGTACTGGAAATGCTTCTAGCTTATCCCCATTACATATAATACTTGCTGATGGTTTTAGATAGATGCTACTTATTATTTTAAGAAAGACTCCATTTATTCCTATACTTTCTAGTGTTTTTAATAGGAATGGGTGTT
Source organism: Pseudochirops cupreus (assembly GCA_028627135.1). Classification (NCBI taxonomy): domain Eukaryota; kingdom Metazoa; phylum Chordata; class Mammalia; order Diprotodontia; family Pseudocheiridae; genus Pseudochirops; species Pseudochirops cupreus. The sequence goes on from CM053583.1 coordinate 311,218,871, forward strand.
GTATTTTGTCAAAAGCCTTTTCCAAATCTCTTGAGATAATCATGTGGTTTCTGCTAGTTTTGTTGCTGATGTGATCAATTATACTGATAGTTTTCCTGATCTTGAACCACCCTTGCATTCCTGGAATAAATCCTACTTGATCAAAGTATATTCATCTCGAGATGATTTGCTGTAGTCTTTTTGCTAATATTTTATTTAGAATTTTTGCATCTATAGTTATAAGGGAAATTGGTTTGTAATTTTCTTTCTCTGTTTTGTCTCTTCCTGATTTAGGTATCAGTACCATATTTGTCTCATAAAAAGAGTTTGGTAGGACTCCTCCAATTTTCCCAAATAGTTTGTGAAGTTTTGGAGTCAATTGTTCTTTAAATGTTTGGTAGAATTCACTATTGAAACGATCTGGCCCTGGAGATTTTTTCCTAGGGAGTTCATTGATGGCATGTTCAATTTCTTTTTCTGAGATGGGGTTATTTAAGTAGTTTACTTCCTATTCACTTAGACTAGGCAACTTGTATTTTTGTAAATATTCATCCATTTCACTAAGATTGTCAAATTTATGTGCATACAACTGGGCAAAATAATTCCTAATTGTTGTGTTAATTTCCTCTTCATTGGAGGTAGATTCACTCTTTTCATTTTTGATATTCGTAACTTGGTTTTCTTCTTTCTTTTTTTATCATATTGGCTAAAGGTATATCTATTTTATTAGCTTTTTCATAATACCAGCTCTTAGTTGTATTTATTAATTCAATAATTTTTTTGAATTCAATTTTATTAATCTCTCCTTTGGTTTTCATTATTTCTAATTTAGTATTTAATTGGGGATTTTCAGTTTGTTCTTTTTCTAGCTTTTTCAATTGCATGCCCAATTCGTTGATCTCCATTTTCTCTAATTTATTCATGTATGCATTCAAGAACATAAAACTTCCCCTAAGAACTGTCTTTGCTGCATCCCACAAGTTTTGGTATGTTGTCTCATTATTGTCATTCTCTTGAATGAAGTTTTTGATTGTTTCGATAATGTCTTGTTTGACTCACTCATTCTTTAGGATTAAGTTATTAGTTTCCAATTAGGTTTTCATCTATCCTTACATGGCCCTTTGTTAGACATAATTTTTATTGCATCATGATCTAAGAAAGATGCATTTAGTATTTCTGCCTTTCTGCACTGAATTGTGAGGTTTTTATGCCTTAGTACGTGGTCAATTTTTGTGTATGTGCCATGTACCAGTGAGAAGAAGGTATATTCCTTTTTATCCCCATTCAGTTTTCTCCAGAGGTCTACCATATCTATCTTCTCTAAGATTCTATTTACCTCCTTAACTTCTTTCTTGTTTATTTTGAGGTTAGATTTATCAGTCTCAGGGGGAGATTGAAGTCCCCCACTAGTATAGTTTTGCTATCTGTTTCTTCCTCTAACATCCTTAATTTCTCCTTTAGGAATGTGGATGCTGTACCACTTGGTGCACAGATGTTTAGTAATGATATTGCCTCATTTTCGATGGTGCCTTTTAGCAGGATATAGTTTTCTCCCTTATCTCTTTTAATTAGATCTATTTTTGCTTTTGCTTTGTCTGAGATAAGGATTGCTACCCCTGCTTTTTTTACTTTAGCTGAGACAAAGGTAAAAGCCTTTTACCTTTACCCTGTGTATACCCCCCTGTTTCAGATGAGTTTCTTGTAAACAGCATATTGTAGGATTATGGTTTTTAATCCATTCTGCTATCCACCTCTGTTTTATGGGAGAGTTCATCCCATTCACATTCACAGTTATGATTACTATCTGTCTTTTTCTCCATCCTATTCCCTCCACTGTTTATGCTTTTGTTTTTCCCTTCTCCCTTCCCCTTCTTAAGAGTTTTCCTTTTGACCGCCACCTCCCTGAGTATTTCCTTCTTATCAGCCCCTCTCCCTTTTCCTACCCTTCTCCCTTACTACTTCTTCCTTCCCTTCTACCAGCCTCCTTTCTCTTCCCTACCCCCCTTCTACTGCCTGTAGGATATGATCAATTTTTATACTTAATGTAGTATGTTATTTCTTCCTCGAACCAAGATTGACAAGAATAGATCTCATGCAATGCTCCTCTCCCTCCCCTCTTTCCCTCTATTATGATATGGTTTTATGTCTCTTCTTGATAGAGTCCTATACTTAAGTGATTGTGTTATTCCCTCCTTGCACCAGACCCAATAAGGAAAAATCTCATATAATGCTCATCTCCCTCCCTTCTTTCCCTCTACTATAATGTTTTATGCCTCTTTGTGTGGCATAATTTACCCTTTTCTGCTTCATTCTTTCCTCTTCTTCCACTGCAGTCCCTTAATAAGGTTTTTTATCATCATTTTGTATAATTTATACCCACACCCTCTATTTATCTATGTCCCTTTTAGATGTCACCGTAGGTATAGAATTCATGATATTACCAGGTATCAGCTTCCCATATAGGCATGTAAACAGTTTGCTCTTATTAAATGGCAAGTTATGTGTGTGTGTGTGTGTGTGTGTTTTTTCCTTATTTACCTTTCTATGTCTCTCTTGACTCTTGTAATTGGAGGTTGAATTTTCCATTGAGCTCTGGCTTTTCCATTAGGAAGGTCTGGAATTCTTTTATGTCACTGAATGTCCTACCTTGCCTGGTAGATTATGCTCAGTTTTGCTGGATAGGTGATCCTTGGTTGTAACCCAAACTCTTTTGCCTTGCAAAAAATCATATTCCAGTTCCTCCAATCTTTCCACATTGAAGCTGCCAGATCCTCTGCAATCCTCACTGTGGTTCTACGATATCTGAATTGTTTCTTTCTGGATGCTTGTAGTATTTTCTCCTTTACCTGATAGTTCTGGAATTTGGCCACAACATTTTGTGGACTTTTCAGTTTGGGATCTCTTTCGGGAGGTCCGGTGGATTCTCTCGATTTCTATTTTACCCTCTGGTTCTACGATCTCAGAAGATATTGTCCAGACTCATATTTTCATTGTGATTTTCTGGTAGACCAATAATTCTCAGATTATCTTTCCTGGATCTGTTTTCCAGGTCAGTTATTTTTCCACTGAGATATTTTACCTCTTTTTCTAATTTTTCAGTCTTGATGTTTTGTTTAACTGATTCTTGGTTCCTCATAGAGTCATTAGCTTCAATTTGGTTGATTCTAATTTTTAGGGAATTATTCTCCTCAGTTTTTGAAGCTCCTTTTCCATATGTTCAGATTTCATTTTTAGTTTACACATTTTACTTTTTAAGGAGCTGTTTTCTTCATTGTAATGTTTTTCTAATTTCGCAATTTTGATTTTAAAAGAAGTGTTGATTTTATCTTCTACCTCTCTAACCCAGATTGCAAAGTTCTTTTTGAGCTCATTTGGGAATGCTTTCTATGCCTGAGACCAATTCATAATCCCTGTTAAGGCTTCAGCTGTGGGTGTGGAGTGTATACTGTCTCCTTCTGAATTTGGTTCCTCCCTCTCACAGTAATAGGATTCCAGAGTCTTCTCTTTGTAGCCTGCTTTCTTCCCATTTTGAGGAAGGACCTTAGCCACACCCTTCCTCTGGAGTTCCTAAGCCTTTACTGCTTAAAATTTTTCTCTGGGGCAATAATTACTATGTTTTCAGGGTCAGAGGGGCGATTGGAGCAGCCAGGGTTCACTTTGGGATCCTGGTCCCTGGAAGTTCAGATAGGGGCTTTTTAAATTTCCAAGCTATGGATGGGTAGTCCCAGGAGTAGCTGCTGCCCCTGCCACGGGCCCTGCCTTTGTCTCTTACTCAGCTCCATCCTGATCCCCAACTTGTGGTGGCAGGCCTGGGAATGGCCCTTGTGGTTGGTGGATCAGCAGGCCTCATCCAGGGGGCCTCTCAGCACGCCACCCACACACTGTCATTCGGGGGGCCTCTCCCTTTCAAGCATTCTTGATGAAAAAAACAGAGCTGAACAGTAAATGTGACTTTCAAATACAAGAAGCTAGAGAAGCATGAGAAGGTAAACAGGAAAAAGAAATCATGAAGAACGTATTAAAATTGAACTATTTACATTCCTACATGGAAAAACTATAATTGTAATTCATGAGACGTTTCTCAGTATGAGGATAGTTGAAGGGAATACATAAGTATGTATTTATGTATAGGAGGATGTATGTATATAAATATATATGTGAGTGTGTATATGTGTATACATATATACACAGACAGAGGACACAGGATCAGTTGACTATGAAGGGATGATATCTAAAAAATAAAATTAAGAGGAGAAGCTGTCACTTTATTTATTATTTGGTAAGGGAGAGATATGGGCAGCTAGATTGTGGCTAGAGTACCAAGCCTGGAGTCATGAGTTCAAATCCAGCCTGAGACATTTTGTTCCGTGGCATCACCTATGACTCCTCAGTCATAACTTTAGGGTTATTTTTGACTATGTTCTTTCACTTTTCATATACAATGAATCTGTTACCAAGTCTTATCTGTTACCTATCCCATATAATCCATTACCAAATCTTCCATGTCTCTCCTATCTTTCCCAACTTTTCTGTTCCTACTAACACAACCCTAGCTCTGATTTTCATCACTTAACCTTGCCTCAGTTTCTTCATCTGTAAAATGAGCTGGAGAAGGAAGTGGAAAACCACTCCAGTATCTTTGCCAAGAAAACTCCAAATGGGGTCATGAAGAGTCAGACACAACAAAACAACACAACAAGGGAGAGATCCTCTGGTGTTCTGTCTTGCCAAAAGGTCATTTCAAAAGGCTGTGCGAGAAGGAAATTCTCACTGACCTAGATGAAATCTTGATTTAGGGACAATATGAAACATGGCCTTGAATTAATGGACAATTAAAAGAATTTCCCTGGCTTCACCCTGTAATGCCAAGCAAAGGCAACTTCCAAGGTTTGGATTACCAGCACAGTAAACCCCATTTATTCAGTGAACATTCACAGAACAGAAAAGGTCAAAATACAGTGTAACTTGTTCCTTTAGCAAGTTCTCAATTCAGTCCAGGTGCTACTCCATCCCTAGACAGTACATTCATTTAGTCAGTCAAAAGTCTCTTCTCAAATGGAGATTAGTCTCCAACCATAAACAAAGTACATTCATTTGGTCAATCACTCAAAGGCTTCCCACCCCTGAATCTCAAAAGGGGCAGGAGAGCACAAATCCACCCTTAAGTTGCAAGGTTAAACTCAGCAATGAATACCCAAGGAAAGATCCTTCTTTCATCTTCACTCCAGGCAAGCCCTCAGCAATCTCAGTTCCTGGGGAGACAAGGCTCAACAAAGCCATAGCCAGTGT
>CM053583.1:311224638-311275387 GCA_028627135.1 Pseudochirops cupreus
TGGAACTTGAGATACACAGGCACTGTGGTTGGGAGATCCATCCTGCCCTACTGAAAAGTGACATAGGAGAGAATAGACTGGGGGAGGGGGGACACACTGGGATGGCTGTTTTGGGGCGGTGGGTGGGGGAAAGAGGGGGAGAAAATATGTAACTCAAAATCTTGTGGAAATGAATGATGCAAACTAAAATAAAATTTAAAAAAAACCTGGCTCTAAGCTGTGATTAGTGTAACTTGTTGTTTGAGGTAAAAGGCATTTGGGACCATAACTAAATTTTGTTTGGAGTTTGAATTTGGATATGGTTGCCTGCATAAATCAGTGTCTGAGACGAATGAACGCCACGAGCTACTCAGAGGAAATGCAATCCTATGCTGTTAAATACTGGTGGAAGTCTACATCTGGTAAAAGCTGAAGGGACAATCTCAGCCTCCAACTGGGATGGGATCCCTCTGGCCAAATTACTCATAAATTCCTTTGAGAAGGAATATTTCCCACCTATTCCTGAGTTTACCTATGAGGTGGTACCAATACTGCATGGATGGATATCTGTGATTTTACCTGAATTTAAACAGAGCCAAGGATGTTTTATCCTGTCATATTTGGAATATTATATGTCTCTGACTTTTTGCTCCTATAGCAAGTTTCTATGATCAAAGCAAGTAGTCAGTAAAAGATATGAACCATCTTGTTTGTGGATGACAAATGTAAAGGAAGGCTGGACTGAATAATGGTTTTGAGGGATTTGGAAAGACAGATATAGGTTTGATGGGAAATGCGAAAGACAGATAGGAAGGTTTGAGGACAAATGAGGGTTTATCCAAGCCCCTCCTGTCTCCAGATAGTTGACATCAGTTTTGAAAAGGTTTAAGTATGTTCAAAGTGTGTGAGGAAGTATTTTTAGAAAGCAGAAAGATTTGTAACTTGATCCTAAAATTTTGAGGAAAGCAACAGGATCAGATTGATTCTTCTAAAAACTATATAGGTGTATAAGATTGGCTTTCAAAAATTTCTTTATCATAGAAACTCAAAACTTGAGCATGTTTGGTAATAAGATCAAAAGTTTGGATTTTCAATGCAATGTTGTAACTGTTCGTGAAACTTTATTGTAATGTTTGTGCCTAGCCCTGTGTGACTAGAAAACTGAACTTTTTGTGACTCTGTGTAAACCTAGCCTTGCATAGCTGGGAAACTGAACCATTTCTATGTGCCTTTGGTGTCAAATCATGTTTCTGTGAGCCCCTGTCAGGCCTGGCTGACTACTCCAGCTTGTGAATATCCCTGCTCCTGAGTGAATATCTGAGCCAAAGGACCTGGAAATGCAGACAGCATTGGTAATGCAGATGCAGAGGGCTTCTCCAAGAATCTAGACTAGGCCGGCACAGGAACTGCTACAGCTCTAGCTTATTGCTCTATGTTCTCATTGTGCTACTTTGATCCCCATTACTGTTAGAAAAGATGTTGTGTGACAATTTCTGAAGGTTTACAAGGTTTTCAATTGATTATTGCTAAATTGATGTAATGAGTTGTAAAGCAGAACAGATCTTGCTGTTTCAATATGAATTTGTAGTTATTCCATGATCTAAGCAAAAGTTAACATTTGTAACTGAGTGTATATGGAAAAGATTCAATTTCTGAAGTATCTCTTTTTTCCAAAGTGAATATAATTAGAAGTTTGGTTTTTTTTTTCCAAAGTGAATGTATGTCTACTATTCATTTGTGAGATACAGTTCAGGAATCTCTTTTGTTTAAGGCAGTACAGTTATCTTAGTGAAGAATATCTTATGAGGTACCTAGTCTATGTATCATGTAGAAATATAAAGGAAAGTTAAATCGTCTGAGTAATGGATTATACTAGCCCATGCTCACTCTACTTCTGGTCATTTTTCTCCTACTTTTTGGCTCTTGTTTGTTTACTCTCTTTGCTAGATTTGTGTCTCTTCTAGGCTCAGCACCCTCCACTTGCAGATGATGGCTCAGGCTGAATACCAACCACTGCCCGAAGTCACTACCCAACACCCATTGGATCTGGTGTCTGCCAAGTTCTAGACATTGGCCGCAGGCCCCTGTCCCCTTGACTGATGGACCCCTGTGAGGCAGGGACAGCTCTACGACCTTTCTAGGCATGAAGCAGCTTGGGAAACTGAGGCCTTCGTCCCTTGTCCCCAAATGAATTTGTGTCTCATCTGTTTTAAGGGGGGGGAAATGATGGGATCTGGGATGCTTTTGTCTGTAACCTCAGTTTGTAAAATCTCACTTGTGTTCAGGTACCTATGTATGTAACATTAGTTTCTAACAAGCCTGTGCAATTAAGTTGTAAAAGTCACACTTTCCCCCAGCCATAAAGGCATCAAGTCTGTCTCTTCCCTGCCCCCAGCCTAAAAGTCTTTTCCCTGAGCTAGCAGTCTGCCTAGATACAGTTACCCATGAATACATCACCCAAGCATTTAATCAACAAACCCTTAGTTTAGAGACCTCCTTTGTTCTAAGTGGCCAGCTGCTCCTGAAAACCCTGAACAACATTATCAAAGAGATAATTCACTCCCAAGATGGTACCTCCTGAATCCCTAATCAGTCTAACTTCCAAACTTGGCACCTCCTGAAACAATCAAGCCTAACCTCCCAACAGCCATATTGGACCTATGTCATTCATCCTTGACCAGAAGTTACCTAGTGACGTATCAAGGCAAAAACCACACTTCTTCCTCCTCCCCCAGGGATTTCCCAGTGAATTATGGGACACCAGCGCAGTTGATTTAAAAGGTGTATGTCCCTTTAAGCACTTACCACTCCTAAACTCCTCCCTAACTCCTCCCAAACTCCACCCCTGCCCACCTAGCTAGCATAATTAACCCTTCTGCTTTTGTCCTAAGCCCTCCTTCCTCTGGGTATTCTAGTGATCAGACTGTCCACTTCTTCCGAGATTCTAATAAAGAGACTGTTCTACTTTCACCTTGAGCTGTCTCAGAGTAGTTTTGGGGGTTGGGTCTTTGTACCCCTAACAAAATGGTTACATTTGTAAAAGACAATGATGAAATAATAACTGGCATTTTTATAGTCCTTTGAAGGTTTGCAAAGCACTTTACTTCTGGTGACTCTATTCCATTTTACAGTAATAATCATCATCATCATAATAGTATTTCTATATCACCTACTACGCGTCAGATGCTGTGATGATAATAGCTCATTATATCCGAACAACAACTCTGAGAGATAAGTGCTATGGTTATTCTTATTTTACAGTTCAGGCAACTGAGGCACAGAGAAATCTGTTGATTTGCCCAGGGTCACAGTTACCGTCTGAGTCAGATTTCAAACTCAGTTCTTGTTGATTCCACTGCACCACGTAAGCTGCCTGCTGCGAAATATGTTAACAAAAATAGATTGTGTGTGCCTGGGCGTGCGTGCGCACACACTTGCACACAGGCTGCAGTAAAATGCTAGGGGGTGTGTGTGATTGCGTTGTGGGGGGAAGGGGTTAATACAAACAAAGCGTTAAGGCTCTGTCACTACCTCTGGCTCTCTTCCCAGGGATCCGGTGAAGGGGAACGTCAGTGGGCTTGCGAAACACTTAGGATCAGCACCTTCACCCAGATGCCTAATCCAGAGTTCCTTTGTACTCGCTTTAGGCAAGGGTCTTGGCCACACAGCGCATGCTCCCCATGAGTTCCTACAGCTGCGCAATGTCCCTCCTGCTGGCCCCTCCTCCCTGGGGACTCTCCTGCCAGAAACCAGAGCAAGATCCCATCTCATTTGGGATGGAGGGGTGGGTTTCCCCATCTTTGGTTAAATCATCTTCCAGTCCTTTGCGATTCTTTGAGACCCCATGTGGGGTCTTATTGGCAAATATTCCAGAGTAGTTTGCCATTTCCTTTTACAAATGAGGAAACAGAAATAAACAGGGTCAAGTGACTTGCCCAGGCTCACATATCAAGTATCTGAGGCAGAATTTGAACTCATTTTCCTGACTCCAGGACCAGCACTCTATCCAGTCCGCCACCTAGCTGACCAAATGATGGTTGTACCCACCAATGAGAAGCAAGACCACCCACAGGCTACATGCCAGCCCTGGGCTTATGAGTCCCTCTAGGAGAGGTAGGAGGGCTTCCCGGAGGCCCAGTCACTAGGTGTGGAGCCAGAGAGGGCGGGGCTCTGGGAGCTCCTCTTGGGCCGGAGGCAGAGACCTAGCCTAGGCAGGTGACGCAGGTTTCCGGCTCCAGGCGTAGGAGCAGAGTCCAACGTGTCCCCCTTCTCCGTACAGATGGTTCGCAGGGTGGCACTGGCTAGAGCTGGGCCTGCGCACCCGCGCCGAGCCAGGGGCCGGGGCCACAGGAGGAGCGGCCCCTGAGCCCCGACTTGGGCGGGGCTGCTGTCTGCCAGCCTTCCCTGGCACCCGCTCTCAGCTCCCTGGTCTCCCTGGGTGCCCGCCCATTTTAGAACCAAACCGGAGCATCCAGAGATGAAGAGAGAAAGCCCTCATTTACTGGGGAAGTGAAGGTTTTAGGTTACTGACTAGTCCAGCCACGCCCATTTTTCTTGGCCAGTAAATAGACGGGGACTTGGGGAAGCTGCTTATTGTTAAATGACTAAGAAATTGCCAGCCTCACCAGTAAGAAGCCTCTGTTTGAGTTCAACGGGGACTTGGAAGCACTATTCATCTCCAATGGGAAAGGATTTGGAATTTAATTAGGCATTACACGAGCATGTTTTAAATAAAATGTTACTGATGCTTTGCTTATATGTTACGTTGACTTTGACCCCCGCCCCAGAAGAGATGTAATAAATACAAGCTCAGCAAAACAGATGAGATACCTGTAAACTGCTTGGCACACAGAGCCAGTTCTCAATTAATGTAAGTGGCCCGTTTTCCCCCTCACCAGGATGGGGCCCCGCCCCCTACCAGGTGCCACCTGCCAACTTCAGGCAATGCAAAAACTGTCTGTAGGAAGCACTTCATTGGTCTGTTCCTTCCCTTCACTACCTGCCTGACCTATATGGAAAAAGTCTGACTTCATGCAGAATTCCACACCCATGCTACTCCACCTTTGCAAAGGTATCTTCTCGTTTCTCTGAGGCCAAGCCTAGTGCTCATAATTTTGGGGCATTTGGTTTCTATAGTTTCCTTCCATTTACATAGGTGTTGTGTAAATTGATTTCATTCATAAAGTCTCATGCTTCGCTGTATTCATATTCATAATTTCTTATAGCACAGTAATATTATATTCATTTAGCTGCTAAATAGCACAATCTAACCACTCTCCAACTGATGGATACACATTTTTGATGACTGTTGTTGCCAGGTGTCCAGACCCTGGGGTTGATGAGATTTCAGGGTCTCAAAAGGCAAGGTCCAGATAGAATGTCTCAATGAAAAGTTAAACAACTTTACAGCAGGAAATATATTATTCCACTATGCTGTAAACTCCATAAAGTTAGGAACCATGACTTAATTGTTGTTGCCTCTTACCTATCACTTAATGCTTTACATGTAGCAGGTATTTAGTAAATAATTTTTGAAAAAATGAATATTGAAACGGTAGGCTCACACTTACCCTCCGGATATATTAGGGTTTACCTAAAAGTCAAGATACCAACTAGTTTTCAAAGTTTTCTCAGAATTAAAAATACTAAGAGGGGTGAAAGGAGATGGTGATATGGTGATGAACTGAGCTTCAGAGTAAAATCAACTAGGAGAGCACACAACTTTGTAATAGCGTTCTCCAGTTGAGCCCTACTCCTTTGCCAACTTAAATAAACTCAAGGTCTGGACATAATTTTGAGATTTCAGAATAGAAGTTAGGGGACTCTTCAAGGAAATCGCCATTCCATCACTGTCCTGGTTCATTCTGGAGTGGCCACTTACTTCAAGCAAAAAATTCTCCAGGCATTCTTCTATGATACCTAGCAACATCTGTCCTTTAATGAAATTAAGTGTCATTTCCAGGCTTAGTGTCCAGCCAATGCAAGGGTACAGAGAATTAACTGGAAGTGTCATGAATGAGGAACAGGGAAAAGGCCAATCTGACTGAATTTCTGAGTGCAGGAGAGGGAGTAATGTCCAATAAGGCTGGAAAGAACTGTTGGGGCTAAATTGTAAAAGGCTTTAAAAATTAAACAGAGATATTTATATTTGATTCTATAAGCAACAGGAAGTCACTGGATTTTGCTGAGTGACAGGGTCAGATCTGTGCAGTAGAAGTATGAGGACGACTGACGTAGCAAGACCTGAGGCAGGGAAATCAATTAAGAGGTTCTTGTAACAATCTAGGGCCAAAGTGAAGGATCTGAGCTAAGGAGCTATCTGTGTGAACAAGGAGCAGGAGACTGGATTTGATATTGGGGAAGGAGAAATGGCAAAGATTTTGCAAGTGTCTGGAAGCGTGGAGTTAGAGTGAGAAGTTGGGGATAATGGTAAGGTTATCAATATGGGAGAATAAAAGAATGATGATACCTTCCACAGAAACAATAACATTTAGAAGAAAGGAAGAGAGAGAAGGGAGTGGGGGATGAGGTGAAGAGAGGGGTAGAAAGATAACAGGGAGTCAGTGGTGTGAGAAAGCATGCTTCCTACATTAACACAGAAGTAATGGACATAAGACAGATTTTCAGACATGGCCAATGTGTGCATTTGTTTTGTTTGACTACACTGACTACTTGGGAGATTTGGGGGGGGGGGTAAGAGGGAAGAGGAAGGAATGTAAGAAAAGAAAGAGAACTAGTGATATCACACCCCCCCCCCCAATAAAGGGTATCAATGCAGTGCCTTCCTGTTGTCTTCAACATCAAATACAAAATGCTCTGGCATTCGAACTGCACTCTGACTAATGACTTCCTTGGCTTCCTAGCTTAAAGTTCCAACTAAAATCTTGCCTTCTACAGGAAGTCTTCCCCCAATTCCCTTTCAATCTCAGTGCCTTTCCTCTGTTAGTTATTTCTTATTTATCCTGTACATAGCTTGTTTGTATAAAGTTGTTTGTATGTTGTCTTCCCCATTAGATTATTAGCTCCTTGAGGGGAGGGATGATCTTTTTGCTCTTTTTGTACCCTCTGAGTTTAGCATAGTACCTGAAATATGCTTAATAAGTTTCTTGATTGATTGATCTAAAGAAAATAAACAGAAGAGGAGCAGATAGGTGGGATAGTGCAAGGCTTCTTGAAGTCTTTTAACTCTTTCTGAGTTCAAATCCAGCTTCAGATACTTCCTAGCTGTGTGACTCTGGGGAAGTCACTTAACCCTGCTTGCCTCAGTTTCTCATCTGTAAAATGAGCTGGAGAAGGAAATAGCAAACCACTCCAATAATCTTTGCCAAGAAAACCCCAAAAGGAGCCAGGAAGAGTTGAACATAACTGAAAACCAACTGAACAACAAAACAGGAGACTGGAAAAAGGTTCAAAGGGCAACACAGAGAAGTGAGATAGCTTTCAAACTAGATGCTGAAATGTGTATGTTTTTTAAAAAACAAGCTGTACAACTCCAAAAGACTCAGGATTAAAGGAGATATCCACATCCAGAGGAGACACGAAGTCTGAGTGCAGATCGAAACAAACTCCTTGCTGTTTTTTTCTTGTTTTGTTTTGTTTCCTCTTTCCCATGGACCACTCCATCAGTCGCAATCCCTGTTTACAACCTGAGTAACGATCAATGGGAAGATATTTGTAGGTCACATATTCGAGTGCATGCCGCCATGATGGGAGCAGAGAGGAAGAGCGAGAAAATCTGAAACTCAAGGGACTGTGGAACTGAATGTTGTAAACTAAAAGTAAATAAACCAAAAAAAAGCTGCACATTGTTTTGCAGTTTCACCATACAATTATCTTATGTTCTTTGCGTATGGAAATGTTCATGTTGTTATTGTCTGTCCAGTTCAGAAAAGAATCAATTTTTTAAAAAGATGATTGCTTGATAATTTAGCTGAAGATCTGGTGATGCTAAGCTTTCTTTCTTCCTACTTTTCCCCATTGTTTCCCTTGCTATTGTAGAGCTTTTGATTTTTAATTCTGTTATTTTTGTCTCCTTTTAAAAAATATCCCCTTGGTATTTTGATATAATATTTTAAACTATCATCAGAACTATATTCTACTAGATAAAAAATAGGTAAGTTGATGAGTGTAGTAAGTGATTTAGGCGTGACTTGTAAGGAAATAAGTCTATCGACAGCAGCAGAGTCTATTTGTGGATATGTCCTGTGCCTGTGATTTCATTAGTGTAGAGAAGACCTAGGGAGGAAAGTCCCACTACAAAGGTAAATCTGTAATTGCTCTGCCATTTACAGTCTTAGAGGGCTGCTGGGGTGGGGGTGGGGCTGAGAAGTTAAGGGAATTGTCCAGGCTTACAAAGCAAGGTTGTGTCAGAGGCAGGACTTGAACCCAGGTCTCTCTGACTTTAGAGCTAGTTCTCTATCCATTCTACCACAGTGCCCCTGTGATATAAAAAGCATTGGGGAAATAATTCTTTATGCAAGAAGAACTGCTGGGAAAACTGAAGAGTAGTCTGGTGAGAAACAGATATAGAGTAGCTTCTCAGGAACCACATACCATAATAAATTCAAAGTTATGCAAACGAGCTGAATATGAAACGTCACTTCAATCTGACAAACGTTAATTAAGCATCCACTATATGAAAGTCCCTACCATCAAAAACCTTACATTTTAATAGGGAGTAGGGTGCAGAGAAGATGTGCACTCCAGGAATGGGGGAAAACCTGTGCAAAGGCAAGGAGATGAGAGATGGCATGCGAAGGGCACAGAACAGGCAGATCTGCTAGCTTTCTAAGACAGTGAAAGGGTGTCACAAAACAATTCTGAAAATGCAAGAGGGAATCAGTTTGGCTTTAAATCAGAAGGCTTTAAAAAAGCCAGGTTGGTAGTTGGTACTTTATTTGAGAGGCAATGAGGAATGGCTTTCATTTTTGTCTTTGCATACCCAATGCCTGGCACACTGGTTGGCACATAGGAGGTATTTAATAAATGCTTATTGAATTGAATCTGCAAAAACACTGATCTGACCATGTCTATGCAACTAGAAAATTTTCTGTGGTGCTTATTTTCTTCAGGATAAAAAGGGAATCCACAGCAAAACACCTCCCTCCCCTGATCCAGCTTTACTTTCATATTAATTTATTTCTTATTTCATATTAATCTCCTTCACAAACTCTTTGTTCTAGTCAAACTGTCCTGGCTGTTCCCTATATATAACATTCCAACTCCTATCTGTGTGCTTTTGCATGAGTGGACACCTATGCCTTGAATGGACTCCCTAGACCCCTCTAACTCTCATACCTTTAACATTTCTTGCAGCAAGATAGATCCAAGTCAAAAGAGAGGATCTTTTTTTTTTTTTTGGTTTTTTGGAGGGGGGAAGGCAGGGCAATTGGGGTTAAGTGACTTGCCCAAGGTCACACGGCTATTAAGTGTTAAGTGTCTGAGGCCAAATTTGAACTCAAGTCCTTCTGACTTGAGGGCTTGGTGCTCTAATCACTGCGCCACCTAGCCACGAAAGGATCTTGGAGTCATTTTACCTACTTCATACCTCAGAACTGGTGAAGAAGACTTTTCATCAAAGGCCCCACCAAATGGGTCTAGTAGTCTATGGAAACTTCTCCCTCCCTCTCAGCCTTTGGGGAAGGAGGTTAACAAAGGAATGGAAGCACTGGAACCTCCCCAGACAACATGTGGTTTGTGTGTGTCTGGAGTGAGGACCTACCAGTGCATGACCAAGCTTTAAAGTCATACGGATCCACATTGCCCGTGAGTACAACAAATTCAACCCATTTTGTGTCTAGCTTGACTCCTTGTCTATTAGCCCATAACAAACCCTAGCAACCTAAAAACAGAACTTTCCTTTCTCTTAAAGCTTATTGTGAGGGGGGAAAATCTTATTGTGAATTTCTGATTCTGACTTTGTTTCCACCCTTGCCAATACCTCTTGCTTCTGATCTTTTACCAGTTAACTGATCCATCTGCCCAATTCCTGATACTGATTTATTGTACCACATTCCTGAGCTCTATTTGTAAAGTGAAGTAGTTAAAGCGGATGATGTCCAAATAATTAAGGGAATAAGCATAGACAATGGGGAAACAAAATGAGTACTCTGCAGATGATATGTTGATTTACAAAGAAAACCCTAAAAGGCCCACTAAAAAATTAAAACCATAATTTCAGTAAAGATGCAGAATATAAAATAAATCCACATAAATCATTAACATTCCTTTATATTTATATTAAAAACAAAACCAAGGAGGAAGAGATATAAAGAGAAATTCCATTCAAAATGCTTCCAGAATATAGAAAATATTTGGGAATCTATCTACTAGGATATACCTAAGAACTATACCAACCAACCACAAAACACTCTTTGCAGAAACAGACAGACCTAAATAAAAGAAAAATGTGCATCGTCCATGGGATGACTGTGCCAATAGAAACGTCAATCCTGCCAAAATTAATTTACTTATCTAGTGTTACACCATAGCACCAAAGGACTGCTTTACAGAGGGACAGAGGCTGAAAAAGTGATAACAAAATTCATCTGGAAGAACAAAAGGTTAAGAGACTCAAGGGAAATAATGAGAAAAAAAGTGGCAAGGAAGAGAGCATAACAGTACCACATCTCAAACTATACTAAAAAGCAGTATTCAAAAGAATTTGGCTGAGTAAGAAACAGAAAAGCACAAACACAATAGTTTAGTGTCTGATAAATCCCAAGATCCTAGAGACAATAGGGCAAGAACTCACTGTTCAAGAAAAACTTGGAAAACTGGAAAGCAGTTTGTCAGAAACTATGGAAAGGTCTCAACTTCCACACATATGAGGAATTCATTAAAATTTATGAGCCATTTACCAAGAGATAAATGGTCAAAGGATGTAAAAAGCAGTCTTCAAAGGAAGAAATTAGAGCCATCAACAATCATATAAAAATACTCCAAATCACTAATATTTATAGAAATGCAAATCAAAGCAACTTTTGAGGATCTACCTCATACCCATCAAATTGACAAAGATGACAAAAATGTTAGAAAGGACGTGTGAAAACAAGCCCAATCATCCACTCTTGGTGAACTGATCTACCTATTCTGGAAAGCAATTTGATCTATGCCCCCAAATCACTAAACTCCATACTCTTTGATCCAGCAATATCATGATAGACTTTTTCCACAAAGACATCAAAGAAATATAGAAAGACTCCATATACAAAAAAATATTTATAGCAGCAATTCCTGTAGAATCCCCAAACTATAATTCTAGACTAGGACTGAGGAGAAAGTACAATAGCCATCTCCTGTCGGGGAGATAATTTTGTTGTTGTTCAGTAGTGTTTAACTCTTTGTGACCCTCAGGGAAATGATAGGCTTAAAATATAGGAGACAGATGTTTTTGGATGTGGCCAATTTGGAAATTTATTTTACTGGACTTATGTATTTGTTGTGAGGATTTTCTTTTTCTTTTATTGTTCAACTGGGTGTGGGGAACAGTAGAAGAGATAATGTTTATTAAAGACCTAAATTTAGAATTCAAGCTCTTATAAAAGTGAATGTGGAAAACTTAAAAATAAATAAATGAAGAACTAAATAAACAAACCTAGATGATGAATACGTCTTTTTTCAGCTCTATGTCTATGATTTTAGGATTGTAGAGCTCTCCAAGCAGGAGAGGACTTAATCAGCTCTTTAGGTCTTGTTCAGTTCCAAAGTTTCACCAGGCCCCGCCCAGGAAGGGGCTGAATGGACCAGTACACCTCAAAATACTCAAAGACAATTAACCATATTCTATTTGTCTACTTTCTAAATTTTAAATGCTCAAACACAACCTCTTCTTGAAGCTAAACTTCTTACTTCTTTCTTCAAGTGTCACACAGCATAGTCTGTAATACTCTCACCTACTGACCATCCTCCTCGGGACAGACTCCAGGTGTTCACAACTGAACACAACACTCCTGGTCTGATCGAGGCAGACTATGGTAGGTCCATAACCTCCATTGTTATTGGGGTTTGTTTTTTTTTCAGCATTTTGGGGGCTGACATGCTATCCTGTTGATTCACTGACCTGGCAGCTCACTAAAACTCGTATCTTTTTGCATGAATTGGTACCTTCGTGTAAAAAAAGGCCTCTCCCATCCTATACTCATTTAGTTGATTATTTTTAATCTAGGTACTAGACTTTTATCCCTGTTAAATTTTATTTTACTATAAAGCCTATTCTTCTAACTTGCTAAGTTCTTTTTGTATCTCAGTTCTGTATTTCAAAATCCTTTCTAATTTCTTATCATTCAGAAATTTGCCAAGTGTGTTGTCTAGGTATTTTTTTCATATAAATCACTGATAAAAAATTTTAAACAGAAAGGACCATGAACAGAACCTTAGGGGACTACACTGGGGACCACTTTCTAAGGCTGGCAACAATCCATCAATTATTACTATGGGTCCAATTCTGAACCTCTCCTGTAATCTTTTCTACATTTTTCCCTCACATCCATATCATGACACTTTGTCAAATGCCTTGTTGAAATCCTGATATGCTCTATCACACTGGTCTATTAATTTAGTAACCTTGCCTAAAAAGAGAATGAGATTAATTTTCCATATCTTACCTTGATGATCCCCTATTCTTAGTTATCATTATTTCTAAGAGTTTAATCATCCTTTAGTAATGTTTTTAAATTTTGCCAAAATAGTTTTCAGAAAAAATCAACACTAACAGTCCCATGGAAAAATGCTTTAAATCACTACTGATTAGAGAAATGCAAATTAAAATAATGCTGACATACTACCTCATATCTAATCATACTGGTTAACATGACAGAAAAGCAAAATGACAAATGATTGAGGGGATGTGGAAAAAGTGGGACACGAATGCACTGTTGTTGGAACTGTGAATTGATCCAACCATTCTGGAGAGGAATTTGGAACTATATCTACAAAACCATACATACTCTTTGATTCAGCACTACTAGGTCTGTATCCCAAAGACAGCGAAGAAAAATCATCTATTTGTACCCAAATATTTGTAGCAGCTGTTTTTGTTGTGGCTACTGGAAATGGAGGAAATGCCCATCAACTGAGGAAGGCTGAACAAATTGTGGTATATGAATATAATGGAATATTATTGTGCTATAAGAAATTATGAGCAGAACATTTTCAGAAAAACCAGAGAAGACTTTTATGAATTGATGCAAAGTGAATTGAGAATAACCAGAAAAACACTGTACACAGTAACAGCAATATTGTAAGGATGGTTAACCGTGAGAGATAATTCCAAAGGACCCATGATGAAAAATGCAAATCACCTCCAGAGAATTGATTAACTCTGAGTACAGATTAAAGCATACTTTTAAAACTGTCTTCATTTTTCTTGTTCGTGTATGCGTGTTTTTTCTCTTGTAACATGGCTAATATGGGGATATGTTTTGCATTACTTTACATATCTAATTGATAGTATATTGCTTGCCTTCTCAAGAGGGTGGAGGAGAGGTAGGAAGAAGGGAGAGAATTTGGAACTTAAAATTAAAAAAAAATTAATATTAACTTTTTAACATATAGTTGTGAAATATTTAATGAAATAAATAAAAATATATTAAAAATAATTTCGCCAAAAATTAAAGTCAAGCTCACTAATCTATAATTTAAAGAACTGATATTTTTATGTTTTTTGAAAACCAGGACAATTCCCAACCTCCAGTTTGAAGAACCTTATCTATTCTCCGTGATTTTTCAAAGATCACCAATAGTAGCTTAGCAGTCACATAAAGTTCTTTCAGAACATCCTTGTTTGGGCCTGGTGGCTTGACTCAGTGTGGGCAGTGGGGAACTCTGCTATCCTGTCCTCACTTCTCTTGAAGTTCACTCAATGCTTTTCTAAACATTTTGTTCTGTCCTTCCCCATGCTAAGAAGTGCCCTTTGGAAGAGAAAACAGAAACAAAGGAGTTGAGTCGTTCTGCCTTCCATGTGCCACCAATTATCAGCCCTACACAGTGGTCCTCTCCCTCCTTGGAGCTTCCTTGTGCCCTCCATAAATTTAAGCTTTCCCCCCTTTTTTGCCCTAAGCATTAACCACCAACTTCAGTTCTTTCAAAGGTTATTGCTTTTGACACTATTTTTATAGAACCATGCCACTCTTTCGAGTATTTCTCCTCAGTTTCACCTCTGTCTTTTAAAGTCTCTCAAAGTGAAGCTGGTCAATGAGTTTGTTGTCTAAGTACATTTCTCCATATAGCTACTCTTTTTTCCCCCTTTAGGCTCATTTGTGTCATTGACACCTGTTATTCATGATCCTTTGTATGTATATCCTGGGTAGCTGTTAACCTGGTACGCCTGACCTGCTATTACTCTACATTGCCTCGTCCTAGAGTTGGGCTTCAAAGGATGGGCAAGGATGAGATATGAACTTGAGGAAATAAATTTGGGCCAGATTGTTGTGAGCATTGAATGACAGGATAAGTCAGAATTTGATCTGAGAGGTAGTAACAAGGTTTAAGATGAAAGTGGTGTCTGGACCATCTGTTCTGGTATTCAGGACAGGCTGTCTGGAAGCAGGGAGGAAAGAGTGTAGCAAAAGGGAGACTATTTAAGTGGGTATTAAATATTCTAAGTCATAGCATGTCAAAAACTGAAGAAAATCACATTATGCAAAAATACAGTTTGGGGTTAACATTCCAGAACAGATGAATAACCAAGTCACCATCCCTTTTCTTCCTGGACGACTCCCTTTCAGAGATCAATAAGGCTCCTTCTAAGAGATTTATAACAAGAATCTTTTGGAAAAGGAGGCCAAGAGTGTACCTCCCTTTCCATGGAACAGAAATCATTTCCCGTGGGGGTTAGGGGGCATCTCAGTGCTCTCACAGTTAAGTTTCTTTATCACTCTTAATCCATTTCCCTAAGAAAAGTCATGGCTTTTGTTCTACCCATTTTCTTGAAGGGTAGGGATTTAGGGATAGGGATTTAGGCTCAGAGAAAATATTTCTTAATATCTCTAGAGAAACTAAGAAGGAAGTTTATAACATGTGTCCACAACTCATACTACTATATGTAAGGTACACTAAGGCTGAAAAATTAAAGTCCCTGCCCTTGGCCAAAAGGCAGATGATTTGGAGAGAGTTTTTCTTCAGCATGGTAAGGGGTGGGGGGGCAGAGTATACAGGAATGACAGATAAGGGCAAGCTCAGAGGAAAGGCCAAATACATACTGTTGGCTGCCCTGGGGATGTGCAACTACTCTGCAGTAAGTCTGTGTAATACTGAGAAAACATCAGCATTTGTATGTGTCACACAGGGAGACATGCTTGTCCCAAGGCAATTGGTATTCGTACTGCAGTACAAAACATGCCAGAAATTGATTTCAACTTTTTAAAAGAGAATTTGAGTTCTTGAATGTCTGCCTTATAAATAGTAGTTTAATTTTCTTATTCTTCCTCAGTTTTCTTTCACCATGAAATGATCACTGACATTTGCCATTTCAGGTCATGAGATAAACTTTGAAAACAACAGAGTTCAAAGTTCTGAAGAAATGTAACCACATAGTATATTATCTTTAAAAATGGCTTAACCTTTTTTTGTGTCATGGAACTCTTTGCCAGTCTGGTGAGCCCTATGAAGTGTTTCTTAGGAGAATGCATAAATACATAAAATAAAATATATAGTATTATAAAGGAAATCAAGTATATTGAAATATAGTCATCAAAATCTTTTTATTGTTATTTTTTTTTGTGGGAGGAAGACAAGGCAATTGGGGTTAAGTGACTTGCCCAAGGTCACACAGTTACTAAGTGTGTCAAGTGTCTGAGGCCACATTTGAACTCAGGTCCTCCTGACTCCAGGGCCAGTGCTCTATTCACTGTGCCACCTAGCTGTCCCGTCAAAATCTTTTTAAAAAACAAGTTTGAAGATCACAGGTTAAGAACCCTTGACCCAGAAGATCTAAGGTTCCAATCCGCCCTTACCCAAATTCTGAGTATTAGAGAAACCTAGAAAGACAAAGAAAAGTCATGAAGACAAGTATATGACTTCAAGAAAAGAACAGAAGGAAAACCAGAAACTTTTGTTCAGAAAAGAGGTTTCAAGAAGTCAGAATTGTAAAATGGAAAAATTTCATAAATGTAAAGAATGTTGGAAAAGTTATTATGGTTACTATCACCTTATCTTACACCAGAGAATCCACACAGGAGAGAAGCTTCATAAATGTGGGAAATTGTATTAGCTCAAACCTAGGCACTTTGCACTAAGTGCTTATAGGGAAGAAATCCCTCAATCAGAATGGAAAAAAACTTTAACCATACCTTCACATTGTTACCATCGGTAAGATGACTATTTCACAGGATGACAGCCTTCCATTGAGTAGAATGCAGAATTCCTTGTTCACTGGAGATCCCTCAAAGGAAAGAGGAAATGGAAAAAGCAATTATAGCGTGAGCCTTATGTAGGAGTTAGATGGCACGGAGTAAACATTTAATAAATGCTTGCTAATTGGACTTATAGATATAACTAAAAGAGCTTCAGTAGAGGATCACAGTAATAAAAACTGACATTTACATAGAAATTTTAGGTTTGCCAAGGATAATTTTCTAGGTTATGAACCTGGGTAAGAGAAAGAGGGGTTGAAAAATATAGAAAGGTCAGAAGGGGGTGGTGTTTTAGGTGTAAAAATAGTGAGTTCTTAGAAACAAAGTAGGCACTCATTGATTGGGAAATGGTTAAACAAACTATGGTAAATAACTGTAATGGAATATTAATATGAACATGATAAATATGGAGAAGCACAAGACAGCTTAACATGGACTGACTGATGCAAAATGAAGTGAACAGGCCCAGGAAATAACATACACAGTAACAACAACAGTGAAAACAGTAACCGCCACAAAACCATCCAGACAGAAAGCTGCGAAATTATAAGGAATCGGCTGCACTTCAAAGAAGAGATACGAGAAGGCATTTCCTTCTGCCCTAGCAGAGGTCAGGGCTGAGGGGCCTGAAACTTCAAACAGGGTAGATTGCTGGGGGAGAGGGGAGGTGGTGACTGATTTTACCTCTCTGTTATAATGGTCAACTCTCTGCGAGAACTGTAGAAAAACAATGTAACTAGTCATCAAGATGGTGCAAAAAAAAGGTATCAATAGAAGTATTTTTAAGAGATAAGTTTTGTTTAATTAGAGGTGTTGAATTAAAGATGTTTAGGGGATACTCATTTTGAGATGTCCAGAAGGCAGTTGGAGAGGCAGAACTGGACACTAGCTTGGGAAAGGTAGATGGAGCTGGGTAGGATGGTTGGGTAGATGGTTCAGGGTAATATGAATGAAGACAAAAGTTTGACAGGAGTAAAAATAGTTCTAGCTCAGACCTAGACTTCCGTATGACATAGTGAAAGCTAAGGAAGTACATACCAAAAAGCTTAAAAGGGCAGCTCTGTACAGAGAAATCCACAGTCGCAGAGCTAGAAATAAATTAATATCCAAAACAATCTCAAAATAGGAAGGAGCTAAATGTGACACATGTCTTGTAGTAGTTGAGAGAAAGCAAAGCTCATATCTTCAGAACTTTCTGAAGACTGTGGGTTATTAATCTGAGAAGCTAGGTGGCATGGCAGATAAAGCACCAGGCCTGAAGTCAGTTAAACCGGAACTCGAATCTAGCCTCAGACATTGCCTAGCTGTGTGACCCTGGGCAAGTCATATAACTCTGGGCAAGCCATATAACCCTGCTTGCTTCAGTTTCTTCATCTGTAAAAATGAAGGAAATAGCAAATCACTCCAGTATATTTGCCAAGAAAACCCTAATGGAGTCACAAAGAGTTGGACACACAACTGAACAACAACTATCCTGTTAATGTACTTTAGGAAGACTATTCCCTTGCATTTTGCAATGAATCCCCTTTAAATACATGAGGTTAGTGTACTGCTGCAGCACAAAATAAAGGACAGAAAAATCTGTGTAAATAAATAAAGGGTAAAAATCTGTGCTGTGCTAGATGATCTTTTTAATATCCCTCCCAGCTCAAGATCTCTTATGATAGGATAGTTAACCTACATTTAATAAGATTGGTCTTCAGCAAGAGATTCAGCCAAGGTCACAAGTTATTGGCCTAGCATAGGATCTTTTTCCCTCTGAGTTATCTTGAAAACTGATTAGTATCACAAAAATCACAGGTATGTAGCATTCTCAATATATTCTCACTTCCCTATTTTATCTCAGTTCTTTACTCAAAATCTTAATTTGGCAAGATGTTTTTATCTTCATTTGCCCCTTGTACCAGACATCCTTAACCACCTCCTGCTAACTATAACTGTTAAATCACCAATTGCCTGACAAACTTTTACATCTCGATGTCCTGTAGTCACCTTCAACTGAACATTTCTAAAATTGAACTCATCTTCACCATCACACCAAACTCCAACTTACCAATCATTCCAAAAATACTGGGACATATAGGGGCCATTAAAGAACTTTTGCCTGATCCAAATTAATCTAGTGCAGCAGGTTACAGCAGAGAAGTGTTCTTTCTATTCAGATTTAATTTACTCTAGGTTAGAACTAGAAGAAATCTTAGAGATATAGATCAACATCTTGGTTTTAATTATGGGGAAACTGAGGCCCACAGGAATGAAGTGGTTTATCCCACAGCAAAAAAATCAGTGGCAGAGTTGCAACTAGAATTCAGATCTCCTGAAATTCCAGACCGAGGCTTCTTCCCTTACATTATCTGACTATATGTACAAGGTCACAGGTTCACTTCCCCTATCAACTGTGTTGCAAGGCCAATCACACCTTTATGGAAAAGATGCCGCCATTTGCTTTAAGGGACATAAGGGGGAGAGAGTAAAGAAAATCTGTCACCATACCTAGAAAACGTATCGACTGACCAAACTTTATGGAGGGTTCTTAAAAAGCATAATCAGGATGCTGATAATCAACATCAGGTCAGGACTCAAGACATCAAAGAGAGTTACAAACTTGAGCTAGGTCTTTTCCAGGGCTTGGTTCTGGGGATACCGGAAAGGATACGCCCTTTCCCGGCTTCATCCCAGAGGGCTACTCATTGGCTAGTCCGCTTTTCCGGAGGGCATTCTGGGAAATGTCAATCCCAGCGGGCTTCCTTCGCGCCGTTTGATTGGTCTGTTGGCTCCCGGCGCTCTCTGGGAGTTGTAGTTCCAGGAGTTACTCATTACGAGGGGTTTGGTTTCTCTTATTCTAAGAATTCCTGGCCCTAATTGAGGGACACGGGGGAGGAACTGCTCTGCTCCTAACTCCCAGAGGTGGGGGATGGAGCCTGCAAGGGGAGACAGAGGCGGAGGCTAATAGAGAATTGTTTTGGGGAAAGGGAGCAGCGAACAGCCCCAACTGAGCATGAGATAAAGAGTAAAAATGAACAATTTTCTCATCCCTCGCACCCAACCTCTTATTTCTTGGGACACTCCTGCTCCTCAAAACACCTCTTTTGTCCTAGTCTCAGGAGAGATCTCCTCTCTTCAGCCCCTTTACGCTCCTCCCCCTGCTCTCACCCCGCCCCCGAGAAACTACCTCCCTTCTGCCCACGCCCCTTTGGATCCCCGCCTCTTCCTGCTCTCGCCCCGCCCCTGGTGACTTCCGCCCCGGGTAACTTCCTCCCCTTCGATCGGGCCATTCCGGACCTTTCTTTACGCCCTGCTCTCTGGGGTAAAGGTTCTTCTGGCCTTTCCTGGGGACCCGGAGAAATCCCCTTCCTTAAATATCCACGCTGGAAGAGATGTCAGAGTTCACTTAGTCCAACCTGGATCTGAACAAAAATCTCTTCCTTTTATGTTGTCCCCGCCTCCTGGGCGTCTATCCTCGCCAGTTAAAAGGGCACATCACCCCTCCCCCCCAAGGAGCTTGGGCTCTTCTGAACAAACTCCACCCGCTCCACGTGGCTCCATGAGTGTTTGTGCGCTGAGCTCCTCTGTCGCTTCCCGTCCTCCTTCGGCTCCCTTCGGATTCCTCTCTCTTCTCGGAAACTCCTACCTGAGCCTCAATCCTCCCTGGAGACTGTCCCCAAACTGCCTTTTCCTTCCCTCCTGTCTCCTTCCTCCTTGTTGAGTCTTTTCAGTCCTATCCGACTTTCTGTGACCTCATTTGGGGTTTTCTTGGCAAAGATATTGGAGTGATTGGCCATTTCCTTCTCCAGCTCATTTTACAGATGAGGAAACTGAGGCCATTAGGATTAAGTGACAGCTAGTATGTGTCTGAGGCCATATTAGAACTCAAAAAGATGAGCCTTTCTCTGTCCAGGCCTAGCCTGTAATCCAGGGAGCCATCTCCCCTTTCCTACACCTAAGGAAATGCTTTGTAGTCCAGGGTGGAGGGGAGGAGGATCATAGTAAAAGGCAATTGTGAAGTGGATGTAGTTTTCTCTACTGGGCCTTCCAACACCCCACTCCTTCTGCCCTCTCCTAGGTATATAGCGCTCTAGGACAGCCTGCCAACATATCTCCAGTCAGGCCACACCTCCTCCCCCTCTCAACTGTACCCAGCTGTGACCTGGCTTTGACTTACCTGACCTCAGACTAAAGGCATGTCCTTCTGTCACAAGGCTCTTAAAATAGCTAGGAGATTGAGTCAGCTGGCGGGGCGAGTTTATCTAATATATTTGATGATTTTCAGCTTTCTATTTGACATTTTTTTAAAAGTCTGTTAAATTTTTGATTTTTTTCCCCCAAACATGATACCCTGATCACTGTAGCCTTGGGAAACAACAGGGCTCCTTAGTCCCAATTCTCCAAACATATTTATTTCTTATCTTTCAGACCTTTTCATCCCTCCTCAAACGTCCCATGGCTTCCCACCTCCTGACCCCCATCCTCTCAGCTGAGAACCTTGCCTAATATTTTATAAAAACAGGCCATTCCCAGCGAGTTCTCTCTTCTCCCCTCTTCCTCATCTCTTATTTCTCAAATGCCTTCTGCCACTGTCACCTCCACTCCTGTCTTACAAGAAGTAACCTTACTCCTTACCAAAGCCCACTCTCACCTGAAAAAGTAATCCCATTTCTTCCTCTCTCCTCTGAAAGATTGCCCCTTCTGTCATCTCCACTCTGCCACTTACCTTCAATTTCTCCCTGTCTATTGGCTGCTTCTCTACTGCATGCTCATGCCCCATCATCCTCTAAAAACACTCATTTGATCCATCTATCCCTGATAACTGTTGTCTTATATCTCATCTACCATATGTGGCTAAAGTCCTTGAAGAGACTAGACCATCTATACGATAGGTACCTTCATTTTCTCTCCTCTCCCTCACTTTTTTTTTTTTTTGGTTTTGGAAGGGAGAAGGCAAGGCAGTTGGGGTTAAGTGACTTGCCCAAGGTCACACAGCTAGTAAATGTGTCAAGTGTCTGAGGTCAGATTTGAACTCAGGTCCTCCTGAACTCGAGGGCCAGTGCTTTATTCACTGTGCCATCTAGCTGCATCTCTTACTTCTTAATCTCTTACAGTCAGACACTGAAACTCTTCCCAAAATTACTAATGATCTCTTAATTGACAAATCTAGTGGCTTTTTCTTAAGCCTCATTCTTCTTGATCTTTCTGTAGCCTTTGACACTTGACCACCCTCTTTTCCAATTACCTTTCAAACATCTCAAACTGTATGTCCAGGAGACATCTTAAACTCAACACGTCCAAAACCAAACTCATTATCTTTCCCCCTAAATTCTCCCCCTTCTAACTTCCCTATTACTATTACCATTAAGCCCATTTCCTCAGGCTCACAACCTAGGTGCCATCCTTGACTTCTTGCTATTACTCTCCATATCCAATGTGTTGCCAATATACCCCCCTTCTCTTCTCTGATACTTTCACCACTTTGGTACAGGTCCTCATCACCTCATTCTCGATCTATGGCAATAGCCTGTTGGTGAATCTGCCTGCCTCAAGTGTCTCCCACTCTAATCCATCCTCAATTCAGCTACTAAAGTAACAGTTTTCCTAAAGCAAAGGCCTCACCCTGTCATCTCCTTACACAATAAACTTCAGTGGCTTCCTGTCACCTCCAGAATCAAATACCAAATCCCCTGTTTTGTATTCAAAGTCTGGACATCTCTAAGTCTAGACATTCTCTAATTAAAGTCTTAGACATAAGCCAGACATCCCTCTCCTACTTTTCCAGTCTTCTTACACGTTGCTCACCAGTATGTACTTTTTGATATAGTGACACTGGCTTCCTCATTGTTCCATGAACAAAACACTCCACGTCTTGTCTCTGGACCTTTTTCTCTCTGTCCTTCTCCCTCTTCTCTGCTTATTGGCTTCCCTGGCTTCCTTCAAAACCCAATTAGTGGGAAACCTTACCTAGTCCCTGTTAATTCTAGTGCTTTCTATTCTATTTCCTATTTCTCCTGTACATTATTTGTAGGAATATAGTTGTTTGCATATTGTCTCCTACATTAGATTGTGAGTTCCTTGATGTCAGAGACTATCTTTTTTGCCTCTTTTTGTATCTTCTGCTCTTAGCACAGTGCCTGACATGTAAGAGATATTTAATAAATTAATCAATTTTGCCTTTTTCAATGGAGAAGTATGGGTCCTAAAAGTAATGACTAGATTATATGGGGAAGCTATGTTGTGAGGAAATACAGTTAAATGTGATTATTAAGCTTAATCTATCCATTTAATGAAGGGCCTTCCCCCTCTCCCCATTTCATCCTGACCTATTATTCCTTTTTTCCCCAGGAACTTTCTCCCAGAGTATGGAAAGGGCATTAGAAAAATATTATTTAATATTTTTAATTTATTATAAATTAGGTTTTAAATATGCTTCCACAGTACGTAAAAGTTATTTTTCTCTTTCATTGATGTGAGTCAAAAGGTATGTACAGTTTAGTAACTTTGGGGGCATAGTTGCAAATTATTTTTCAGAATGACTACACCAATTCACAGCTCTGCCAACAGTTAGATTACTATTTCCCCAAAGCTATAACAATTGTCATTTTCTCCTTTGCCAGTCTGATTGAGCATGAACCCTGAAGTTACTTTGATTTTAAGTTCTCTAATTATTAGTGACTTAGAGAATTTTAAAAATATAGTTGTTGATAGCTTGTATTTCTTTTAAAAAATTGTCTGTTCATATACTTTGACCATATCTATTAGATAATGGCTTCTAAGTCTTATATATTTGAGTCAGTTCCAGTATCTTAGAATGAGCCTTTTATCAGAGAAAATTCCTACAAAGGTTTTCCCCATTTATATTTCCCTACTAATTTTGCTACAGTCGATTTGTTTTTGCAAAAAAATTTAAAATATATAATCAAAATGGTTTATTTTATCTTCTGTGACCCCATCACTTGTTTAGTCATGAATCCATCTCCTATCCATAGATCTGAATGACAGTTCATTCTTTTTTTTTTTGAAAAGGGATGTCTGTGGTTTATTTGGAGTTATAAACAGATTATCTACAGAAACAGGCAACTTAAAGATGATGATTAGAGAAGACTCCACTTTTCTTCTGCTCTATCCTATAGGTCAGGCCAAGGGAGGACCCACATCAGGTGGAGTTGCTGGCTGTAGCTGCTGCTCATCGGGTTTCCTCACAGGCTTACAAGTTTCTCGATGAGTGCAATTTATGACTGGGTTAGGTTGGCAAGGTAAGTCACCATCAACAGGTCATTGATGTTGCTGTTCATGGTCTCAAAGTCCTCAGGGGCAATCTTGGGAACTTGGTTAAGCAGGCCCATCAGGAAGCGGCCCACAGTGTTGTCAGCCTTTTCGAGAGAGCACGTCCTCAGCATACTACAACACTGTGCTTGGAGCATCCTGGATCCGGACTGATATACCACCAACTTGGTGCAGATTACTTGAAAGGCCAATCACATGGTTGGGGCTGAAACATGTCTTCATGATCAGGTCAATTCCAATTCTCTCAGTGTCATACTAGACATATTTCACTGTCAGTGGAGTGAACATCACCCCCATCGTTTTTCTAGGAACACCCATGGAAGCACTGACATAGGCTTTGATGCTCATCCACCGATTCTGGAGGCTGGTGTCCACAGTGAGGTGAATGGGGCTATGGGCCTCCCAGCTGTAGTACTCATGAATCAGCACCGAGTGTTCTGTGATGTCATGGCCTATGGCATACCAGCCCAGAATAAATTCACTTGGAGAGACTTTTTTGTGTAATTCATACATATTCTTAGGAAATTCCATGTCCACAGCAACCTTGTCCTCAGACTCATTATGTGGCACTGAAAAGCAGTTGGTGACTTCTACTGAGTGTTTGTCAATCGTTCCGGCAAAGTGCCAATGACGCGGCCTGCACGCTCCTTGCGACGCTAGTAGCTGTCCATGATGGAGGTGAGGATGACCGGGTGTAGCTGGACCACGCGGCCGCAGGGAACGTCCCGGGGAGCCCAGGCCCGAGGGGGGCCGGCGCTGGAGCCGGAGCCTGGCCCTGGGCTTGTGCCGGGGTGGGAGCTGGGGCTGAATCTGGTGTAAATACCGGGGTTGGGGTCGAGGCCGGGGTCCAAGTTGGGGAGGAACCCGAGGCTGCCGTAGCAGCCGCCACGTTGCGGAAGCGCGAAAGGAAGGATCGAGGATGAAAATTCCTTCTTTATTTCTCTAATATGCTTACGATGTAACCTTCTATGTCTAGGTTATTTATCCATTTGGAGCTAATCTTAGTATATAATATGAAATATTGGTATAAATCTTATTTCTGCCAGACTATTGTCCAGTTTTCCCAGAATTTTTTGTCACCTAGTAATAAGGGTCTTTGGATTTGTAGAACACTATGCTACTGTGCTTGTTTGCTTCTATATGTTATGTGACATCTCTATTTTTGAACTAGTACTAAATTATTTTAATGATTTCTGATTTGTACTGCTTTGCCCCTCTTTCCTTATTATCATTGAAAGTCTCCAACTTTTGCTCCTGTATGTGAATTTTACTATCATTTTTTTCTACTTCTACAAGGTATTCCTGTAGCAATTTTGTATAATACTGAATAAGTAAATTAATTTAGGTAGTATTGTCATTTTTAAATTATACTGACTCTATTTACCCATGAATAAATCTCTATTATTTATTTCTCCAGTTATGCAAAGAGTGTTTAATAGTTGGGTTCATATAATTCCTGAGATTATCTTAGAAGATATACTCCAAAATATTTTATATCTTCTCTAGCTTTTAAATTTAAATTTCAGTTTCAGTTTCAAATTCTCTCCTTCCTCTCCCCCACCTGTTAGGACCCACTCACCTCAGGTTCCCTTCTGGACCACCTTCCTCACTTACCCTCCCTGGGGGTCATCAGACATCTCTGGCTTCCTTATTCTTCTTGTACAGAGCTCCTGGCACACACAGATGGGTTTAGAAATGCAGCTTTATTGTTACATCTTCTCTTCCCTCTTACCTCCTCTTACTCCTCTTACTTACCCCTTACTCCTACCCCCTTCCTCCCCTAGCTCCCCTTTATCTCCCACCTGGGTCACGTGCCTCAGCAACAGGGGCAAGAAGAAAGGGTGGGCTATCCCATTGGATGATACATGCTCAATGCTGTTAATCCACATTCCGGTAAGGCAGACAGCCTTATCAGGGCTCTGGCTTCTAGGCCTTGGAATGCAACAGACCACCCAGAGGGCAGCAGGAAGGAACAATGGGGGTTGGGGCCCCAACAGCCACCCATTAAGAAGGCAAGAAAACCAAGACCCTTTGTAAATATGCTTTCATGCAAAACAAATATCTACATTAGCTATGTCCAAAAAATGAGAAAGAAGAGGAGAACAAGAAGAAGAAGGAGGAGGAGGATGAGAAGGAGGAAGATGAGGAGGAGGAGGAGGAGGCAATTAAAAAAAGAGAAGAAAATAAGCTTCAATTCACACTCTGAATTCCATCAGCTCTCTATGTGGAAGTAGATGGCCTGTTTTATTATGAGTCTTTTGGAATGGTGTTTCGTCATTGTAGTGATCAGAATTTCTAAGTCTTTCAAAGTTTATTATCTTTATAAAGGGGTGTTTGGGGTGTTCAGGAGGACTAACACTTCTGGCATGAGGGCTTGTCAAACCCTTTTCAGTTCTGCTTATCCACCTTTGGTGTCCACCTGGTTCACTTAACTCTTACCTGTGGCTCCAAGCAGCTATAACATGTGCAGTGGCCATACCATTGTAAGACCTTCTTTGTAGACAGGCTAAACCAGGCTGAACGTAATTGATGGGCCTCAAACCTGTTGGTGAGTTAGGGGGATGTCTACCCCAGGCATGTGAAAAATGGCCAGATGAGAACCGTTTGTTCCAATGGCCATGAAATCAGCTAAAGCAGACAGCATGGAGGTCTTAGATTTTGGTCAGATATCAAAGCTACCAAGGTCATCCACTGCATCCCAGGCTGTCACTAGGCAGCTTGATTTTTGTCTTGCCACTGGACTTCTATTACTCCGGAAAACAGAATGAGGTTGATGACTTTGTTCAACTCTAATGCACTTAATTCCAAGTCACATACAAGTCAAGATATCACCTTGTGATGTCATTGGTCATTTTTTAAAATGAAGGACAAAAAACAACTTTACATAATTGCTGTTATTGTATTAATTATTCTCCTGGTTCTGCTCACTTCACTTTGCATCAATTCATACAAGTCTCCTGGGTTTTTCCGAAATCATCCCCTTCATTATTTCTTATAGTACACTTGTATTCCATTATATCCATATAAGCCATAATTTGTTCAGTCATCCCTCAGTTAATGGGCATTCCTTCAGTTTCCAATTCTTTACCATCATAAAAAGAGCTACTATACAAACAAATTGTTAATTTGCTAGGTAGTGGAGTGATTTTCTTTGGGGATTAATTTATGACTTATTTAATTTCTTTTCTGACATTGGATTCTTTGAATAGTCTATTTCTGCTTTTGTTAATCTGGATAGTTTATATTTCTGTAAATAGTTATCTATTCAAAAATGTCTGTTTTCTTAAAATGTGATTGGACAAAACAGTGTCTTCCTTTTTTGAGTTCTTCTCTTTCATTATTGATAGCAAGTTTGTTTCCTTTCTTTTTATAAATCATATTAAATGCCTGTTTATTTTATCATTATTATTTTTAAAAACAGTTTAGTTTAATTTGTCAATTCCGTTATTAACTTTTTGCCCTGAATTTTATTAATCCCATCTTTAATTTTCAGAATTTCCAGGGGTTCCCATGCTCAATTCATAAATTTGTTCTTTCTCTCTTTTGGTGATGAAAGTATTTAGAGACAATTTTCCCCTAAGAATAGCTTTATATTGTACCAAAAGTTTGGATGGGTTATGTAGCTATTGTCATTTCTTTTGATGAAGTTTTCTATTGCTTTTTATAATTTGTTGTTTGAGCTAGTTCTTTAGAATTATGTCATTTCACCTCCAATCACTTTTCAGTTCTTTCCTTAAGGTTACTTTATTGAACCTTTCCTTTATTGCTTTTGTTGCATTGCAATCAATAAATTATGTATGTAGCACTTCTGCTTTTCTAGCGTTTAGAAAGGACTTTATGTCTCAATACACAATTAAAGTTTGTAAAAGTATCATACATTGCTTAGAGTATACAATTTCTTTTCTATTTCCATTTAGCAATCACCAAAGACCTATCATCACTAATTTTCCTAAAGTTCTATTCATGTCCTTAAATTCTTTCTTGTTCATAGTTCTTTCCTTATCTTTTGTTTAGATTTTTCTAAGTGTGAAAGTGGTTCATTAAGATTTCCCATTATTGTAATTTTACTCTTTATCTTGCCAATTCAATTAAATTTTCCTTTAAATATTTAGGTACTACACTAGTTGTTGGTTTGTATATATTAAGTAATGATATTGATTCATTATTTATGATTGCTTATCTCTTTTAATCCTATCTATATCTGAAATAATAATGGCTGCCACTGTTTTTTCTGAGATCAGCTGATGCATAATAAATTTTGTTTCAGTTCCTCATTTCGACTTTATGTGAATCTTTTGTTTTACATGTTTTTTGTAAATGACATATTATCAGAGTCTGTTTTCTAATCTATTCTGCTATCGTCTTCCCTTGTGAGGGTGAGTTTATCCCATTCACATTTATGGTTATGATTATTAATTTTCTATTTCCTTCTTGAAGTTTTTCATCTCTTTGCTCCCATCCCCTTCTTTGCAAATAAGAATATGGTGGTAAAAGAGAGAGAGAATCACTGACACTTAAAATCTATAAATGCAACATCCAGTTTCCCTTCTGTTGTAGCTCTTCTTTTCCCTTTGCCTTACCCTGGATATCATGTTTTCACTTTTTCCTTCTTTCATTTTAATCCCCATTTCATTTTCCTCCCTTTAATTTTTAAATTTGCTTTGCTTACGACTATTTCCTTAACTATCCTGTCCTTTCTTTTAGACTTCTCTCTAACCTTCCTTTATCTTTGTTCCTTCCTTTTTCTTTTTAAAATTTACTGAGACCAATTCCCATTTTTCTTTGGGGTTTTGCCCATAGGTGTTTTGACATTGTTGTCCTCTTCTGAGTTTGCGTCTCGATCTTCTTTGTCATCAAAAGTTATTTCTATGGTCAGAGGTTTTTTTGTTTTGTTTCGTTTGTTTTTCCAGCCCTTTTCCTTACTTTTGAATTTGAGCTCTGCTCCTGAGGTGGAAGGGACAGTGTCTCAATTTTTTTGTGCTGGGGGCTGCAGAGCTTTATTATTTGCCTGATGCTACCCTGAGGCCCAAAGGAGACTCGTGCCTGGTTCTGCACTGAGGCGGTAGGGGAAGACTGGTGCTGCTGGAGGCTTCAGGGATCTGGTAGCTTGCCTGGTGCTGCCCTGAGACACATAGTGGGGTCCTGGTGTTGTTGTCTGTCCGTTTGCCTAGGGCTTTGCTGAGGCATGTGGGGGATACTAATACTGGCATTTGCCTGCATGGCTGGGCCTCTGCACCTGCTGTTGGCTTGCTGAGGCAGGGCCTGCTAGCTTAATGAATGCCTCCTATCCTGGACTGTGCTCCCCTTTTGCCCAAGTGAGACAGATGTTTCTTGCTGACCTTCCAAGTTTCTTGCACTAGAAGATTGTTTCACCCTATTTTTTTTGCTGGTTCTGCTATTTCAGAATTTGTTTTGCAGTGCTATTTCGTAGTTGTTTGGAGGTGAATATGGGAGACATTGGGCAATTTTCTGCCTTTTCTGCTGTCTTGGCTCCCAGAAGTCTCAAAGTTGCTTTAAGTTCCTTTTCTCTAATTATTAGTGATTCAGAGGATTTTTTCATATGGCTAGGGATAGCTTGGATTTCTTCCCTATTCATATCCTCTGACCATGTATAAGTTGGGGAATGGCTCTTCGTCTTATAAATTTGAATGAGTCCTTTATATATCTGGGAAATGAGAATTTTATCTGAGAAATTTGCTTTTTTTCCCTGTTAACTGTTTCCCTTGTAATCTTAGTTACAATGGTTTTGTTTGTGCAAAACCTTTTAAATTTGATATAATCAAAATTGCCTATTTTATCTTTTATGATCCTTTTTATCACTTGTTTGGTCATGAAGTCTTCCCCTGTTTTGTAGATCTGAAAGCTAGTTCTTCCATATTCCTTGATTTTTAAAAAAATGTGTAGGTCTCCCTATCCCACCCAGGCTGGAAATGGAGCATCTTGTTATAGGCCTGATTCCGTAGCTCCTGTCAGGGGAGCTATGATCTGCTACATTTCTGACCCATGCAGTTTGTCTCCTCCTTAGGAAGCCTGGTGCTCTTCATTGTATTGCTGTCATTCTTAGTGCCTACCCCTGATTGACTTAGCTAGCTGAAGCTCGGAATACATGAGCTTGATCCACCAGCCTCAGCCTTCTCAGTTGCAGGGATTGTAGATGTTTGACACCACACCTGGCCTCAAATTTCTTTCTGATATGATGTTTTATGTTTAGATCATGTGTCCATTTGGAGCTTATCTTGGTATGTTGTGTTATATGTTGTATTCTTTCCAATACACCAGGCTGCCTCCCCTGACAATGCACACAACTGAATATTACTGGTTTCACCATTCTTGAGGACAGCACATAGTATACAATAAAATATATATAATCAAGAGCTTTAAAAAATATCTTCTAATTTCCTATATGGGCCAGCATATATGAGAGCAACCAGGAGCCAAGTGAAAACAAAAGCACTGCTGTTTCACCTATCCCAAGAAACATATTTGTTGAGGGTCATTCACCTAGGACTAATTTTAGATAAAATAATGAATTGGATGAAACTATGGTCACTTTTCTGTCTTTTCTCTTACCCAAATCAGGCATCCATTTTCCAGGTTTACCCTGTTCTTTCTAAGGTACCAAATGCGAATCTATAAACTAATCCTAACTAGTGCAAATGTATACTTAAAAAAAACTTTCTAATTACCCAATATATAGTGTTATGTGAAATGATGGTCCTAGTTTCTATAGTGTTTTATAGTTTACCAAGTATTCTCCTCATCTTGGACTTAGGTAGTAGGACAAATACTATTTCCATCTCATAGATGATATGCCTTACTAACATCTATCGGTCAGTAAGTGTCTGAGCTAGAACTTGAACCTAGATCTCTATGCTAAATGCTCATTCCATAGCATCATGTACCTAGTGTCTCATGGACTTTCATGGATTGTTCCTTGGTAGCACCATCAGATTCAAACTCCTAAGTGGGATGGAGCATTGGTGTATCCTAGAATCCTAGAAGAGTTGATTGTTTTTGAGGGGCCCAAAATGTAAATTTCTGTCACTAATTATACTTACCTTATGACAAAGAGAAGCTCTCTTTCCCTCACAGAATCTTTCCCACAGTGGCACATCTGGAATCCTTCATTCCTGCATCCCTTTTGTTCCAATCCTTATTCTTTTATTCCCAGACTTCTCCACCATCTTCTAGATTCAATCTCTGCTTTGGCTTTTCATCCACTCCTAAAAACCTCCTTTTTGTATAGACTCTGGGGTTAGTTGAAAATGAGGTTGCTAAGATGAGCCATACCTGTGAGATCAGTAGAGTAATGGCTGCTCTAGCATTCCTCAGCCTCTCTGTCTCCCTTTTGGCCCCTTCTTTCTGCCTCCTTTTGCCACTTTTGCTCCTATTGCTCTTTTCTGATTTCCTCTCTTTCTCACCTGTAGAGTTCCTCAATTGACTTCTTCTCCTTGCTCATTAAATACTGCCATCATAAAATCAGTGAACCAATTTCCACTTTCAGATATGGTTTCTCTGTCTTCTTCCTTTCCTTTCAGATTCACTTCTGTAAATAATCTCCTGCTTATATCTGACTAGAAGATCCCTCACACAAAGTAGAGGGAGTGGTTTTGGAAAGGTACTACTCTCAAAATTTAGGGCTTTTGCCTGAAAAGAAAAGAAATGCCCAGGTTTGTAATGAAGGAAAGAGGAAGTTGGATGTGTGACAGGAATATTTCATCTGACTTTGGGAAAGTCCTTTTGGTGACTACTTGATGAATAAAGCATATGTCATTACTTAAGTTCCATGAGAAAGGAAATTTAGGAATTTCCCCAAAATATCTGTTTTTAATATGTTCAGCCCTCATCTACTTACTGTGAAAGGCAAGTGAGTGTGTGAGAGATTTTTGATACCTTTGTTAATGTGTGAAGAAGAGGAGAAACTTTGGTGACAAGCCATTCTTATTTGTTTTGGAGCGCTGAAAGGAAAGTTAGGAAGTGAGTAGAAGAGAAGTCTTCCTAGAGAGGATTCTAGAGAATCAAATAGAAATTAATTGAAACAATAACTTCACCAAAGTTGCAGGATAGAAAAATAAACCCATATTAATTATAAAAACTTCTACATATTATCACAAAACCTAGCAAAATAAGATAGAAGATAAATTCTACTTAAAGTAACTATAGAATGCATGTAATACTTGGGAGTCTACCTACCAAGACACACACAGGAACTATATGCATAGAACTATAAAACACTGTTTACAGAAATAAAGACAGACCTAAGTAATTGAAGGAATATTAGTTGCTCATAGGTAGGCGATACCAATATAAGAAAAATGGCAATATTACCCAAGTTAATTTATTCATTCAATGCCATATTGGTGAAATTACCAAAGGATTACTTTATAGAGTAACAAAATTCATCTGGAGGAACAAAAGGTCAAACATCTCAAAGGAATTAACCCAAAAAGTGGGAAGGAAAGGGGCTTAGCAGTATCAGATCTTAATCTATACTACAAAGCAGTAATCATTAAAATACTTTGAGACTGGTTAAGAAATAGGTTTATCAGTGGAACAGCTTAGATACATAGTATATAAAAGCAAATTAATCTAGTAGCCTGATGTTTGATAGAACCCCTTCCACCTCCCTCTCTAACTCCAGCAACTAGAGACAAAAAACTATTTAACAAAAACTGTTGAAAAAACCAGTTTGTTGGAAATTGGGCTTAGACCAGTATCTTACACTGTACACCAAAATTAGCTCAAAATGGATACATGACTTAGATATAAAAGGTCAGATTATTAACAAATTAGGAAAACAAAGAAGAAATTTCCTTGCAGAGCTATAGTCAGGGAAAGAGTTCGAGGGACAGAGAAGATTTCAGAAGGTAAAATAGGTAATTTTGATTACATAAAATTCAAAATTTTTTGCACAAAAAAAAGCAATGAAGCTAGAAGGGAATAGGTAAATGGGGGGGGAACTCTATGATAGGCCTTATTTCATATATATGTAGTATGTGTGTTTATATAGAGAGAGAATTGATTAAAATTTGTAAGAATAAACTCATTTTCCCAATTGATAAATGATTAAAAGATATAAATTAGCAGGGAGGAAGGAAGGGAGGGAGGGTGAGAGAGAGAAAGGAAGGAAGGAAGGAAGAAAGAGAAAAAAGAAGGAAGAAAAAGTATTATTACTCTGACTATTTTCATTTTACAGATGAGGAAATCAAGACCCATAGAGGCAAAGTGAGTTGCCCATGGGCATATAAGCAGTAAATATTAGAGCCTGAACTAATTGGAGCCTCTCTGACTAGTGTGCCTTTCAATACAACATGTTGCATCCAAATGTTCTGCATTTAGGACACAACTCCAGGTCTGTCTCCACCATGAAATCTTTCCTGATCAATTAAGTATACTATGTTTTCTTTCTTCTTTGAACTCCTAAAACATAGTCTGCTCTGTGTAATAGAATTAATCATTCACTGTTTTGCATTTGTACTCAATTGATTTGTGTGTGATTTTTTTTCTTGATGAGATTCTAAATTCCTTGAGGGCATGGGCATTGTCATCTACTTGTGTAGGCCTGGCAGTCATATCATAGGGCTGGGAAAATAATAGGTTTGAGGTAGATCATGAATTGAAATTCTATCCCCAAAATACTTACAGAGTTGATGCTCGGGGCCCTGGTGTCACATTTTGACAGCCTAGTGCTCAGACACTGGTAACCTAAATAGATCAGAACTGTTACCAGATCCCTAGGCAAATGTTATACCTACCTACATCCTAGCGCCTCTCATTAGCCCCTTATGTTCCAAGTGCCCTCAGGATGCTTTCTGGTTGTCTGATTCTATCTCCCCACCCTACATACATACTTTGGCACTCTACCCAGATCTGCCCTCCTGAGAAAGGCACCAGGTGCTAGAATTTCCCTCTATGATCACCTCCCACCCCACATCCTCAGCATAGCACCAGACACAAGGGTCCCCCACTGAGGCAGCATTAGTGCAGCACTAGGTAAACAGTCAGGGTCTGCAACCCCTGGCACGAAAAGCCTGAGACAGTACCCCTTCCAACCTGGGAGCAGAGCTCAAATTAAAAAAAAGGAAAAATGCCAAAATACGATGAGTTCAAAATAAAACAAAACAGAAAAAGAATCTGACCATAGAAAATCATTATGGTGACAGAGAAGATCAAGACACAAACTCAGAAGAGGACAACAATGTCAATACACCTATGGGCAAAATTCCAAAGAAAAACAGGAAGTGGTCATAAGCCCAGAAAGAACTCATAGAAGAGCTCAAAAAGGAGCTTTAAAATCATATAAGACAAAATAAGAATTGGGGAAAGAAATGACAGTGATGCAAGAGAATTATGGGGAAAAAAAGAGTCAACAGCTTGGAAAAAGAAAATAACTGCTTAAAAAGTAGAACTGACCAAATGGAATAGGAGAAACAAAAATCTGCTAAAGAAAATGACTCCTTAAAAAGTAGAATTGGTCTTGGGGCAGCTAGGTGGTACAGTGAATAGAGCATGGGCCCTGGAATCAGGAGGACCTGAGTTCAAATCTGGCCTCAGATATATAACACTTACTAGCCATATGACCTTGGGCAAGTCACTGAACCTCAATTGCCCTGCTGTTACCCTTTAAAAAGCAAAAAAAAAAAGAATTTATCAAATTGAAAAGGAGGTACAAAAGCTAACTGAAGAAAATAACTTCTTAAAAGTTAGAATTGGGCAAAAGTTAGAATTGGGGAGTTGGAAGCTAATGATTCTATAAGACATCAAGAATCAATTTTAAAAAATTCAGAAGTATGAAAAAAAATATACTTCACTGGAAAAAACAACTGACCTGGAAAATAGATCCAGGAGAGACAATGTCAGACTCATTGGACTACCTGAAAGCCATAATCAAAAAGGAGGACCTAGATAACATCTTTCACAAAATGATCAAATACCATATCCTGGAACCAGAGGGCAAAGTAGGCATTGAAAGAATCAACCAATCAACTCAAGAAAGAGATGCCCAAAAAATCCCTCTAAAAAACATAGCCAAATTACAGAACTATCAAGTCAAGGAAAAATTACTGCAAGTGGTCAGAAAGATACAATTCAAATATCAGGTAGTCATGATCAGGATTACACAAGACTTAGCAGCTGTAAGTTGGACTTAGAGGACTAGAGGTCATGCAACATGATATTCTGGAAGGCAAAGGAGCTAGGACTACAACCAAGAGTCACCTACCCAGCAAAATTAAGCAACATTCAATGAAATAGAAAGGTTTCAAGTTTTCATAAGGAGAAGATCAGAATTGAACCAAAAACATTTGATCTCCAATATCAAGACCCAAGAGAAGCCAATAAAGGGGAAAAGGGAAAAGAAAATGTTAAGGGATTCAATGGAGCAAAATTGTTTATATCCCTTTGTGGGAAGATGATACTTGAAAGACTTAAAAACTGTATCACTAATAGTATAGCTAGAAAAAATATCCACAGACAGAGAGTATGAGCATAAGGTGAATTTGAGAGGATGACATTTTAAAAAATAATTAAGAGATGAGAAAGAGGAGTATAACTGGGTACAGAAGGAAAGGAGAGGTAGAACAGGGTAAATCATTTCATATGAAGGAAGAGTCAAGAAAAACCTATTACAGTGAAGGGAAAGATGGGAAGGTAGGTGGTAAGTATTGCTTGAACCTTACTCTCATCAGTATGGGCTCAAAGAGGGAATACTATACACAATCATTTGAATATAGAAATCTATCTTACCCATGGACGGGAGGAGATTAGGTAAGGGGTTAGGGTAACTGACAGAAGAGAGGGCAGACTGGGGGAGGCAGTAGACAGAAGCAAAACACTTTCAAGAAGGCAAACAGTGAAAGGAGAGGGAGGACAAACAGGAGGAAAAAAAGGATGGAGGGAAGTATACAGTAATCATAACTGTAAATGTGAATGGAATGAACTCTCCCATAAAACAGAAGCAGATGGCTGAGTGGATTAAAAACAGAATCCTACAATATGTTGTTTACAAGAAACACTTGAAGCAGAGAGACATGCACAGAGGGACTTGAGCAGAATGTATTATACTCCAGCTAAAGTTAAAAAAAAAAACAACAATGGGGATAGCAATCCTGATCTCAGACAAAATAAAGCCAAAAATAAACCTAATTAAAAGAGATAAGGAAGGAAACTACATTATTTTAAAAGACTCCATAGACAATGAGGTAATATCAATACTAAGTATATATATACCAAGTGATGTAACATCCAAATTCTTTTTTTTTGCTTTTTGGAGGGGCAATTGGGGTTAAGTGATTTGCCCAAGGTCACATGGCTGTGAAGTGTTAAGTGTCTGAGGCCGAATTTGAATTCAGATCCCCCAAACTCTAGGGCTGGTACTCTATTCACTGCACCACCTAACCACCCCAAGCATCCAGATTCTTAAAGGAGAAATTAAGTGAGTTATGGGTTCATGGCGAGACAAGAGATAAAGAGCATTATGAAATATAAAATAGATAATTTTGATTATATTGAAGTAAAAAGGTTTTGCACAAACAAAACTAATGCAACCAAAATTAGAAGGAAAGTAGAAAGCTGGGAAACTATCTTTACAGCAAGTATCTCTCATAAAGGCCTCATTTCTCAAATATCCATAGAACTGAGCCAAATTTATAAAACTACAAGCCATTCCCTATTCATAGATGGTCAAAGGATATGAACAGGCAGTTTTCAGATGAAGAAATCAAAGCTATCTATAGGTATATGAAGTGTTCTAAATCACCTTTGATTAGAGAAATGCAAATTAAAAACAACTCTGAGATACCACCTGACACCTATCAGATTGGCTAACATGA
This sequence comes from Pseudochirops cupreus, assembly GCA_028627135.1. Classification (NCBI taxonomy): domain Eukaryota; kingdom Metazoa; phylum Chordata; class Mammalia; order Diprotodontia; family Pseudocheiridae; genus Pseudochirops; species Pseudochirops cupreus. Next base: position 311,261,075 of record CM053583.1, read on the forward strand.
CAAAAAAAGGAAAATGACAAATGTTTGGAGGATCTAGGAAAATTGAGATACTAATGCACAGTTGGTGGAGTTGTGAACTGATACAACTATTCTGTAGAGCAATTTGGAACTATGCCCAAAGGGCAACCAAACTGTGCCTACCCTTTGATCCAGCAATACCACTACTAGGTCTGTATCCCAAAGAGATCATGAAAAAGGGAAAAAGATGTACATGTACAAAAATATTTATAGCAGCCCTTTTTGTGGTGGCAAATAATTGGAAATGGAGGGGATGTCGATCAATGGCTGAACAAGCTGTGCCATATGAATGGAATAGAATTCTATTGCGCAATAAGAAATGAAGAACAGGCAGTTTTTGGAAAAACCTGGAAAGACTGGTACAAACTGATGTAAAGTGAATGAGCAGAACCAGGAAAACATTGTACACAGTATCAGCAACATTGTATGATGATCAACTATGAATGACTCAGTTCTTCTCAGCAACACAATGATCCAAGACAAGTACAAAGGATTCCCAAAGGAAAATGCTATCCACATCCAGATAAAGAACTGATGGACTCTGAATGCAGTTTGAAACATATTTTTTTTTCACTTACTTTATTCTTTTTCATGGTTTAGTTTTCTTTTGATCTGTTCCTTCTTTCACAACTGTGACTAATATGGAAATATGTTTTACATAACACACGTGTAACCTATATCAAATTGCCTGCCATTATACTTAGAGAATCAACTAAAAAACTACTTGAAGTAATTAACAACTTTAGCAAAGTTGGAGGATATAAAATAAACCCACATACATCATTGGCATTTCTATGTATTACTAAACAAAGTCCAACAGCAAGAGATAGAAAGAGAAATTTCATTTAAAGTAACTGTAGGCAATATAAAATATTTGGGAGTCTACCTGCTAAGAAAAATCCAGGAACTATGTGAACACAATTACAAAACACTTTTCACACAAATAAAGTAAGATCTAAATAATTGGGAAAATATCAGTTGCACTTGGGTAGGCCAAGCTAATATAATAATATAATATAATAATAATATAATAAATTCTACCTAAATTAATTTACTTATTGAGTGCCATACCAATCAAACTATCAAAAAATATTTTATAGAGCTGGAAAAATAATAACAATTCATCTGGAAGAACAAAAGTTTCAGAATATCAAGAGAATTAATGAAAAGAAATGCAAGAGAAAGTGATCTAGCTGTACCAGATATAAAACTGTATTATAAAGCAGTGATCATTAAAACTACTTTGCACTACTGGCTAAGAAATAGACTGGCAGATCAGTAGAATAAGTTAGTTACACAAGACACAGTAATCAATGACTATAGTAATCTACTGTTTAATAAACCTAAAGACTCCAGCTTCTGCAATAAGAACTCATTATTTGACAAAAACTGCTGGGAAAACTGGAAAATAGTATGGCAGAAACCAGGCATAGACCAACATCTTATACCGTATACCAAGATAAAGTCAAAATGGGTATATGATTTAGATATAAAGCATGATACTATAAGCAAATTAGGAGAGCAAGGAATAAGGTTTATGGAGAATGGAAGAATTTATGGCCAAATAAGAGATAGAAAAATTATGAAATGCAAAATCAATAATTTTGTTTACATTAAATGAAAAATATTTTGCATGAACAAAGCCAATGCAACCAAGATTAGAAGGGAAGCAAAAGCTGGGAAACAATTTTTACAACAGTGTCTCAGACAAAGGGCTCATTTCTAAAATATATAGAAAACTGAGTCAAATTTATAAGAATACAAGTCATTGTCTAACTGATAAATGGTCAAAGGATATGAAGAGGCAGTTTTCAGATGAAGAAATTCAAGCCATCTATGAAAAAAATGCTTTAAATCACTTTTGATTAAAGAAATGCAAACTAAAACAACTTTGAGGTGCCACATCATACCTATCAGATTGGTTAACATGACAAAACAGGAAAATGATAAATGTTGGAGAAAAGGTAGGAAAACTGGAACACTAATGCATTGTTGGTTTTGTTGTGAACTGATCCAGCCATTCTGGAGAGCAATTTGGAACTATGCCCAAAGGGCTATAAAATTGCACATGCCTACTATATCTATGTCCCAAAGAGATCATAGAAGAGAGAAAAGGACACATATGTACAAAAATATTTCTAGCTACTCTTTTTGTGGTGGTCAAGAATTGGACATTGAGAGGATGCTGATCAGTTGAGGAATGGCTGAACAAGTTGTGGTAATATGAGAGTAATGGAATATTATTGTTCCATAAGATATATCATAAGAAATAGCAGGTGACTTCAGAAAAACCTGGAAAGGTTTAAATGAACTGATGCTGAGTGAAGTGAACAGCACCAGGAGAACATTGTACACAGTAACAGTAACATTGCATGATCACCAACTTTGATAGACTTCTCAGTAATGCAAGGATCTAAGACAACTCCGAAAGACTCATGATGGAAAATGCTATCCACATCCAGAGAAAGAACTATGGAGTCAATACAGATTGAAACATACTATTTTCTCTCTCCTTTTTCTTCTTTTTCTTGGTTTTTCCCTTTGGTTCTAATTCTTCTTTCCAACATGACTAATGTGGAAATATGTTTAATATGATTGTACATGTTCAAAAATTGTTATAAGGGATGGCTCTATGGGAGGGGAGAAAGGAGGGACATAGGAAAATGTAGGTGATAACAAAACAAAAAATAACAATAAAAGTCTGTTTTTAAGAAAAAATGCCTACCATTTATGGAAGAGGGAAGCTGGAAGGGAGAAAAATTTGGAACTCAAAATCTTGTAAAAGTGAATGCTAAAATTTTTCTTGACATGTAATTGGGGGAAAATACTATTAAATGACAAACTGTAATAAAACCTATACTACATACCTCAAAGAACAGTTGTGTGGAAAGCACTTTGTAGACTGAAAATGTCATATAAATGTTTATTGTTCTTTTTCTTCTTATTATTCCTTGGGCCTATATACAACCAGTTGCCTAAAATAGCAAGAGCAGTGGTCCCGCTGGCACTTGTTTGTTTCTTTCACACTTAGAAGACTGGAGGTCACCCTTCCCTAAAATCCTTCATGATATTTTGATGCCTATGGAGCTGTGATTGGTGAGCTGGCGGCTGGGAGGAGGTAGCCAGACCTCTGGCGTAATAAAAGAGCTCATATGTTGATGGTAGTGGGAGGAGTCTGGTTTGCCACTGGTCCTCCCTCCCTTTCCTGTTCTCCTTCCTTTATTTCACAACCTGTCACTTCCCTGTATCTTTTTCACAGCCTCTGGGCTGGAGATTTCTGTTCCCTTACAGATGCCTGGCTTGATTGGCTCAAGCAGCATTAACCTGGTCTTATGGAAAAGACCCTGAGTGACCACTTGCTGCATACCTTGGAGAGCCTGGTCACCTATGATCTGGAGAGGTTCAAGTTCAAACTGCAAAATGCCAACTTGGATAGAGGTAGACATCGCATTCCCCAAGGCAGGCTGCAAAATGCTGTTGGGCCAGTGGAACTTGCTGCCCTTCTGGTCAACTCTTATGGGGAAAAATATGCTGTGAAATTGACCCTGCAGGTGTTGCAAGCTATCAACCAAAATCTCCTGCTCGAGGAGCTCAGCAAAGCAACTAATCCAGGTAAGTCTGTCAGCCATGAGATGCAGCAGCCTCTCTTTTTTTTTCCTTCCAAAATGATACTAATGCCTCTTTACATTTATATTATACTTCATTCTTTCAAAAAAAAAACCCCACATCTGTTATCTAGAAGGTAAGAAACTGGAAGGGGCCTCATTTTTAGAATTTAGAACGTAGAGTGTCAGTGTTAGAAGTCCCTGACATACAGATAAAGTTAAGAACTCTTGCCCTAGAATATATGTTAGAAGTGAAAGGGAATCTGAAATATAGAACACAGAATATTAGAACTAGAAGGAACCTTAGGATATAGAATAGAATATTGGAGCTGGAAGGGATCTTATAACATAAACCACAAAATACCAGAGCTAGAAGAGACATTAGAACAGAGACCATAAAATGATAGAGCTGGAAGGGACTTTAGAGAACATTTTACAAAGGGGGAAATCAGTAAAGTGTCATGTTTACAGAACCAGTCAGTAGAGCTGGGTCTTCTGATTCCTAATCTAATATTCTTTATGCTACAGAATGTCCCTTACACTGGCCCTTTGAGGCAGTTAGGGCAAGAAACTAATAAACCCATTTTATAGATGGTGAAACTGAGATGTGCAGAGCTGGTGACGTCCAAAGTCACGTGCTTAATAGCTAAACCAGAAGGAAAACCTAACTCAAAAGTCCAGCTCTTTCCACTAGATCAAAATGCTAGTGGTTTCTCTTCATTGCTTCTTGAGTTTCTTCATAGCTTGGTAGTTTTCAAGTGTTCCTTCTTCTCAGAGGCAGAAGAATGATCTCTGGCTATATGGAAAGTTTCAGGCCCAGCTCTTTGTATTTCAGGAAACTTCTAGTTTTCACTTCCTCTTTGGTTTCTCATTTTCTCCTTTTGTTCCTATATACTGCTTTAGGGCAGGTAGGTGACACAGCAGATAAAATTCCAGGCCTGGAATCTAAGATCAAATTCAGCCTCAGACACTTACTTGCTGTGTGACCCTGGCCAAGTCACCTAATCCTATTCTCATTCAAACGCAGTTGTGATTGTGTGATACATTGTTAAGATACATTGTATCTAAAATTAAGTATTCACTGCTCTTCTGGAGACTAGGGAGTTCAAATTCAAATAAATGGCATGACATTGATAATCTGGAAATTTGGGTCCTAGTCCCAGCTATTACTACTAATAAAACCTGTGACCTTGGGCTGTGCTTCTCTTCTTTGGGTGTCACATTTCCTCCTCTTATCAAGTCCTTTCCAGCTCAAATGTGTGATTCTGACTCTTAACAAAGTTAGGAGATGAGTGAGCCAGCAGTATTTGTCTTAGAATTCTTTAATGAGTAGATAAGAATCAATTGAAATTATTATATTGAGTATATATATACCATCAAAATTGTTTGGTACTTCTTTTTCTTTTTTTTTTTTTGGAGGCAGCTGGGATTAAGTGACTTGCCCAGGGTCACACAGCTAGTACGTGACTGAGGCCGAATTTGAACTTGAGTCCTCCTGACTCTAGGGCCCATGCTCTATCCACAGCTCTTTAAGAAACAGTGTGGTATAGTAGATATAGGATGCTAATATTGGAGTCAGAAAAAGAGCTGGGTTTAAATGCCACATCTGACACTTTTTACCTGTGTGACCATGGGCAAGCCACTTGAACTTCAGTTAAACCTTAGGTAATTCTCTAAAATATATCTGCTAAGTTATAGACAAATCACAGTCTGAGGTGATGGAAGCAGTGCCCACACCTTCCAAATCACAGCTCCTTATTTAATGTTTACAGATGACTCCTTTCCTCAGAACACCCCTGTGAGATAGGCAATGAAAATATTATTTTTTAAAATATATTTTATTGATGCCTTTTGCTTTTAGATTACCAGAATTTATCCCGGTATCCCCTTTCTTGTAACTGAGAGCAACCTATGCAATAAGTAAGATTTTTTTAAAAGGGGGGAATGAGACAAAAAAAAAAATCAGCAACACTGATTAATACGTGGGGAAAAAAGTCTGGAAATAAATACAATTCACCACACCTGTGGACCTCTGAAAAGGAATAAAGTAGCAGTGAAAGTATTATTATCTCTGTTTTATATATGAGAAAAATGAGGTTTCAAGAGATCTAGTAATTTAATTATGATTACACAGCTAGTAAGTCAGAGCTGAATTCCAGGTTTTCTGATCCCCACTCTAGTTTCTTTTTAACTTTAATTGAAAGTGTTGGCAAATTGTTTAAAACACTCTAAAAGTCATTTTAACAAAAATTCTTTGCATACCAAAAATTAGGGTGCCGATTACAAATTACTCTACTTATTAAAGGTAGAAAATAAAGCAAATAAATTGAATGTATCTGCTGCCCTAACTTAAAAGTAATGTTTAAACTTCATTTCTCAAAAGTGTTTTATAATTTGCACTTTAGCTAATTTTGACCCCTACCTCCTCCCTTCACCCCCAAATCTTCATTTTGAACTTATGAGTTTTTAATGACTCGGTATTTGGATTCCTTTCAGAATGTTTGACTCAAGAGTATGTCACAGAAATCTCAGGAACCTCTGTTTTCTCAAGGGAAACAGTTTCTAAAAGCCTGATAATAGAAGATCCAGATGCTGATTTGCAGGGCCCCAATGAAGTTGGCACAGTTGGGCTTCAGGTTCCAATTCCATCCATCCAGTTGTATCCTGGACAAGAATGTCAGAAGAAATCCCAGGAGGATTGGGAAGCTCAGAGGACTTTAAAGGGCTCACAACTGACTGAGGTTCAGGAGAGACAAAGAAACCAGACTGTGAATGTACCTCCCAAAAGGACCCAGCTAACAGTCTGTACTATTTCTTCAGGAGACAAAGAACCTTCATCTCCAAAAGCTGCTATGACTTTTGAGAACGAGATAGATGGGATTCTAGAAACAACTGTTACCTTAAAGACAATGGAAGCTAGAAATGCAGCTCTGGTTCCAGAGAGCAGCAGATATGAGAATTCAGAAGTTGCTGTCACCTTAGGGCAAAAAGCAAACAGGAATGAAAAGCACTTTTTCTTGGGAGAGAAGGGAATAGAGAAGCAAGGATTTCATGCATCTTTAGGAGAGCAAAACCACCCAAATCAAAAATCTACTGCTAATTTTCAAGAACCTGGGTCCCAAGAGGAAAAGAGACCTGGGAATACGAATACTTCCATGTCTTCAGGAAGGCAAGAACCTAAGGATCCTGGAAACCAGTATTTAAAAGAAGCTTGTAAAGGTATTTTTCACAATATTTCTTTTCAGCCCCCTAAGTACTATATTGTTATTTCCTCTTCATAGCCTTAGTGGAATTCTTTGTTAAAAAAAAATTCTCTTTTAATGCAATAACCTGATGCTTTGAAATTATGCTACTTGAATGCTATTCTTTAAGAAGCCTCTTGGCTCTTAAATTTTAGGCTCGGAGTCAGAAGCTTGGGTTTTTGTTTTGGCTCTGACTCGGACGTTTTTATTAACTATATACCAATGGATCATATAACTTTTTCTCTCTTAACCTCAGTCATCTTATTGGTAAAATGAAGATAATAATACCAGTCTCACAGTGTTCTTGGGAGGAAAGCGCTTTGAGAGGACTATAAAGTGCCTCATAAATGTTTTATTGTTGTTGGTATCATTATTATTATTATTAACCTCTTTTAGGACAGGAGTGGGGAAGGGGCAATGTAACAGGTCTTAAAGACAATGTCTTTCTATTTGGGTCCTAAATGGCTTCCCAAGAAATGAGGCAGAAATCTTGGAAAAGTGAAGTGTCAGGGGAGATGAGGGATCATAAGATTATAATTTCATTATGAGATCCTGATTTAGAGCTGGAAATTACCTTAGAGTTCATTCTTGTACAGCTCCATCATTTTTACTGAAGAAGAAATGGAGTTGCATTAAGGTAAGTGATTTGATGGAACTCACATAGGCAGTAAGTGGCAAAGCTGGGATTCCAACATAGGCCCCCCTGACTCCAAATCCAGATGCTAGTGAAATCACATGGATGGACAGGTTAGAAGCCTTGAGAAGGTATTTGGAACTTGATATACAGAATACGGAGTTAGCAAGGGTAGGGAGTGGGGGGAAGTCAAGGAATCATAAAATCAAAAAAGTTGCAGAGCTCAGTGTCATGGAAGGGGGTCATGGAGGGGTCATGGAGCCCAACCTATGACCAAACAGTGAACTTCTCTCTACACCATCCCTACCAAATGATCATCCAGCCTCCACTTGAAGACCTCCAGTGCTGTAGGACTAATTACAGTCCAGTTGGACAATTAAAATTAGGAAACTTGACTTTAAGCTGAAATTTGCCGCTGCAACTTAACTCCAGTTGTCAGAGCAGTGTGAAAGCCAAACAGGTCTAATGCCTTTTTCTTACGATAACTCTTCAAGTATTTGAAGACAATGATATGTCCCCATTCCAATTTCTCTTCTTCATGGGAATATCCTCAGTTCTATCAGATAGTTTGGTTTCCAATGTCTTCACCCTTCTCTAGCTGTTCCCCAGTTTCTTAATGTTCTTCCTAAACCCCAGTGTCCAGATCCACAGGACTCCAGATGTATCTACCAGTGTCAAGTCTATGACCTATACTTCCCTCCTTCTAGACGCAACGCTTCTCTTTCTTTACTTTTGATTCACATTTCATGCTATTGATTCATATTGGACATGCAATCCATTAAAAACCCCAGGTCTTCCTCTTTTTCATGGATCTATTAATTTTTTCTCAATGGAGAAAGTCCACCAAAACACTTACTAGCTGTGTGACCTTGGGCAAGTCACTTAACCCTTTTTGCCTCGGTTCTTCATTTATAAAATGAGTTGGAGAAGGAAATGGCACACCACTCCAGTATCTTTCCTAAGAAAACAGTCTTTGTGTCCTAGAATGGGACATTTTCTTCTTTAGACAAGAGAATGGTTATTAGTGCAGTCACCCTGCATGTATGGAAATATTCTTCAGCATTGAAGATCTTGACTTTGTGCAGCTGTTTGGTGGTTAACAACAATCTGGTTGCCAAAGTTTTCCCATAGTTTTCAGTGTGGCTGCCCTACAGTAGTGCAACTTCAAATTCATCCTAAAAACATATATAATAAGATTGTACTTCTGAAAAATCCCTCTGTGTAGGCTTCATGCAGTCTTCAAAAGAGGCTAAAGATGATTCATGGACTGATTTTTCTGTTCCCTTTATTATTATCATTATTATCAGTCTGAGGTCAGATTTGAACTCAGGTCCTCCTGACTCCAGGGTCAGTGCTCTATTCACTGTGGCACTTAGCTGCCCTATTATAATTATTTTAAACTCTCATGAACTATCTCCTGGGAAGGGAGTCATCTGGTTGACAGACATTTCCAACTTTCCAAATCTGCCTTAATATTTACCAAATTCAAATGGATACATGAACAGACCAGAATATACTCATTGGAATACTTAGGATTGTTGCTAATCAAAAGTACACTCTGTATTCCAAAGTCTCTGACTATGATATAGTACTAATTCATAAATCAGTAACATCATTTTGATTAAGAAAGATCTAATCTAATTTTACAAATAAATCATACTATATATAATTCCAAAATTAAAAGCAATATATGCAATAATTTTCAAGGTCACAATGTTAAACACATATAGACTTAACACTAACATAAGATGGTCTCATGGACTTAAAATACAAACCCAAAACTTATTGCCAGTCTAATATTCCAAATGAATGTATCTCTAAATTAACTATATGGAAAAACCACTCCATTTATTTATAAATTTTGACATTCTATACTAGTTGCATTCAGAAAAATTATCATTTTGGTTTTCATAGCTACAAAAGTGTGGTACCAGCACTTGCTATTCTGAACATAAATCAACTATGCTGTAAATAATAATTGTTCCAAATTAATCTATCCAATACAATATAAATCCATATTTTAAATTGCTCAATGTTAAAACTTGCTACATGATTCCAGCTACATTTCCATATCAATAAGAATTCCAAAATCTATAAAATCAGTCTTGATAGCAAAATTTAGCAATAGATAAATCAATAGCAAAAATTAGCTCCAAATCCCTGAGGAAGAATTAAGCATTTCTTTAAATTGGAGTTTCACAGTTTTACACACATGGCAATCTTGCTGTCCTCCTCTTATCTCAGTTATGTCTAAAATTCTCTTAAACTAGCACTGCTGCTTTCTGAAATCCTGGGCTTCCTCCTCTTGTATTTTTTGAAGTAAGCTTTTGCTGGAGATTCTGATAGTTGGCAAAAATGAGGACACTGTATTGGAAATCAAAAATTGAAGTTACTCATCTGTGTTCTAGTTAAGTTAATACCATTTTAGACAAAGTTACGTTTTGCAAATTTTCTACTTTTAAGAACACTTTTCCATACTTCTCATTGACTACTAATTGAGCAAGTCTATAACGTGTCAGCATAAACTATCTCTAATTTCCTTGGAATGCACCCATTACTATTGATTAGATTACTATGTCCTACACAAGAGGTAGAAAATAGGAAGAGTAGGGGATAAGAAGATAAGCACAGAATGGAAAAGGAGATGTGATGAAATATGATGTATAATCTTGTCTCCTCTGCAGCCAGCTAGATTTTGTAGACTAGGCAAGTTCGAACTCACTTAGTCACCAATTAAGATGACTTAGTTCCAAGGTAGGAGTTCGAAAACTGAGTAGAATAATTTTTTCAGGGATTAGTATAATAGATTCTAGAAGTCTTGTGTTTGGGTACTGGTGCAAGTGGGGAGAAATGAGGCTGCAGAGGTAGCAGGTCAGATGGCAAGGTGGATGACTGGAAAAGATATGAAGCATCTCATTATATGACATAATAATAATCTTTGGTTCTTTGGCTGCACAAATGCCCAGGTATCCAGTAGAACATAAAAAAGGCCATGGTTAATCAAGGACCTAGGCCCAGCTAGCCCAACATTAAGCTCTGATAGTAGCACATTGGGATGTACTATGAGGGAGTGTGGGTATTTCCCTCAAAGGTTGAGGGATATCCTTCAAAATCCCAGCTTCCCTTAATAACCCTTCGTGGTTTGTTATACAAAATTTGTCTACACAATTCTTTTAAATCTGTCCATATGTTCGGCCTGTATCAGATATTTAGGGCAATGAGCTCCAGAAGTCTGATTCCTGATTTGTAGAGTAGGAACTTCTTTTTATTTATTCTTTAAGCTGTAACAGGCTCTTCACATTTTTCTGGTGTGTATTTGGCCAGCAAGTCTCTTTTTACTTTATTCATAACTTTCACGATTTGATTTATTTTTTTTGTCCAGACTTGTGACATTATTATTATAGGGAAACTCCCAGTGAGAAAGCTCCTTCTACCAATGCAGAGAATAACTGTTCAGCAACTTACAGAGTTGCCTAGACCATTGAGAGTTTAAATAATTTCCCAAGGGTCACACAGCTAGTAGGGGCAACTTGCACCTAGGTCTTCATGACATAGACTCTAGCTCTCAAGTACCCACGACATCATACTCTCTCTCCATGATGTTATAAACTTTGACTTATAGAAGATTTACAGTCTTTAAGAGAGAGAGAGAGAGAGACAGACAGACAGAGAGAGAGAGAGAGACAGAGAAGAATCATTTAGTTCAGGAATTTATAACCTATAGAGATTTCAAAGGATTTATGAACTTAGGGGAAAAAAAATCCATCTTTATTTTTACTAACCTTTAACAAGTTTAGCACTTCCTTTAATTATGAATGTAGGCAACAATTTTGAGGAGAGGTCATGGGTTTTATTAGACTGCCAAAGAGATCCATGAAATAAAAAAGGATAAGAACTCCTGATTAAACCAAATCATTCATTTTTATAAATTTAATAAACTCAGGCCTAGAGAGGAGTACCTTGTACTTCTTGTATAAGTACTTTGTACAATCAAGTTAGCTGCAAAGTCAACACCAATTTGTGATTGTTATGACTGTTCAGCTATTTTACTTAAGCCTTATTGCCTCATCTCTTTTCTCAGCTTTCATGTTTCTACATTGTAAATGTCTTGTCTTTTTCATCTGGCCTCATCCCCTGTAGAATCATAGATAATAGATGTCAGAGTTAGAATGAACCTTAAGAACTTGGAATGTGAGACCTGGAAAGGGCACTGGAGTGTAACAAGTAGAAAGTTTTAGCTGACGAGGATTTCAAAATATAGACTACAGGTGTCAGAGCTAGAAGAGACTTCGGGACATAGTGAAAAAAGGGGAAAGGGGGGAGCATTGCTGTATTTCAAGTCAGACAACCTGGGTTTGGGGCGGCTAGGTGGCATAGTGAATAGAGCACTGGCCCTGGAGTCAGGAAGACCTGAATTCAAATCCAGCCTCAGACATTTAACACTTACTAGCCATGTGACCTTGGACAAGTCACTTAACCCCCTCCCCCAATTGCCCTCCAAAAAAAAAAAAAGACAATCTGGGTTCAAATCCTGGCTCTTTTACTACCTATTTGACTTTGAACAACTCACTTTATTAATTTTGTTCCTCATCTGTAAAATGAAGTTGGCCTAGATCAGAGGTTCTTAATTTGAGGTAAAATATTTTTATTATTATATTTAAATATAGTTGGTCTCCTTTGTAAACTGTAAATTATTTTATTTAAATTATTAAATTATTTTATTTAAAAATTATTATTCTGAGAAGAGGTCCATAGGCCTCACCAGATTGCTAAAGGGGTCCATAACACAAAAGTGTTTAGGGACCTCTGGGATAGACGATCTCTAAGGGTACTTCCTAGTTCCACATCTCATGATGCTATGAACACAGACCATGGAATGTTAGAGCTAGGAGAAAACTTAAGGAGAAAACAACAGCCCCTGTAGCCCCTGGGTCTACTTCTTTCAGATGAGCTGACACTGAGCAGCCTACCCATCAAAGCCTTCAACATCATGAGGATCACAGGAGCCCCTGTCAGAGCAGTGTCCCTGAGGAGAGTGCAGGAGTCATGTTCTATATGCCAGGACATGGTGGAAGAACCATCGAGAAATTCCTGTAGACATCACATCACATTTCATCGCAATGTTGGGTATAACGTCTGTCTCAAATGCCAGGCCATGTTTCCTAAGAATTTCCAACACAGTAAGAGCCTAGGAAACATACTTGCTGACTTCCAGAAGCCAATGCTAAGCCCTGGCTCCACACCTTATTGTGAATACCACCCAAAGCAGCTCCAACTGCTGTTCTGCAAAGATCATGGAAAAACCATTTGTCTCCACTGCAGTATGTCCCTGGAGCACAAAGGGCATCGAATACTCTGCATAGAGGAGGCTGCTCAGAGCTACAAGGTAGGAGCCTCCAGAAGGCTGGATATCCTCCCACACAACTAACTGGGTTTTAGATACACAGTAGATGGATATGCGTGGGTGTAAGGGAGGCAGATATTTATCCTTTCTTTTCTGCAACTACTTTAGAAAAGGGCCTAATATTCCATTTAGTGGCTGAATAAAACCGACCCTCAGCAAATTGGGGGAGTAGGTCAGGCTTGTCTTTGGTGCTCTCCCACCTTCCTTTTTTAAATATTTATTTTATTTTTAAAAAGTAACGAACATTTATTTTGTCTCCCTCTGCTAGAAAAAAAGAAAAAGAAAAAAATTATTGATCATTTGTGCTTTGAATCACCAAATCTTTAGGAATAAGTTATTTAGTCTTCAATTACTTTTTAACTGTTTCTTCAAAGACTTTTGAAAAATAAAATTTCATTTTTTATTTATCAGGCATTTATTTTGACTTTCTCCCACCCTGAAAAAACTCTTGTAACAAATATACATTCCATACTGGCCATGTCCAAAAAATGTGTCTTATTTTATTCTAGTTATTAGTCTATTATTTCTGTGTCCGGAAGCAGATAGTACTCTTCAGTATTAGTTTTCTGGGATCATTGCTGATTATTACATTGATTGAAGTTCTTAAGTCTTTTGAAATTATTTGTTTTAACAATATTGTTGTTATAATATAACTTGTTTTCCTGATTTTATTGACTTCACCCTGCATCATTTCATATAAGTCTTCCCAGGTTTCTCTGAAACCACCCCTTTCATTATTTCTTATACAACAATAGTATTCTATTACATTAACATATTACTTTCCCTTTAGAATCACAAAACATAGAAAGTTCTAAACTGGAAGAGAATTTGCAATGGGAAACAGAATGTTACAGTGAGAAGGAAGCTTAGAATTTAGAATATTAGAACATAGAATATTAACATTAGAACAGAACTTAGAATTCCTTTAGTACAGTTCAGTCACTATATATTTGAGGAAAATGAAGCCCGGAGAAGATAACTGATTTGCCCATAGTCAATAAGCTAATGAGTAGTAGAACCAGTACTAAATGCTAGCTCCCCTGGCTTTTAACCCAAGGCTTATCCTATTACATCATATTTTCTCTCTCTTTATTTTTGTGGCTATTCTGTTGCAACACTCTACATCTCCTAACTTCCCCATAGTTACCTACATCACATGGTTTGGGTACCCCCGTACATATCTAGAAGTGTCACATTTCTCTTACAAACTCTGATACTTCCCCATTCCTAATTAAAATGCTAGATGGCTGTCTCTAAGAAATCAATTAGAAAAGATTTATGGAATTTCTACTATATGCTCAGCACAGTGGGATATGTAAGAGAAATATAGGATATATATATATATATATATATATATATATATATATATATATATATATATATATATATATATATATATATATATATATA
>CM053583.1:311275487-311306417 GCA_028627135.1 Pseudochirops cupreus
GATCAGAAAAGGGAGAAGAAAAGTCAAGTGTGTAGATTTACTCGAGGTGGTAAATAGAGCTAGGATTTACGTTAGTAGACATTGTTGTGATACAGTAGAGCAAGCAAGGACATAGAGATGGGAATGAGAATGACCTATGCCGAGGACAGTGAGGAGACCTCTGACTGAAACGGCATGTTGAGAAGCAGTGGGCAATCAGGTTGGGCAAACTTATGGCAACTATATGAATACAGCTACATAACATGCTTTACACAAATTAAGATGGATCTAAGTAGTTGGAGAAATATGGATTGCTCATAGATAGGCTGAGCCAATATAAGAAAAATTACAATACTGACTTAATTAATTTACTTATTCAATGCCATACCAATCAAACTACCAAAGGATTACTTTATAGTGATAGAAAAAATAATAATGAAACTTAGCTGGAGAAACAAAAGGTCAAAAATCTAAAGGAAGATAATGAAAAAAATGGGAAAGAAGGTGGCCTAACGGTACCGGATGTTAAACTGTACTCTACAGATCAGCACCCATCAAATCCATCTATACTGGTTAAGAAAAAGAGAGCTCAATCATTAGAAAAGATCAGGAGCATAATATGTAAAAGGAAATAGCCTTAAGTTTGATAAACTCAAAGATCCTAGCTATTGAGGCAGGAGCCCACTATTCACCAAAACTATTGGGAAAACTGGAGAGCAGTCTGGCAGAAACTATAAATTCCAAATGGACACGTGACTTAGACATGAAGGGAGAAATCATAAAGTAGAGAAGCAAAAAGCAAATAACCCATGAGATCTACGAATACAAGAAGAATTCATGACCAAATACGAAATAAAGGGGATCACAAAAAATAAAATGGACATTTTAATTACATAAAATTAAAAGATTTTTACACAAATAAAACCAAAGCAGCTAAAATTAGAACAGACTGGGACTCAATTATAAATTATAGAAGGTCTTAAAAGACAGACATAGAAGTTTAGATATGATGAATAAGCTGTGGGGAATATGAGATGAACTAATCTATACTCAGGTCCTAATGACTGACAACAACCAGTGACACTAACTGGGTATCAGAATAGGTTGGAGGGGCAGAATGTTTGCTGTTAGAGCCTTCTGCTGCCCCTTAAATCATACCTTGTAGGTGGCTGCCTAAGACTACCCCTTCCCACAGATAATTGAGAAAATGCCCTCTTCCCATTTAGGGTAGATCTGCCCTGGATATACGGGACCTTTGAGGAATTCCCTCTAGGATCTTTGAAAATCTGTATCATATTCTCAAGGATTTCATCTAGAGTAGTGATTCTCAACCTTCCTAATGCCACAACCCTTTAATACTCATATGTGGGCATACCTGCATGTGGGCAGACCTGCCTGGAGACAGAGGAGCAGTGTCTCGGTTCCTAAGACCATGGGAAATATGTGTTTTCCGATGGTCTTAGGCGACCCCTGTGACCCATGTGAAAGGGTTGTTCAACCCCCAAAGGGGTCGCAACCCACAGGTTGAGAACAACTGATCTAGAGGAAACAGTATGATTGTGCCAAGGGCAGGATTATAGAAGTGGCATGGTATGATAGAAAAAAACTAGGTCAGAAGACCTAGGTTTGAATCCTGGCTTTGCCACTTACTAGCTATGTGATTTTGGACAACTCACCTGATCTTTCTGAGCCTCAATTTTCTCATCTGCCAAATGGCCATAATAATACTTGGGCTTCCTAACTTACAATGATGTTAGAAGAAAGTACTCTGTACTTAGTAAAGCAGCATGGGAATAGTCAATTCAACAAATCCTTCAATCCAACATATATTAAATGCCTACCATGCACAATGCCCAAATGATATAAGACACAGTCCTTACACAGTTGAATAGAAATTAATACAAATATGTAAATAACCACAATAAAAAATTAGAATATGTTAAGTGGATGGGCGAAATCCCTATCAAATGCTATAAGAAATTGGAGGAGGGAAGAGATTGCGTCTACTTTGGGAGATCAGGAAAGACTTTATTCAGGAGCTTGGCACTAAAGATGGACTTTGAAGGAAGCAAAAAATTTTAATTGGTGGAGATGAAGTGGGGGTGGAGAACAATTCCAGGCATATGGGATAGTGCAAAAGGCAAAGAGGTGGGAATGGACCCAACAAGATTGGAAAACATCTAGTTAGCTTTGGTAGGAACACGGAGGGATAAAGGGGAGTGGTATTAGACAATACTGAAACAGTAGCCTTGATTCAGATTCCAGAGGGCACTTAATACCAAGCTACAAGTTTGTAGTTTTATTTGGTAAGCAATTGCGACACACTGAAAGTTTTTGAGTGGGGAAGTGAAGTGTTTTGGTTTGTATACTAGAAAAATTAGGAAGTTCTGTGAAGTGTGACCTGTATTGGTTATGAATTCTAGACTATTGCCCTTAATTTATCCAAAAACCCATGCCTGGATATTTCTAAAGAAAGAATTTGAGGTCAGTGCAGTCCAGCATGGAGGCAGGGGAATGAAAGGGAGCAGTGTTTCCTGATTGTTACTAAGATACTACATGTTTTTTTACCAGTTCATACAACTTTTTGCTTTTTGGAGGAGGGAGGGCAGGGCAATTGGGGTTAAGTGACTTGCCCAAGGTCACATGGCTAGTAACTGTTACGTGTCTGAGGCCAGATTTGAACTCAGGTCCTCCTGACTCCAGGGCCAGTGCTCTATTCACTGCACCACCTAGCTGTTCCTCATACAACTTTTTAACACAACTTCTCCTTACTTCTTAAAATATATTTTTAAAAACTGAATCCTTATTATTCTTGAATCTTCTTCTTCCCAGCCCCTGTCTCCCTCAGGATGAGCTGGTGGGAAAAGAGCTATATTTGAAGCAAGAGGAGCTGGAATCTGATCCTGGCCCTGCCAGTTAATGCCAATGTGACCCTGGGCAAATCACTTAACCTTTCTGGATCTGTTTCCTTATGTGAAAAATAAGGAGTCTGTACCAGATATAATCTCTAAGATCGCTTTCTAACCTGCCATCCTTTTCTTTGGCTTCTAGTCCTTTATCTTGTTCCTTTCTATAAAAACTTTTGCCCTTCTCTTTATCACTCATGGTCATTCTCACTCACTGTACTTTCCTATCAGGGCTTATCTTTTGTCTTAGGGCACTTGGGCCTAATGGGTCTTGGGCCACTGTGGGCTCAAGAGACTTATGCTTTGCCCCACTAATACATTATATGAAATGATTGCTTTGGCATTGATCTAATAAGGGCCTCACAAATGGAAGGTATGTCCCCATCCCTGCTCATTTAAGTAAGCTAAAGAGTAAGGCCTTTATTCTGATCCTCAACGTTTTAAAAAATTTAAACCAGGAACAACTTCAGAGCCATCTGGAGCATCTTAAGAAAGTAAGAGAACTAGCTGAAGAGAAGAAATCACAAGGAAATGAGACAATGGCAGCCTTCCTGGTAAGGACAGTGACATTCTGCAGACACTCCTCACTGGGGAAACTACAGGAAGGGAAGTTTATTACTGGATCAAAACAGGACTAGGGCTTGAAGCCCTTCTGAGACTTTCCTGATGCCCTGGGGAAATAGAGTTTAGAAATTTGGATGCCTTTCATAGGTGGTAAAGAAGGGTGGGGGGAACTACTAAAAAGTGGTTGCTTTTCCTTTTATACATCTCAGGGCTTGGGAGTGCAGTGCCCCAACAATCTGGAAAATCCTCAAAACATTTTTGGCCCTCCTTTTGTACCAGAAAAGAAGTCTGATTTTTTTTTCTTTTTCTTTTATGAGGTGTTTACAGTACCTCATTTAAAATTTGGACTTAAGTATTTGGTCATAGGCTCTTGTCATCTGTTGGCCTTGGAGTGTCAACTGTGGCTTCTGCAGAACTCCCTCAAAATTCCCATTTAATTTCTTATGGAGATCTGCAATGTATCAAAACCTCAATGGGGCGGCTAGGTGGTTCAGTGAATAGAGCACCAGCCCGGAGTCAGGAAGACCTGAGTTCAAATTCAGCCTCAGACACTTAACACTTACTAGCCATGTGACCTTGGGCAAGTCACTTAACCCTAATTGCCCTGCCCTCCCCCCTCCAAAAAGCAAAAAAACCAAAATAAAACAAAAACCTCAACGGGGAAAGTCTCAATGTGGAAGGAATTACTGGATATTATCAGCAAGTGGACAGATCCTTCAGAAGGGAGTGAGCCATGAGAACTCTACTCCTTAATAGCTAGGAAATTAATAGTGTCGCTGCACCCATGTGGTCTGCCTTAGCTTCACCCAAGAGACTTCCTATAGATATAGGGAAGGCAATGGAAGAACTTAGACCCCTCCCATCCCTTTCCCCTACCCTCATAGGTATAGCATATACACAAGGTATTCCAATAAATGTTTAACAAATGGCTCTTTGAAAAAGAAATATACACATAACACAAGTTTAACCTGCATTTTTCACATTTTCTCTATTACTTTCTTAAGTCTACACAACCAAAAAAATAATAAATCAAGCCCTGATTTATACTGTTTATTGATTTCTAAGGTGTAAATGCTCACACTGAAAATGAGTCAGCTCCAGTAACCACTATACATTTTGTTTTGCTTTTTCATTTTATTTTTCAATTAACAAGCATTTATTTTCTCTCCCTGTCAGACCCACTTCCAGTTAAGAAGGAAAAAACCCCCACCAAAATCCTTATAACAAATATGAGTAGTAAAGTAAAACAAATTCTCATATCATCCATATCCAAAAAGTCCCTGAGGAAAGAGACAGACCTGCCCTCAGGCCCATCCTGAGGAATGGGAATTCTTAACACATATAACCTAACATCTAACCTGTATGGGCTTCCACTAATCCATAGTGAATGGGAAAATAGATCTAGTGGTCATCCTCACAGTGAAAGCCTCAAGTGGGTAATGTCCCTGAGCTATTCCTAACACACTTGACCTCTTGCCTTCCTAATCCTGTTGCTCCTAGACCAAGACAGAAACTCAGAAGGAGCAGATTATATCCCGACTGACACAGCTGCATCAGTTTCTAGCAAAACAAGAGCAGCTCTTCCTGGCTTGGTTGGAAGAACTATCCAGGACCATCTTCAGGAGCAAAGCAGAGTACATTACCAGAGCATCCCAGGAAATCTCCCATCTTGAAGAGCTGATGGGAGAGCTGGAAGAAAAACAGAAACAGCCAGCATGGGAACTCCTGCAGGTGAAAATGAGTGACCGCTTGCATAGAGAAGGGCCCTGTCAGAATGGGGGCCCAGTGTGCTCATCATTCTAATTTATGCTATGCTCAAGGCAGGGTATCAGCATCCTAGGCTCATTCTGTGCCCCTGTGTTCCTGCCCTGTCCTGAAGTTTAGGTAATTTCCAGTGCCCCTTTAGGATGTATGTGGAGAAAAGCTCAGGATACCTGTGCTACTTGATGAATTCTGGTAAAACCCTTGGGTATTTTCAGTTGTCTGTAAGACTCCTTGGGAGCTCAGATAATTTTCCAGCCATTTCTCAACACATTCAGATCTCTTTAAGGAAGGAAGTCATAAGACCCAGGTAGAATTGATTATTCAACATGACCTCCTCCTTCCTATTTTATCAGCAACTTACACTCATAAGGCCATTGAAAATGTATTCAATCCAATAGAAACTTCAGGGAACCAACCAACTTTTGTTTTGGGTTTTTTTTGGGGTGGGAAGAGGGAGGAGGAACCCAGCAGTGGGAAGGAACCATTTGAAAACTCCCCAAGGGTTATCAAATCATCTTTGCTAATTTCTACATGTTCCAGTTAAATGTCTAAGGTTAGATTAACGTCAGGCATAATTTGTCAAATGTTCAGTGTAAACAAAAGCTTATAAATGTCTTTGCTCTTGGTCCTTTTGACCCAATGGATTGAAGTAGAGTTACAACTGTGAAATTGAAGCAGTATCAACAATTCATGGAGGCACTTTGGTTTACCCTGAACCAAATTTTCTCCAGCTAATGTCAGATTTCTTTGTTTATTGTTTAACATTAGCTATAACACACATACATATTGGTCTGAATATAGGTTAATCCTCTCCTTCCCCTAAAATTAAATCTAGAAAGAAAAAAATGTAGATGTACACTGTAAAATAACAGTGAATACAGGACTCATGCAAGGTTTAACACAAAATGGAGTGTGGAAAGCGTGGCCTGTATCTGAACCAAAATGATACATATCAAGATGCTTTTCTGCCTCTGGGGAAGTTGTACCATGTTGTATAAGCTGTCTGAAATGGCAGCAACCTTGAACATGGCTCCTATAGCCTAATAAACAAGGGGTTCACTCTATTATATTGGAAATGAACTATCAGAAATCAGGACCTGAGTGGGTTTCCCTCAGGGGTTGTTAAAGTCAAAGAGGAGGATTAAGTTTAAAATTAACCCAAGTATCTCCTGCTGGAACTTTGATAGCAAAGCAGTGGGAGAGGTGGAGGGCATTAGTACTAGGTTAGAGCTAGCAGCACTTGTAGGAGCAGTTGCTGAAGTAGAAGATAGTGGTGGTAGGTGTGGGAATTGAGTAATCCTGGCCTGTAGCTGAGCATGTCAAATTAAGACTTTACTAAGAGTAAGGAGTAGCTCCAGAGCAAGAATGACAGACTGTTTCCCTTTTTCTCTCCTAGGACATCAGAGTCACCCTGATGAGGTAATCACACAGCTCACAAAATACACACATGTACACACAAACACACACACGCATACACAGACGATGCAACTCCTCAGGTTCTGTAACATAGAACCTTCGATGCTGGATCCCAGTTGCTTTGGGGATGTCTTGCATTTCCTTCTTTCCAATGGGTAGGTATTTCCTTGAACCTCCAGTTCGATCTGAATAGTTCCTCCCAGAGGAAGTGAGATGACTCTGGCTCAGGAAAGAAGACCATGCCATCTATCTGTGAAAGGTTTCCCCTCTGCAATTCTCAGAAGCAGTACCCTTTCTAATCACTTTCTTGGTCTCAGGGTAGTTCTTAAGGACAGACACCCTTCAACTAGCCATGTCCTTCCTAATACATGGAGGCAGAAAGGCCAGACCAGTGTATACAACAACTGCCCTGCCCTAATCCTGGTGCATCAGTTGTTCATTCCACAAACATTCATGAAATGTTGACTATGTGTTAATATGATGTTAGGAGTTAGAGAAAAGAGAAGGATAAATAATACATAATTGCTGCCCTCAGGGAACTTACCATCTAATAGTGGAGATTAACCATGTTTACAGGTTACAAGTTAAAACATATACAAATTAAATATACAAATATAAAATTAAACAACAAAATTAATATACAAATTAAAATCTGATAAGTACACAGGAAAAGTAGCAAGTATTGTTAGACCAGGAAAGATGACTAATTTTTGATGATTTTTGAGTAGGTGATTTTTGAATTGGGCCTTAGAAGATTGATAGGATGCTTTGAAGGAACAATCTCTAGGAACTTGGGGCTGACAAGACAGAGAAAAGTCATTGATAAGCTGGAGAGGGTCCACAGTAATTCAGCCACGATAATCAAGAGTATTAAGTTCATACCACATGAGATTCCACTGAAGGAACTTGGCATGTTTAACTTGGAGAGATGATCAAAGGGGGAGCTACCATAAAATGGTAGCTATTTTAAGGCATTTGTAGGGTCATCATGTGGTATATGGATTGGCTTTGATCTATTTGGCCCCAGAATGCAGAAGTTGGAGCAATGGGTAAAAGTTACAAAGAAGCACATAAAAGTTTAACATAAGGAAAAGCTTTTCGACAAGGAGAGCTGTCCAAGTTTGGAGTGGACTACAACTGGAGGCAGTGCATTTCTCTTACAGGAGATCTTCCAGGAAAAGGAGAATGACCACTTATTGGACATTTTATCAAAGGGATTTGGTAGGGGGTGGGATTCTATGGGTACTGGGGTCCCTTCCAGACTGCTGCTGTGATAATTTTTGATTATAAGATCAGAATTTGTGGAGGATTCAAGGACTTGGGGGCTGATCAGGAAGGGTAGGATTTTCGTAAAGGACAGGGACTTTCTCTGAGAATTCCATCTAGAAAGAAGAGAGGCCTCTAATAGATTAGAATGAGGCCAAAAGGTAATGTGTCATTTGCCTAATGTGCTAGGTGGGTTGAGAAGTAGCTCTGGTCTGCTTCCCTACATAGAAGTCAATTGGAAGTTTCCTTGGCCTCCACTTGCATAGGAATTCAAGAATTGAGATGAGAGCTTTCTCCCAACCACCACGTTTACCATGACATTCACCAATTCTTCCTGTCTGTTATATCTGTAGGGCAGAATGGGTGACTCTACCTAAGGAGTGGGCTGTGTCTCCTGAGTTGAAAGAGAAAATTCACATTCTCTTCTGGAAATCAGAGTGTATGCAGAAGAGCATGAGGCGGTTCATAGGTTTGTATATAAAATTGTTTGGTATTTAGAGAAATTGGAAACAGCATAGCCATCTCATCCCTGGATCAGACAGCAGAATTCAGTGTCTTTTTCTTGGTCCCTTTTTTCTTTTTGTCTTTTAACAATACTATTAATTTCTACCTGAAATCTCCCTTGCAAGGGGTCATAAGAACTCATCTCATTTCCTTTTTCTCCTAGAGAGTCTACAATCAGAAATGGAAACATTCAAAAGTGAGTGTCTGGGTCTGCTTACCCAAGGAGGGAGGGAATAGTTTCATATTGTTTCAAGAATGCTAATTTCTCTGAGTTATTTAGAAAGAGAAACTGAGGGGGAAAAGGACTATTTCCTAGTAGAAATCCCCAAAAGCTCACTTGTATGAGCCTCTCTTTGTTCCCCTTTGGCTATGTTCTTACTACTAGGTAGACTTGGAGTTTCCTAAATAAACCAGGCATATTTTCAAGGAATCAGCCTGACCTTGAGCCATCAATCTCTTCCTTCCAATTTCTTTGGTTAGGTTCTGTAAGTTTTCCCCTAATACTTTTGTCATTTGATAAAACTTGATAATGTTCTTTCTGCTTTTCCAAAGCTTTCCCTCCCTTAGCTTGTTCCCACCCTAGGCCCAGATCAAGAGTCAGGCTAAATCTGGGGAAGAGAAAATAACGTGCCAATTGTAGGGATTTATCAAATTCCTAAGAACTCACTATCCTGGAGAAGTTTCTAAAATTCATCAAGTTCCATATTTCATTGGTAGAGGTCAGAACAGAGAGTTAGATCTTAGCTTATACACTCAGATTCTTTCTCATCTTTTTTTTTCTGTTCAGTTTTACAGCTAAAGGAAGTCCAATTACATACAGGTAAGTGGCTAAGATCAGAGATCTGCAAAGCAGCAGAAAATCTAACTCAGGGTGCTCCTGTTCTTTACTCTGAGGTCTCAAAAGAACAGATACCAGTTCCAGAGGCTGGAAAAGGTATATATACACATACATACATATACACATATATACATATATACATGTATATACATATACACATATATACATATATACATGTATATACATATACACATATATACATATATACATGTATATACATATACACACATACACATATATACACACACATTTATATCTTAGGCAAAGTTTGAAAATTTCATATATTGTCCCTGTATTAACACACAGTAATCTGTCCACTAAATTCTCTGAGCCTACACTACAATGTATGTAACAGCACAGAATAAATACCTGCAGACTATGGAGAAAAGAATGTTCTAATATACATACATACATATATGTTTATATACATACACACATATGTATGGTTCTATCACATATATTATATATTTATATAAAATTGTTCCACATATTCCCTTATACATTATTGTATCCTGGGGAGCTGCTAACTTTGCCTTCCCTAGTTTTACCTTTCCCTAAAACTTATTGGGTAGAGAGTGGAGATACCATCAACTTCTCATTGGTTATTTGAATTTTCATTGTAGCTAATGTAACTCTGGACCCAGAAACAGCTCACCCCAAACTTATCATATCTGATGATATGAAAAGTGTGAGACTTGGGAAGCAATGTCAGAAGTTGCCTAATGTCCCACAAAGATTTGAAGATTCTGTCATCGTTCTGGGATCTCCAAGTTTTGTCTCAGGAAAATGGTATTGGCAGGTATACGTGGGAGACAAAACTATGTGGATGTTGGGGGTTTGCAAAAATTCTGTGAACAGGAAGGGGAGCACGGCCTTTTCACCAGGAAATGGATATTGGTTGGTAATGATGACCAAAAAGAATGAGTACGTTGCCTGTACCATTCCACCAACCCCTCTATCTTTAGGGGAGCCCCCCAGATGTGTGGGAATTTTCCTAGACTATGAAGCTGGAGATATTTCCTTTTACAATGTGACTGCCAAATCCCACATCTATACTTTCCCTTTCTACAATTCTTCCTCTGATCCTCTCCGACCTGTCTTCAGCCCTGGTCTGCATGATAAAGGCAAAAATGAATGTCCTCTGACCATCTGTGGAGGGAGTACCTAGAATTAAAGAAGCTTAGTATCCATGCTATAGAACATGAACCTACTCTGGAGATTCATGCTGTCTATAATGTTTCATACCTCATTTATGGAGTAAACAAACGTATCTTATTTTTTGTTATAGTGATCACTGTGCTTGCTTTTAACCCTCCTACTAGATTATAAACTCTCTGTGGGAAGGAACTGCCCTATTCATCTCTGTATTTCCCATAGAACTGTGAACAAAGACTTGTAAATAGTAGGTGCTAAATAAATGTTTGTTGAATGAATGATTAGCCTTAGTATCTTTTGACAGGGATCTAGCTGTAATAATAAAAAAAAATTGGAATTGTTAGAAATAGATTATCATCAGTGAAACAGATTAGAAATACTTTTGTAAAAGTTCCATTTGGTTCTTGGAAATATTTATATTCTTTAGAAGTACCATTTAGGGGGGCAGCTAGGTGGTGCAGTGAATAGAGCACTGGCCCTGGAGTTCAAATCCGACCTCAGATACTTGACACTTACTAGCTGGGTGACCTTGGGCAAGTCACTTAACCCCAATTGCCCTCCTTTCCCCCCTCCAAAAAACAAAATACAAAACCAAAGATCACTGCAGAGAGTAACTGCAGCCATGACATTAAAAGATGCTTATTCCTTGGAAGGAAAGTTATGGTAAATCTGGACAGTATACTAAAAAGCAGAGACATCACCTTGCTGACAAAGGTCCACATAGTCAAAGTCATGACTTTTCCAGACAGTGAGAGTTGAACTGAAAGCTAAGTGCTACAGAATTGATGCATTTGAATTGTGGTGCTGGAGAAGACTTTTGAAAATTGAATAGCAAGGATATAAAATTAGTCAACAGTTAAAGAAATTCAAGCTATTTATTGGAAGGTCAAATACTGAGGCTGAAGCTTAAAAACTTTGGCTACATAATGAGGAGATAGGACTCATTGGAAAAAACCTCGGTGTTGGGAAAGACTGAAGGGAAAAGGAAAAGAAGACAACAGAGAATGAGATGAATAGATAGTATCATGGAAACAATGACATGAGCTTGGACAGACTTCAGGAGATAGTGGAGGATAGAAGGGTTTGGTATGTTATGATCCATAGGGTCATGAAGAGTCAAATATGACTGCATAATAACAAAATCAAAATTATCAATTTTTACATCCCATAAGACTCTTTCTTATTTGATCATAAATTCTTCCCTTATCCATAGATCTGATAGATCTGATAGGTAAACTATTCCATGCTCTCCTAATTTGCTTATATATCATCCTTTATGTCTAAATCATGTACCCATTTTGATCTTATCTTGGTATATGGTATAAGATGTTGTTCTATACCTAGTTTCTGCCAAACTGCTTTCCAGTTTTCCCAGCAGTTTTTATCAAATAGTGAGTTCTTGTTCCAAAAGCTGGGATTTTTGATAGTTATCAAATATTAGAGTACTACAGTCATTACCTACTGTCTATTGTGCACTCAATCTATTCCCCTGATCCATATCTCTATCTCTTAGCCAATACCAGATTGTTTTGATGATTACCACTTTGTAATACAGTTTGACCTCAGGCACAGCTAGACTGCCTTCCTTCATATGTTTTTTTCATCAATTCTCTTGATATTTTTGACTTTTTGTTCTTCTAGATGAATTTTTGTTATTATTTTATGTAGTTCTATAAAATAATTTCTTGGTATTGGTATGGCACTGTATAAGTAAATTAATTTAGGTAGAATTGTCATTTTTGTCATATTGGCTCAGGCTACTCATGAGCAATTAATATTTTTCTAATCGTTCAGATTTGACTTTATTTGAAAAGTGTTTTGTAATTGTGTTCATGTAGTTCCTGGGTTTGTCTTGGTGGGTAGACTCCCAAGTATTTTATATTGTCTACAGTTGTTTTAAGTGGAATTTCTGTTTCTGGTCCCTTATTGAATGTAAATTTATTATGATACAAAGAGGATGCATTTAATATTTCTTCTTTTCTATGCTTGTGAGGTTTTTGTGCCCTAAAACATGGTCAGTTTTTGTGTAAGTGCCATGTACATATAAAAAAAAAGATATATCCCTTTCTACTCTCATTCAGTTTTCTCCAAAGGTCTATCATATCTAACTTTTCTAAAATTCTATTCATCTCCTTAATTTCTTTTCCTTAATTAACCTTAGGTTAGATTTATCTAGTTCTGAAAGGGGGGAAAGTTGAGGTCCCCTACTAGTCTGGTTTTATTGTCTATTGCCTCCTGTAACTCATTTAACTTTCCCTTTAAGAATCTGGATGCAACTGGGAACTAAGATACACAGGCACTGTGGTAGGGAGATCCATCCTGCCCTACCAGAAAGTCAGAGGGGTGAGGGGGGAGGACATAGGAGAGAGCAGATTGGGGGAGGGGTTATACAGTGGGATGGCTGTTTTGAGGTGTTGGGTAGGTGAAAGACGGGGAGAAAATTTGTAACTCAAAAATCTTGTGGAAATGAATGATGTAAACAAGAAAATAAATAAATTAATTTAAAAAATTTTAAAAAACAAAAAAACAACAAAACAAAGAATTTAGATGCTACACTATTTGGTGCATATATGTTTAGTATTGATATCACTTCATTGTTTATAGTACCTTTTAGCAAGATGTTGTTTCCTTGCTTATTATCTCTTTTAATTAGGTATATTTTTCCTTCTGCTTTGAGATTGCTACCTTTACTTTCTTTTTTTGTTACTTCAGCTGAAGTATAGTAGATTCTGCTCCAACCCCCTCCCTTTACTCTGTGTGTAAGGTTCAAGGGTTGCCCACTCATCTTCCCCTTCACTGTAAAAGATCTTTTGCACATCTTTTATGTGAGATAATTTACCTCATTCTACCTCTTCCTTCTCCCTTCCACCATGAGTCCTTCTGTCTTACCCCCTAATTTTTTTTGGATATCATCCCACCATAGTCAACTCACACCCATGCCCTCTGTCTATGTATACTCCTTCTAACTGCCCTAATAATGATAAAGTTTATAGGAGTAATGAGTATCATCTTCTTACATAGGATTGTAAACAGTTTAACCTTATTGAATCCCTTATGATTTCTCATTCCTGTTTACTTTTTTATGCTTCTTTTGAGTCTTTTATTTGAAAGCTAAATTTTCTATTTCTCTCTAGTCTTCTCATCAGGAATGCTTGAAAGTCTTCTATTTCATTAAATGTCCATACTTTCTCCTGAATACACACAGTTTTGCTGGAAATACAATTCTTGGTTATAATCCTAGCACCTTTGCCCTCTGGAATATCATATTCTAAGCCCTTCAGTCTTTTAATGTAGAAGCTGCTAACTCCTATGTTATCCTGACTGTGGCTCCTTAATGTTTGAATTGTTTCTTTTTGGCTCCTTGTTCTGTTTTCTCCTTGACCTGAGAGTTCTGGAATTTGGCTATAATATTGCTAGGAGTTTTGAGATCTCTTTCAGGAAGTGATCAGTGGATTCTTTTTTTTAATTCTTTTTTCATTTTTTTTTTTTTTTTGCTTTTTTTGGAGGGCAATTGGGGTTAAGTGACTTGCCCAAGGTCACAGGACTAGTGTTAAGTGTCTGAGGATGGATTTGAACTGAGGTCCTCCTGACTCCAGGACCAGTATTCTATTCACTGTGCCACCTAGCTGCCCCTATCAGTGGATTCTTTAAATTTCTATTTTACCTTCTGGTTTTAGAATATCAGGGCAATTTTCTTTGATAATTCCTTGACAGATGCTGTCTGGGCTCTTTTTAAAAAATTTCTTTTCTTTTTTGAGGAGGGAAAACAGGGCACTTGGGGTTAAGTGACTTGCCCAAGGTCACACAGCAAATGTTTGAGGTTGGATTTGAACTTAGGTCCTCCTGACTCCAGGGCCAGTGATCTATTCACTGTGCTACCTAACCATCTTGGAGCACCTCCAACTTGATGTTAAAGTTGGCTCTGATTCTGGGGTGGAGAGATCAATGTCCTAAGCTTCAGGGTTTTGGGGTTTGGATTTTTTTTGGGGTGCTACTGTTTTCAGAGCTAGTTCTGGGGGGTCTTTAAATTTTGATTTCTTCCAAGATGGTATGATCTAAGGAGAGGTGCAGTTTCTGCTCTCCTGGTTTGTGGTACGGTCTTTAAGCACTCTTTTCCACCCTGGAATGGAGATGAGGATCCCCCTCCCTATGGCTCCATGCTCTAGTGTGCTAATGTTCCTCCTTGCCCTGGGACTATGACCTGGGCCTGAGTTCCAGATCCCTGTATGAGCTATGAAATAGAATCCTGCACCCAGTGCTAGCAAGGGTTCTTATAATCTCCTTCTGACCAGCTGTCCAACCCCCTTACAATCTGTGGGCTGAGATCTCCAGAAGTCATTCACATAGTAAGTTACCCCTTAGGCCTGCTGCTGGATTGCTGAGGCTCAGCTTGTGCTAGACTGCACTCCACTCTTTCCTGTGAGACAAACCTTTCCTGTTGACCTTCTGAGTTGTCTTGGGCTGGAAAATTTTTTCACCCTGTAATTTTGTTGGTTCTGCCACTCCAGAATTCATTTTGAAGTATTATTTTAAAGTTGTTTGGAGTGGAATTTTGGAGAGCTCATGTGAGTCCTTGCTTTTACTCTGCCACCTTGGCTTCTCCCCTTTTGACAGACTCAGGAACTCTGATCAATACAATGACCAACTACAGTTCCAGAGGGATCATGATGTAGCATACCACCCGATAGAGGTGAGGCATTCTGAGTGTAAATTGAGATATACATTGGCAGTATGGCCAATGTGGAAATTTGTTTTACTTGAATATACATATATGTAACAGAGATTTTGTTTTTCTTCCCTTCTTAATGTGGGAGGGAGACATGAACCTTAGAAAAAATTTAGTGAAAAAAATCCATTAGGTTATCATTAGGATTATTAGTGTTTTAACCTTTAGATGCAGCTGTAATTATTTTCCTCTTGCAAATAATTTTAATTTTGAAGAGGGTTGAACAATTGTGAGGATGAGATAAAATATCTTGTCCTCCATTTTGTTTTTCACATGACCTACAAGTCTCATTTAGCTTTTTTAAACTGCTTTTCAGTTCCTTTGCATCTTGGTATTTTTAGGCAACACTGCTTATAATCTTGTACCATCCCCCTCCACAAAATTTTACAGATTAGTTTCTATTCCAAACTGGTGTTCTCCTTGTTGTGCTTAAAAAGGAGATCAACTACATGGCAATACTGTTTTTAGGTTTCTTTTGTGTCATTATGGCTATAGATTTTTCAGCGGCTAGATTTCTGTGCAAGATTGTTATAAGTAACAATAATTGTTCTATCCTTCATTTTCCTTTTGTCAGAGGGTTGATGTTTTAATTGTGCTTTTTTCTCTTCTCCAAATTTTTAGTTTCTCTTCTTCTGGCTTTGCAATCATTTTGATCTTTCTTCTAATAGTGGTCTGACTATACATAGATAGATGGTTGAAGAATGACATATATCATCAAGAGTCATTTCCTTTTTGTTAAAATTTAATTGACTGTATTTTTTGTGTATTTGGTACTCTCCAATGCTAGCACTGAGTATAAGAAGGCAGAAAAAACAGTCCCTGACCACAAACAGCTTACATTTATTGGTAATGAGATACACTATGCTCCTAACAAGGTTTCTGATAGTAGTTTTTATTGTATCAATTCCTCCAGGAATGTGGTACTGGTTTTTTTTTTTTTGTTATATGTTTTTTGTTTGTTTCTACTAATTATTTGCCATAGTAAGGGTAGTCTCAAAGGTTTTCATTTAGGTTCCCACATTATCATAGCTTGCATTGTCTTATCAGGGAACCTACAGGAGTTAGGTAAATTACATAACTTAGAGAGGATTCTGGGAAGATGGTAGAGTAGGTTAGAAAATTGCAAGCTCTCAAGATTTTCCCCCACAAGAAAGTTAAAATAGCACCTTAGGGCAAACAAAGTGTGGGTAGAGATAAATAAGAATAGGGGCATAACCGGGGTCCTCCTGGGACAATTTGAGAAGATTGGAAGAAAAATCCCAGGACAAGGTTTGGTCCCTGTGAAGAGTAAACACTTCCAAGATAGGTTCCATTTTAACAAGGAGCAGCCCAGCCCAGCCACCAGAACTTTTACCCCAGGACAGTGGGGGGAGTTGGGTATCTGAGCCTGGGAAGACAGAAGGAACCTTTGCTGACAAGGAACACCAGGCCTAACTGTGCTGCAAAGAGCAGCAGGGATGAGAAGGAACTAGCACACACCCAGTGAGTGAAGAAGAAGTAGGGCAGAAAGTCCCTGACTGTGGGCACTTAGAGGAGGTTGGAGGTTTGGCTTTGATTCTAGCCTACAGGGAGAACTGAAGATTTGGGGCAAGAAGCACCATTTCCCACACCCTAGGGATAGAGGTGATTACAATAATCAGACTATTACCACAAAAAATGCACAGACAAAGGAGAAAGAATTCAACCATGGAAAGCTATTAGGGGAATAGAGATGACAGAGGTTCATCTTCAGAGAAGGATATTGAACTAAAGAAACCCCCAAAGAATAACATCAAATGGTCACCTGCCCAAAAAGAATTCATAGAATTCATTGAAAAAGACTTTAAAAATCAAGTGACAGAGATGGAGGAAAAGTTAAAATTTTAAAAAAAAGAGTAATCCAAGAAAAACAGGAAGGGTATGAAAGGAAAGTAAACCAATTAGAAAAGGAGATCCAGAATCTTAAGGAAGAAAATGACACCCTGAAAATTAGAATTGGGCAAAGTGAAGTCAGTGAAATTATGAGAGATCAAGAAATGATTAAACAAAATATGAATAATGAAAAAATAGAAGAAAAAGTAAAACATAAGAAAAACAACAGATTTGAAGAATAGATCAAGAAAATATTAAAATAATTGGACTAACTGAAAGTTATGATAAAAAACAAGAATCTTAATACAATAATACAAGAAATAATTAAAGAAACTTGTCCTGAAGCATTAGAACAAGGGAGGAAAGTAGAAATAGAAAAAAAAATCCATCAATCTCAATTTAAAAGAGATCCTATGAGGAAAACTCATAGGAATATCATAGTCAGATTCTGAAACCCCCAGCTCAAGGAAATAATATTAAAAGCATGAAGATTAAAACAATTTAAATATGAAGGTGCCACAATTAGAATTACACAAGACCTAGCAGCAGAGACATTAAAGAACCACAGGTCTTGGAATACAACATATCGAAGAGCAAAAGAACTGGGACTCTGGCCAAAAATAACATACCCTGCAAAGTTAGGTATTAACCTGAATGAAAAAATGACTGAGTCTGGTCTATTTCCTTAAGGTTTAAACAGTAAGCTAACAAATTCATCCCCTTCATTAACCTTCCCCTAATTCAGAAAGACTCACATTCAGAGCTCAATATCCCATTTTTCCCCACTCTAGAGCCCTATCCTAAACCACTGAGACTTATCATGCTTGCCTGCCAGTTTAGCATTGCCACCCCCCTCATAGTGAACTTCTGGACTTGGCTCTCAGGTATCTGTTTGTGGTCTGTCACCAATGTTTCCTGTAGCAGTGGGGTGTAAAATGAGCCAACTTATTTTCATCTTTGGCTTGACACCATTAAAGTCCTTCCTGAACCTGTGCCTTTTTTTCTTAAACTTATTTTTCCTTCTGAGAGTTAAAAGAAGCCAGCCTACCTTCCAGTTCTGTGAATTTTTCACTATCTTATACTGCTCCAGGAAGCAAACATCATCATGTTTTCAACGTCTTTGTCATCACTGAAAGATTGCTCTGCATCTCATAGTATTTTAGGGAACAGTTTTGTGAATTTGCAAGTTTTGTATCATGGCAAACCACAGACTAGTAACATTTCCACATAGAATGGGGAGATTCCCCTATTCCTGCTTGGTCTTATGGGGAATGCGTGCCTGTGGAGTTGGTTTACTTCATTTCTCGAAGCTCCAAATTCGTCAGGTTAGTCATCTTCAGGTTTCAGGGTTCTACTAAAGAACATAACCTGTTAAGGGAAATGTTATCACTTCAAAATAACACAATTCTTTTCACTAGTAGATCTGTATTACAAACAATTGTACTCAATTATTATTTTTATATTTTCAATTCCATCAACAAAAAAATTGTGGAAATGTTTTCTCTCATTATATAAATATCTATATAACATCCTCAATTTTGCCATTTGACCACTATACCCTAAGGACCATGGGACTTTTTCATCTGACTAGCAGGCAAAACTTTCCTTATGTAGTTGTTATCTCCTTGATTAAGATGTGAACTCTTCAGAGTAGAAACTGTCTGTTTTGTTTCTATCCCCAGCATTTGTAACAGTGTATGGAACACAGTATTTAATATTCACTTTTTCACTCATTACTTATACATGATGATCCAACTCCCAGCATTAAGTTTTTGACCTGGATTTCCCCCATGCCCAGAATGCATTTCCTCATCACCTCTGCTTCTTAAGACCCTTAGCTTCTTTCAAGATTTAGTTTTACACGAAGCCTTTCTATATCTCTCCCCCTCCAGCTGTCCTCGGCCTCCCTCAAAATCTTTTATTTATTTTACACATACTGATACATGTGCATGTTGTTTTCATCCCAAGCCCCAGTAGGCTCTAAACTTCTAAAGGGTAAATACTTTTGTCTTTCTATTCTAAGTCCCTAGCATAGGGCTGGGCACATAGTTAAGGGCTTAATAAATGCTGATGGACAGTGGTAGGAGTAAGAAGAGATACACTAGTTATCTGATGGTAGGGGAAATCACAAAATGGGAGCAAAACTGGAAGCAGCAGCCTAGAAAGAAATTTGACATGTACTGATAGGGGAATAGAAATTGAATTTGGGAGACTGTCTGAATACAGGATCCACCACAGACTAAATGACCTGAAGTTGGAAAGCATGTCATGTAATGTCTCCTTTAGTTTTTTATTTGTAAAAGGAGGGAAAATACTACTTGTACTACCTAATTCACAAGATTTGAAGGAATTCTATAAATTATAAAGCCCTGAATTCGCTAATTTTTGTTTTAAAAACAAAATAAAAAAGGACACTCTCATTACCCTGCCTTCTTTGCCCCAGAACTAAAGAAATTAGACTTTGTCTTAACTAATTTCAGATTAACTTATGTGGGATGTATAAAAGTCCTATGCGATTTTAGTCCCTGATATGATTAAACTAAGAGTGTTTCTCTCCAGGAACACACTTTTCCTGAGTCTTAGTGTTCTCATCTGCAACAAGAGAGGCTTTGACTATATGGGAGACAACGGCATTGAGAATGGCCTTGAATCCTGAAAAATTTGGGTCCAAGTCTTTTATCTGACACATACTAGTTGTGTAAATCACGTTAGCTAGGTGGCTAGCAGAGTGCTGAAGCTAGCTATGTAAATACTAGTAATTATTATGTGCAAATCGTTTAATCTCTCATTGCCCAAGCAGTACTTTAAACTATGTTACAAGTCATGTGTCACAGGAAGCCTATAAATCTACATTGTTCTGAATGTAGGAGTTCCCTTTTAAAATGGGATCTTCTTAAAAGGAATGTGTGTATCTGTAAGTGCATAGATTGACAAATCATATGTATATATATATTTTTTTTCATTCACCCATTCATTAATAAATGAGTGCACTATGGAAAAAAATTACCAGTGCCCTCGGGTGTTCTGCAAAAAGGATCCATTCGCACTCTAGGTTGCTCTCCCTGGTGAGAAAGGGCCGAACTCTTACGGAAGAGGGAGTCAGCCTGCGGCCCGGGTCACTAAAATCCAAGACGGAGACTGCGCAGAGGCTGCACCTACTCCCTTCGTCCCTTCCTCTTCTAAGATTGGAGAAAACTTCACCACTACAACTCCCCTACACCACCTTTTCTGGAACCAAAGGGACAAAGCATTAACGTCAGAGGTTAAATTTCGTTTCCTCTTCTGTCTCCGCCTCACACCGCACACGCGTGGGTGGGGAGGGAGCCGGAACTCCATTTCCCGGAAGCCTTGACGCGAGTCCATAGCCTCTAACTCCCAGCATGCAGCGGCTTCAGCCCTTCATGGGACTCAGGTTGTCTCCCCGCTCTCCTTCGAAAGGTCGCTGGCAGCACTTTTGGTCTACTGATCAGCTCGCCTGCGTTGACGACCTTGCCGGCTGCACCGCTTCTTGACTCGAGTTCTTGTCTCCGAACACCGCTCCGAGCGGGGAGACCAGACATCCGAAGTGGAAACGAGGCACCGGGAGTGACGCCACGGCTAACTAAAGCTTCACCGTCTTTCAGAAAACACGCGTCACCGCCGCCATCACCGCAGGACAGCTGCCTCAACCAATAGATGGAGAGGGTTCTTCCGCGCGGGCGCGAAACCGGACCAATCACAGGCGAGGAGCGGTGGGCTTTACCCATCTAGTTCTATTTCCTGGTCTCTTCTGGAATACCTGATTCCCCTGACCCTGGAGGTGAGTGGATTTGTGGGCTGTCGCCCCTCCCTCATTCCATCAAGTCTACTCTGACCGGAGTCTTGAGACTCCGCGAGTCGGGCTTGGGTGGAGGAACCTGCGGGCCAGGTGATCCTCGGGGAGGGAGAAGCTGCTGGGCGGGGCTGAGCTGGGAAGTGCTGGGCAGGGCCAGGCTAGGGCAACGGAGCGTGAGGTTTGGCTAATCTCGGTCCGATTGGGCATCGGGAGTGCTGGGGGGAGACCGGGGAGGACCGCCGGAATCGGGCCTGCGCCCTGAGCCGAAGTCGAACCCTGACATGCGCTGTGAGATGCAGCCCCTCAGCGGCCTCTCCGGAGACCCCTGGGTCCACATGCTCTTCAGCCCCCGGGACCCCGGGAGTATTGGGACAGGGAGGGAGACAAAAGGGCTGGGACGAAGGCCTCGTATGGGGATCTAGAAAGGAAGGAGACATTGGACCAACCTTTGAGATAGTATGTTGTGTGGAAATTTCTCCTCGAGTTCACAGGTCAGGCAGAGCCGCATGACTCACTGATTCTCAAAAACTGAAGTAATGTTTGCCCAAATATACTTAAGCGCCCTGGTTTTCTTGTAAAACGTGACTTGCAGACCTTCTTTTCTTTACTGTTAAAAGATATATTAAGTTAAGTGAGACCTTAGAGATTATACAATTAAGCCGTTTCGTTTTTTTTTTTTTGGAATGAAATGACTCAATCCTAAAGCAAGGAAATGACATGTCAATGACCACACTTAAATGAGTTTGTGACGAAGCTGGGATTTGAACTCCTAGATCAGCTTTTTTTGTGTCTCCTATGGCAATCTGGTGAAGCTTAGTCATTTTTTAACAATTCAATATTGAAGTACATCAGGGGCAGCTAGGTGGCTCAGTGAATAGACCACTGGCCCTGGAGTCAGGAGGACCTCAGTTCAAATTCGGCCTCAAAATAAAAGTAATAACCTTGTGACCTTGGGCAAGTCACTTAACCCCAATTGCCCTGCCCTCCCCCCTCCAAAAAGACAAAAAATAAAAATAAAATTTTGAAGGAGATGCTAAATCTTCAAGGTTAATGGTGAAAAAAGTGAAGATAAATTTTTTCCCCCCAATTAAGTTCATTGGATGGACCCCCAGGTTAAAAACAAAACCCATAAACCCTTCTCTAGACCCTAGCTCCTAGTACCCTTAGACTAGAACTCTGGTCTTCGACTTACTCTAGTGTGCTTCAACATTATACTTTATTCTCATTGCTCATAATTAAATCGAGTTTGTCAGTCTTCATCTTTGTGAACCTCTCAAGTATTTGGCACCTAATGATGTTTTCTATTGCCTCAATTTCTGTGACATTACATTCTTCGATTTCTTCATTTCTACAGCCTTTCCTTTTCTTTATCTTTTCTTTTGATGCCTTTCTTTCTTACTACTATAGGCGTTAACTATGGTTCTGTCTTTTGCTTTCTCTAGCTCCAGAGAATGTAAGCTACTTGAGAGTAGAGCCTTTTGATTTTGAGGCACATATTAGTTACTTTAATAGTATTTGTTGAATTCTTGGGTATTTTCTATGCTTTCTCACTAGGTAATCTTATCTGCTTCTGTGGCTTCAGTTGTCCTCTCTGGGCAACACCGGAATCTCCAACTCTTACTTCTTTCTAGAGTTCCATACCTACATTTTCATCTGTCTTCTAGATTTTTCCATTTCAACATTTTGTTGGCACATCAAGCTCAATAAATCCCAAACTGAACTCTGTTCTCCCTTAACCTTCTTTTCTTGATTTCCTGTATCTGTCAATATACCACCATTTATCCCTGTCCCTTATCATTGCAATTAACAGAGTATCTTTGACTTTTTCTTTTCTGCTTCACATTTGGTCAGTTGCCAAGCCCTGTCATTCCTCCAGAATAACTGTTGAATTAATTCTTATCATTAATTGTAATGCCAGTTTGTTCTTAATCTAGATTTTTTTCAGTGATCTTCTAATAGGTTTCCCAGATGCCAGTGTATCCTACATATTCTTCCAGATTAATATTTCTAAAATGCAAATAATCTGATCTGTTCATTCTGCTGCTCAAAAACTTTGAAGGCTTCTTATTGCCTACCATGTAAAGTAAGCAAAAAAGCTTTATTCTTACATTTAAGACCTAACATAGTAGAGCTTCAGTCTACCTTTCCAATCCTAAGTGCTTTATATTCTGCCATTATGTATTCCACACTTGAGGCATGTTAAACTAATTGCAGTCTCCCAGATTTCCTCCTGAATTCCTTCTACCTCTATATCTTTGCTCCTAATGTTCCCCTCAATCTCCATCTTTTGATAGGTTAACTCATAATTCAAGGCTTAATTTGTAAATCCTGTCTCTGAATCATGCACTTGAAGATTGGGTGAAAATACTACATTTCCTTTACCTAATCTCCTGGCACTTTATACTTCCTACACTTCGGTGTATTAGAGAACGTGGATCAGGAACAAGAAACAAAAGAGCTCAGAGGTTTGTAAACCACCTCAACCCTGCTATCCCATGAGTACTTTTCTCTAGAAAGGTGTAATATATAATATACATAGTGATCACTAAATAACATCACAAGAAAGTGAAGTTGACTTCATATATTGGGAAACAACTAGTTACCAATATAGGAATCATTTTTGAATCAGTAGTATTTGTACTGTAATTGAGTTGTTAAAGCAGGTCAAAATCAGTGTTAAATGTGAGGCTATGGAATAACACTGAAAGGGTTTTAGTCTGACCAACAAGTTGTTGACATTGAAAAATAAGAAGTGGATAAAGGAACAGATAGCAACTTAGACTCACACTCTTTCCTTTAGAAGTTTGATGAAAAGCAGTCACCACAGTGAGGAAACCAAAAAAGCCAAGAAGTTACTTCAGCCAGCAAAATACTTACTCTGCTTTTGGTGATTATATGGCAGCTGAGGGAAGTGCCAATTAAGAACATAAATTCATTTGCAGAATATAATGTAGAAGGATGAAAGAAGACTATGAGCAGTATCATCTCCTAAAATAGTACTGGAGTGAAGATAAATGGGAAAAATGCATGGTAGAGAATCAGTTATACCAGCCCTGGAAGGAAGATGAGTAGATGAAAAAGATACATCAATTTCTTTACAGCAAACTATTTTCTCTTTCAGTAAAATTGGGACCATGGCATTTGGATGATACTGTCTGTCTCATGTGCTGCATGAAAAATCAGAAATAGTACTAAAGAAAACAGATAGGAAGACCAAGACCAGATTTCCATTTAGAACATGACAAGATTTTGAAGGACTGATTCTAAAGATCTTTGAAAGAGAGTATATAGATGCTAGGGGAAAAAAAAATAGACCAGGCATGACGGATAAAAGAACCTGCTTCAGAGTCAGGAAGACCTAGGTTCAAGTTTTACATGTGTCACATAGTGGTTATGTGACTCTTGGCAAGTTAACTCACTGTTCTAGGCAATTCAGTAAGGCCATGAATTGCAGAACAATTACTGATCTTCATTGATAGAGGGAATTTCTTCCCTGGCAATTTCCTACATCGATGTAAACCTCTACAAAAGCTTTGAAAAAAATTTGTAAATAATATTGAGGACAACCTACATGAACATATGAGAAAGAAGAAGCAAGTAAACTGTTGTAAATTATATTCTTTTGTGACCACATATTTATAGTCATACAATTGACTGAAAGGTAGAAAAAATACAAAATCTCTCTGTATATTATCTTACTGTAAAAAAGCATTTGATTAGCTGATCCAAATGCTACTTAAAGGTTCTTCAACAAGATGTCTCTCGTGTACATGTAAATATCATAAGATTCCTTGAAAGACAATAGAAAGAAGCTTTATTCTCCATCATTATTATTATCAAGCCAGGCATAAAAGTGGGAAATAGACTCACTAATCATGGAAGATATCTAGTTCAGACTCCAAGTGGAAGGATGCAAGTGATGAAGTCTTCCAAATGCTCCAGTTTGCAAATAACATTGTTTTTATTTTATCAAGCCTCGGAACATTGCAGAGCCTACTAAACGAGATTCATAATTATTGAAAAGAGTTTGACCTAACAGGAAAACAGAAACCAAGTGGATAAAAGAATGCTTATTTTCTAGACTAAGAACTATGCAGTTGGTTGGAAAACGTATTGAACCAATCCATTAGTACATATGATTTGGAGAAACACTTAAGATGGTCAATAATCTAATTTTATTATCTGTCTACATACGCATCATGACTCTCCCACTAAGATTATAAGTTTTTTGAGGATAAGGACTGTGTTTCATTTATCACAGTGTGTTAAACATACTGGGACCCAATGGTTGTTGAATTTCAAGTAGCACATTGAGCAGGAGATACAGAGCTGGTGAAGTGTTTTTTCTCTCAATTCAACTCAGACATAAATATATCAACATAAAAAACTAACCAGTCATAATCTGACCTCTGTTATTAAAGCTTCAATTTTTTTTCTCACTTTTGAAGAAAAATGAGGAAGTTAAGTTGATGTTTCTAAAGTTTTACCCATCTCTGATCTGATATTTTTAATTATGCTGTTGTGTAACTTCCCATTTCACATGACTCCCCTAGATTCAGCTTTGCCTTTTGTTGTTGGATTCTTTGTTCAGCTTCACTCTGGAGATATGAGGGGATTCAAGAGGGTGATTCACAGGTTGATGAAAGGGGTAAGATCTGTATAGCCCTGGGTAGTACAGTGCTGAGCCTAGAATCAGGTAGACCTGAATTTCAACCTGGAAATTTACTAGCTGTGTGACCCCAGACAAGTCACTCAACTTCTGTTTGCCTCAGTTTCTTCAACTGTAAAATGGAGATAATCATAGTACCTATCTTCTAGGGTTGTTGTGAGGATCAAATGGTATAACATTTGTAAAATGATACATATTAGGTACTTAATATATGCTTGTTTTCTTTATATAGTTATATTGTCTTCTCTGTTTCCTTAGGGTTCTGTGTGACATTGTCATCTAGTAGAAGTCAGGATCCTGTTTGAAAGGGCCTCCCTTCAGATAAGATATTTAATATATAGCTGAAATTGTGGAAAATCTGAGACTGACAATGGCAGCAGAAGCAGTCCTGACACCTCCAAAGCAAACAGGGTCTCTTATACTGAAACTGGTGCCAGGCCCTAAAATGGGTCAGGATGCTCTACAAGAATCTACTGTACCTCCCAAGACCATTCACCAATTAGTACTGGAGCACTTCTTTACCTTTCTGCCAGAGAAGAACCAGTCCCAAAATCATAAGACTGGTAAGGAAGACACCATAATCTTAGTGAAGGATGTTACTTCAACTCTGCAAAACAGAGGTAAGACAGAAATTTCACTGGGGAGAAAGGGAGAATCTTACCACCACTTTCTCCCCAAAAAAGGTGAGAAGTAGGGAGCAATAGCTATTCCTTGCCTGGGATAGTTTATAGTGTTTAGTTGATATTTCTTCCTTTCCTCCCTCTACCAAGTCTCAGTAATCAAGAGAATAATTATGTCCTCAGCATAAAAGGTAGTATGAAGGTGATAGTCCCACTGTACTCAGCTTTGGTCAAATCCCATCTAGAGTAATGAATGTAGAGAGTAACCGGCAAAGGCAGGAGGTTTAAAGTCAATTCATTTGAAGATGAGTTGGAAGAATTGAGGATATTTAGCCTGGAGAGAAAATTTAGATGAGCCAAGTCTTGACACATGAAGAATCATCATTAGACTTATTCTTAATTAGTATCAGTGGGTAGAAGTAGAAGAGAGGCAGCTTTAGGCTTACATTATTAATAACCGGAGTTGCCCAAAATTGGAATGAGCAGCCTTGGAGGTATCAGCAGTTATTTTCTCTTACTGGAAATATTTAGGCAGAGGCTGGATGATCATTTTGGAGTGGGGGGAGGAATATTATTTCATGGATTCATGATTTAAGTAAGGATTGGATTAGATGACCTTTGAGGACACTATGATTTTAATATTTGTGCCTTGGTTTCTAAAGAAGGGTGATTTTGCTAAGTCTGATACAGAAAGGGAGGGGGCAGCCTAGCCCTAGGGACTGAGGGAGAATCTGAACTCTAATAATTTGGAGTCTCAGTATTGTCTGTCATTGCCGCTTTCTCTCCTCTTAGCTCATCCTGCCTCCTGGGTGACTATATTTCCCAAGGATAGGTGTGTCCATAAACGGGAGGTGGGCCCCCAGACCTTTCCATCTGAACTTCAGGTAAGCTCTACTTCCTTCTTTCTCTTGAATGCAGCCTTCTCTTTCCTTTTTCAGACCTTTCCTGCCCAGAACACCTGATTTTCTAACAACTTCATGTTTAGCTTTCAGGGAGAAAAGTGAGTGTCCTATGCTAGATGTTCCTTATAGGCTACTTCTTCACTGCTCCTACCCCTGGCTGCTATCTTTATGTCTCTGATATGTTTCCATCTATGCTGTATTGATAATAATACTCAGAAGTTTGTTTTATCTCAATTATATCTTTTTTCTTTTACCTTAATATCTCTCATCAAGGAAATTAGGGCCGTCTCAGAGAAAATAAGTACTAATTGAGGAGTCTGTCATTATTTCAGGAGCCTGTGGTATTTGAGGATCTAAATGTATATCACTCCCAAGAGGAGTATGTGGGCC
Organism: Pseudochirops cupreus; assembly: GCA_028627135.1. Classification (NCBI taxonomy): domain Eukaryota; kingdom Metazoa; phylum Chordata; class Mammalia; order Diprotodontia; family Pseudocheiridae; genus Pseudochirops; species Pseudochirops cupreus. The sequence goes on from CM053583.1 coordinate 311,302,852, forward strand.
TGGATCTTGTTCAGAGATCCCCCTTCTCCAGGAATCATGGAGAGGAGGACGTTGGTGACATGGTTTTAGAAGGTAAGAATTGCTTAAATTTTAGGAACTGTGGGGTATCATAGAGCGTCATAACTAAGAGATACTTTAGAGACCATCTTGTCCAACCCCCTCATTTTTCTACAGAAATTGAGACCCACAGAAATAAAAGGACTTACACCTGAGGTCCCCCTTCTAGTGTTAGACCTGAGACTGGAATTTGGACCTCCCAAATCAGTGCGTTTTCATTATAGCAACATATTCTCCTAGAATCCTAAGATACCTGAATAATTTCACACCCAACTCTGCTGTTAGGTAATAGTATCATCTTTCTTTAGTTCTAGAGCTTTTGAAAGAGTATCTGCTTTACTGCTTTACATGTGTCCACACATTCCTTTTCACCCTCTACCCCCTCTAGAGGTCACATTGGGCTTAATTTGTTGTTTAGAGACAGACCACTGGCCTTGAAGTCAGGAGGAACTGAGTTCAAATCCGACCTCAGACACTTAACACTTAACCAGCTGCGTGACCTTGGGCAAGTCACTTAACCCCAATTGCCCTCCAAAAAAAAGCAAAAACAAAAATTGTTGTTTAGAATCTCTGTGCCCCTAGATAGAAATCATCCACTAACAATTAACTCTGGGTTGATATGTTGATATGTTACATAATCATATCAGAAATATACATGGTAACAAAAGCTAATGGGCAATTTAGACAAACTGTTCCTAAAGACATCAGCTTGTGAACTCTGTAGTATTTGCAAGTTTATGTGTATGATGAGATTTATTTACTGACACTCCATAAACATTGGCAATCTTTGAGCTCAGTTCTGCCTGTTTTATAATTTCTATTCCTTGTCATTAGTCCTTTTTGTCCAGCACAAAACAGATCTGCTACTTCTGCATAGTAGCCCTTCAGTTATTTCAGCATATTTTGCCTTTCCTTAATTGTTCTCCTGGTTAAACAACTCTGCTTTCTTCAAGTTTCTTTTATGTGATAGTTTCTAGAACTCCTAATTACTTTTCCTCAAATATATTTTTGTTTATCAGTATCCTTCTATTGAGGCACCTAGGCATGTGAACCACAGTGTTCTAGAGTTGGTTTAATTATTACAAGATATAATGGAAGTGTTACTTACTACATTCTGATGTAATCTATGTTAATGTTGTGTTTTAAAAAGTATTAGCATAACATACTGCTGGCTTCCACTCAACTTGTGGTCAACTAAAAGACTCAGAATGGGAATTAAAACCTAGTTGACCTCAGTGAGCTCAAGTCAGCAAGCGTGGTTACATTCTAAGGTGCTAATCTGATTTGCAGATGTGATTTTTCAGTTACTGTTGATAATCTTTGAAAAATCATGGAGTAGGAGAGATTACAGAGGACAAGAGAAAAGTGAATGCCTTGTTGTTTTTTTGCTTTCTAAAGGGGAAAGGAAGTAGGTTGGTGAATTTGATTTCAGTTCCTAGAAAAATTATGGAATACATTATTGAAGGAATGTTTTATGAGCATTTAGAAAAGGAGGCAATGATGAGTCAACATCAGGACTTTCTCCCAATTGCCCCCCCCCAGAAAAAACCAACACCATCATATCAAATTAACCTCATTTCCTTTTTGACAGGATTACTGGACTAATAAATCAGAATAGTGCATTGACTGAATGTACTTGCATTTCGGGAAGCAATTTGAGAAAATTTTTCACGATGCCTCCCATGGATAAGATGGAGAGATATGAGCTAGCTAACAGTTCAGTTTTATATGTTAATCTGGGAGAGATAACTAACACATTGAATGAGAGAGTCAAGATGCAGAAAGACCTAGAATAGCAGTTTCCAAACTTTTTGTTTTTAGGATCCCTTTATACTATTAAAAACGATTGAATATCCCTCCCCAAGTAACTTTTGTTTATGTGGGTTATAGCTGTTGATATTTACCATATCAAAAATTAAAATGTCTTAGTGTTATTATTATTAAAATGATTTTCATTTTGTGGACCCCCTGAAAGGATCTTGAGGACCTCCAATGTGGATTATGCTCTGAGAAGCCTTGTTCTGAAACAGGAATCTGAATATAAAAATTGGAAGGGCACAAGCAATTGAATTTTTTAATCCAAGTACAGAATGAAGAAGACATGGCTAAAACTTTCATATGGGAAGAGATCTCAGGTTTTTGGTGGACATGAGTTGAATATTATATAATGGTTGAAAAATCTGATGTATTCTTAGGCTACATTAATGAAGATATATAGTGTCCTGTTTTACTTTACCCTGATCAGACCATATCTAGAGTATGAGATTCATTTTTGAGCACTCTATTTTAGGAAGAATATTGATGAGCTGGGATCCACATATGATAAGGAGACTGGAAACTATGCCTAAGAGGAGGATTGAAGGAACTTGGAGGGACATAGTAGCTTTCGTCACGTATCTGTCATGGAAAAGAATTATTTAAATTTGTTTGATCCCAGAGGGCAGAATGTGAAACAGTCAGTGAAAGTTGCTAAGAAAACACATTAAAAACTTAAGAGCTATGTGAACTGCTGCAGGAGACAAAAGTCCCTATCACTAGAGATTTCAGGGATAAACTAGATGGCTACATGTTAGTGATATGATAGAAGATATTCCTGGTCATGTAGGAATAGATTTCCTTGAAGGTCTTTTCCAGATTAGAGAGTCTGATTCTGTGAATGATGTAGTGTGTGTTTGAATCTGATTGTGCCATAGCATTTTTATTGGGTAGTAATGTGGAGAAAGGGATGGAAAGGTAAGTTGAGGACAAATTGAATAGAAGTTTGATGTACTGTTGCCTGTCAAATACTGTCTTAGTTACTTAACTTGGAATTCAGTACCTTTTACAATATTACCTTTTACAATTCATTACCTTTTATAATATTCTCCCTCACTGTCCCAGTGTGCTCTTAAATCATTCAGCTTACCATTCTTCTAAAATGTCTTCTACTTTTCCACCTCTCTGCCTTTGTTCATGCTACCATGTTCTTCTTCTTCAATGTCTTTCTCCATATCTCTACCTTTTGATACTTTATCTGTCTTTGATGGGAATGTTCCTGTATGACACCTTCCCTAATAATCCCCTGTCTCAAAGTGATCCCCTTCCTCATTTGAAACCTCATAGAACTTCATACCTCTTGTAATGAACTTTGATACTCAGAATTGTCGTAGAATTCTAGAGCTAGAAGGGACCTTAGAAGACAATTGTCTTTATGTAGTATTTACTTACTTTTCCCCACGAGGTTGTAAGGTCTTTGAGGACAGAGACCACTGGTTTTTAAAAAATCTTTGTATCCTTTACATTGTCTTGCATATGGTCTTTTTTTTAAATTTTATTTTAGTTTGTATCATTCATTTCCACGAGATGTTGAGTTACATATTTTCTCCTCATCTTTCCCCTACCCACCGCCCCAAAACAGCCATCTCAGTGTATCCCCCCTCCCCCAATCTATTCTCTCCTATGTCTTCCCCCCTCACCCCTCTGACTTTTCGGTAGGGCAGGATGGATCTCCCAACCACAGTGCCTGTGTA
>CM053583.1:311306917-311345236 GCA_028627135.1 Pseudochirops cupreus
TTTCACATTGCCCTCTATTTTTTCATTGGTTTGGATCTGTTTGATGGTATCTTGATTTCTCATGAAGTCATTTGCTTCCATTTGCTCCACTCTAATTTTGACAGAATTATTCTCTTCAGAGTGCTTTTGAGATTCTTTCTCTATCTGGCAAAGTCGACTTTTTAAGGCATTCTTCTCCTCATTGGCTTTTTGGGCCTCTTTTGTCATTTGAGTTAATCTATTTTTTAGGGTGTTGATTTCTTCAGTTAGATTGCTGACTCTCTTTTCATGATTTTCTTGCAACATTCTTATTTCTCTTCCCAATTTTTCTTCCACTTCTCTCATTTGGTTTTCAAAATCCTTCTTCAGCTCATCTCTAGCTTTAAGGCAATCTTCATGTTTATTGTGGGGAGCTCTGGCTGTGCTGTCCTGCAGCTCTCTGCCTGGGTCCTTTTTTTCTTCAAAGAAGGAATATAGGGTTTGGTTGCTGTTCTTACCCTGCTTCTTAATGCTTATTCTTACTCATGGTTGGTCAGTCTGTGATTTTTTTTTTAATCTCTGTGAGGCTCTGCTTCCAGAAGGGAAAGCTCTATCCCAAATTGCTCGGGTCCTCCCGGCTGCTGTAGCTCTCAGGAAGGTACTGGGTCCCTTTCCCACTTCCGGCTAACTGGATAAAGAAGACTCACAGGACCAAAGCCCAAGACAGCGATCTGGATCCAGGCCGCTCACCGCGAGAGCACTTGGCCTCTGAATGATCTCTTAGTCCCCCTGCAGTCTGCAGGCCAAGGGCGCTGACGCTGCAATGCGGAGGCGGGTGCAAAACCTCTTCCTTTCGCTTTCCCGCCCTGGAGGTGTTTCGACCACACCGCTTTTCTTCCAAGACCTCGCAAGTCCCACTGACCTAGTTCTGAACGCTGCTGCAGCTGCCGCCAATCTGCTCACCTGAGGCTCCTCGGCTCCTCTCGTCCAGCCGCCCCTGGGGCTCAGCCAGGGCTTTAGGCCAAGCTGGTTTTGGTTCGCAGTGCTGATATGGTTCCTCGTAGCTGAGCAGGCTTTACTGGAAAGTATATTTGTGTGTGTTTTGGAGTTCTAGGATTAGTTTAGAGTCATATTTTATGGGTATTTTGGGGTGGCTGTGTCAGAGCTGCAATATGTTGCTGCTCCTACGCCACCATCTTGGCTCCGCCCCCCCCCATATAGTCTTTAATAAATGTGGACTGAATTGAAATGATTAAGATTGAATGATAAGAGGAGTATTTTAAAATGATCAGTCTGGCAGGATTTTGCATGATAGACTGAGGAGAGAAACTGGAGGCAGGGAGAAGAATTTGGTGACTGTCGTAGTAATTTTGAAGCCAAGTGGTGAACTGGACTAGCTTGGTGACAGGATACAAATAGAAAGGATGGATCTGAAGGATGTTATTAAGAGAATAAAATCAGTAGAACTTGGTTTTTGGATATAAATAAAAGGAATTAAAGATGATGCTAAGTGTTGACTTGATTGAACTAGGAAAATGATGCCTTTGACAGAAATATGGAGATTAAGAAGAGGAGCCAGGTTAGGAAGAAAGGTTCAGTTCAGTTCAGCAAATACTTATTAGGCATCTCCTATGTACTAGGTATGAGGAATGTTGTTCTTTCTTTGTAGTTGAATAGGACCAATAACATCTGGGGTCGGGGATACAAAGTCAAAGAGTGAATCTGCCTGCCTTTATTCTCAGACTTACATTCTATTAAGAATTAAAACATGTCCATAGATAAGTAAAACTTTAGTCACTCCAAAAAATACAAAGCACTGATATGTAGATTAAATTCATATTAAAAATTTAATTTTAAATTATTGTAAAACATCCAGGTCAGGGTGCTCAGTGGGCATTTGAATATCTACAGCTGGAATTGTGTAGTGAGGTCAAAAGTAGACATGTAACTTTAACATTCATTTGTGTTGAAGTGGTGGAACTCAGTGAGGTCAATGGAGAAGAAACTAGAGAAAAGAATAAAGGCTAGAAACTGAGTGAGTACTAGCATATAAAAGGTAGAAAGAAGATGGAGAACAACCAGTTAAGATAGAAAGAATATCTAAGAATTTTTATCATTTTCTGGAAATTCCAGTCTTGACTTAGTAGATACTGTAATGTCATGTCTGCTATCCAAAGCATTTATTGAATGTTCTGTTGCTTGTACAAATGCTCTTGCTCTCTAACATAAACACGATGACCTGGACTTAAAATGTTGAGGACATATAGACAAAATAAAAACATTATGCTAATTAATGAACTGACAGTGAATATTTCTAACATACTTAAGTTGAGAGTTAAGTACTTGCTAGGTATTAGTGGCAGGGGCCAGTACATAATTGGGGTGGAAATCCAGAAGAGTAGTTTCACAGGTTTGTAATGAGGATCGTTTAATGAGAGAATGCTTGTAAAGTGTTTTGCAGACCTTAAAATGCTATTTAAATGTTGATGATGATAACATTATATAAGTTTCAGGTTCACTTGGAGCAACATTTCAGAAGTCTTCTATTTGGAGTTTGCTTTTGTTAATTTCTTCAGGTTGCTATTTGATAAGCAGTATAGAAACTTGAGTTAGTCTTGACTTTGGAAGAGTGATGGTAGAGTAAATTAATTTCTGACCCCATAAAAAACATTTGTACATAGGCTTATTGCAGCTTACCATCCCCAGAAACACCATCACTGCACTGTATCATCGAATCTCAGAATTGGAATAGACAGCAGAAGCTCTCTAATCCAGCCTATTCCTAAACAACAGTCTTCTCTATGATATCTAACAAGTAGTCGTCCAACTTCGACTTGAAGGCCTCCAGTAAGGGTAGACCAACTACTTCTCAACCCATTCCATTTTTGAAGAGTTCTAGTTGTTAGGAAATTTTTCCTTGCATGAAGCCTGTTAGCCTCTACATCTTTTCAACCCTTTTAAAATTTTGTTGTTGGGGAAAACTCATTGTTAAGCAAACCTTCTTTCTATCCCACTCCCACCTCCCAAGTAACAGAAAAACTTCTTCAGTAATAGTGCGTGACACAGTACTCAATACATTTGGTAGGCATTCAATAAATGATTAAATAGTTGGACATATTGGTTGGTTTTTTCAGGTGAGAGTTCCATCTCCAATGGTAGGAGAACCACACTCAGTTCAGGATGTGTTGTTAATTTTTGTTTGTTTTTTGGCTTCAATTGGTTAGCCTTGCTCCATATATTCCTTCCCTTTTCCACTATGATTCATTCGGTGAGAACTGTATCTAAATAATTTCAAGTAGTTAAGGAAGTGGTTGATAACTTTCTCCCTGATTTCTTATTCCAGAGCAACCAGAAAGTTCTAAGATGCCTAACTCTGGCACAAGACTAGAAGGCAGATAGCTAGGAGGGTATGTGAGAGCGATTATGTGGGGAAAACAAGGATTTCCATGGAGTCATTGTGAATTTTAGTGACTCAGTGAGAGTCAGCAGCATGATGTGATAGTCATAAAGGCTAATGCTATTTAGGCTATATGAGTAAGATCTGGTGTCCAGAAGGAGGGAGGGAATGGTCCTGGTCAGACCATATCTATAGTAGTTTGCTCATTTTCTGGTTCTCATATTTTAGGAGTATTCATAAGCTGCAGTATATGCAGAAGTGGGTGACCATGTTGATGGTATGTGAATTAGAAACCATAGCATATGAAGACTGATTTAGAGAACTGGGTATATTTAATGTAGAGAATCCTTGGGGAAGATGAGTTTGTATAACTAAGCTGTTGGTTGTTGTTGTTTTGGTTTTTTTTTGGTCTCCAACCTCTCTATTTTGTTTTTTTAATAATTCTTTTTTTCATTAACAGCTGATTTTTCCTTTCACATTGGTCATGTCCAAAAATACATATGTCTCATTCTAAATCATCCCCTCTCTGTCAGAATTCATAGCATGGTTCATCATTTGGAATTCTGCTTGTTCATTGTGTTGGTCAGAATTCTTAAATCTTTTGCAGTTTTTTGGTTCTACAGTGTTGTTGTATTATGCAATTTTTTTTCTCCTTCATCTGCTCACTCATCTTTCCAGGTTTTACTGAAACCATCTATCTCTTCATATTTTATGGCAAAATAATATTCCATCATATCCATCCACAATTTGTTCAGCCATTCCACAATTAATGGGCAGTCCTTAGTTTCATGTTTTTTGTTACTACAGAGAGAATTTCTGTAAATATTTTTGTACATATGGATCCTTTTTTTTTTCCTTTTTCCTTTATTTCTTTGAGGTATAGGCCTACTAGTGTTATTACTACTAGGTCAAAGAGTATATACTGATTGATGACTTTTGGGATATAGTTCCCAGTTGCTTTCCAGAATGGCTAGACCAATTCATAGCTCAACGAACAGTGTATCAATGTGCCTGTCTTCCCACATCATCAACATTTGACATTTTCCTTTTTTTGTCTATTTGGCTAATTTGATGGATATGAGGAAAAACCCTCAGAATTGCTTTAATTTCCATTTCTCATCATTTATGATGATTTTTTTTTTCATATAGTTGTGATAGCTTGGATTTCTTCCTATGAGAATGGCCTATTCATATGCTTTGATCATTATTAATTGGCAGGTGACTCATAAATTGGCATCAGTTCCTTCTATATCTTGGAAATGAGACTTTAAACTTGCTGCAAATATTTTTCCCATTTGCTTGCTTCTTTTTTAAAAAATTAAATTTCGGGCAGCTAGGTGGCTCAGTGAATAGAGCACCTGCCCTGGAGTCAGGGGGACTCAAGTTCATATATGGCCCAGATACTTGACACTAGCTCTGTGAACCTGGACAAGTCCTTTAACCCTGATTGCCTCACCAAAAGAAAAATTAAATTTCATTTTTTTAAGAAAAATTTAATTTTTTAAAGGATTAAGCATTTTTTTTCCACCTCCCTATTAGAAAAAACAACAATAAAAACAAAACCATTGTAACAAGCATAGTCAGGCCATAAAACAAATTCCCAAATGTCCAGAAATGTCTTTTTTCATTCTTCTTATTGAAACAGTCTCCTCTTACAGTACAACAGTATTCCATTAATTCATATACTTAATTTGTTTAGTCACTCCCCAATTGATGGTCATTTCCTCAGTTTCCAATTCTTTGTCACTACAAAAAAACTATTATAAAGAGGATGTTTTTCTGTGATCTCTTTTGGGAGTACAGCATCAAAGGGTGGCACAGCTTCGTAACTTTTTGGTCATAGTTCCAAATTGTTTTCTACGATGACTGTGGAAAGCAGCCCCAATAGCACGTCAGCGTGCCTGTTTTCCTACAACTCCTCCAACAGTTATCATTTTCCTTTGTTATTGTCTGTGTTGATATCATGGGCCTGAAGGTGAACTTAAGAATTGTTTTCATTTGCATTTTCCTAATTACTAGTAATTTGGAGTATTTTTTAAAATATGGCTGCTGATAGCTTGGATTTCTTCCCTTCACACCTCCCTGTTCATAACCTTTGACCATGAAAAAGGCAATAGCTCATATAAGATTTAAATTATTTCCATATGTACATCTTAGAAATGAGACCTTTTTCAGAGAAACTTTCTGCAAATATTTTCACCATTTAACTGTTTCCATTCTAATTCCTAGCTTCATTGGATCATTTGTGCAAAAAACTTTTGATTTTTTGTAATTCATATTGTCCATTTTATCTCATGTGATCCTCTCTATCCTTTATTTAGTTGTGAATTCTTCCCCTAGCCAGAGATCCAAGAGAAATTCTTTTTCGTTGCCCCTATAATTTTATAAATGATATCAACCTTTATGTTTAAGTCATGTACTCAATTGGAACTTATATTGGTATATGATATGAAGATGTTGATTTGTATCTAGTTTCTGTTGGTCTGCCTGCTAGTTTTTCCAGCAGTTTTTGTCAAGTAATTTAGTTATTATTCTAGTAACTGGGGTCTCTGGATTTATCAAACACTAGATCACTGTGTTCATTTGCTTCCATATGTTACATCACTTAATCTCTTCCATTGATCATCCTTTGTCTTAACCAGTACCAAATCATTTTGGTGATTACTGCTTTTAAATGGTCTTGTGAATAAACCTTTCCCTTCTACCTTTGAATTGAAAGGCATCTTCCAGTCTATACATAAAGTGAGACTTCTGTTCCACACCTTGGTAATTGGAAAGCTGGGTACCAAGATGAGCCAGAAAGGAAGAATTTATTTATCACATGCCTACTGTGTGCCAGGCACTAAGCTAAGTACTTCACAAATATCTGATTTGATCCTTCCAACAATCCTGGGAAATAGGTTCTCTTACTCTCATTTTACTGAGGCAACTGAGCTACATAAATTAAGTGATTTACCCGGAGTCACACAGGCCATATATCTGAGGCCATATTTGAACTCAGGTCTTCTTGACAAAAAGTCCAGCTTTCTGTCCTCGGGCTTCTTAAAGTTTTTCCACACATGACCTCTTCAGTGCTTCTTACACTTACTTTTTTTAACCCAAATTTAAAACTTTAAATTTATCTTTATTAAATTTCATCTTAGTAGGTCCAGTGCATTGTTATAGCCCATGGAGGTCCTAAGCCTTAGGTATTCTCTCTTTCATGTATCATAAAAGTTTATCCTTTACAGATCTTTTTTTGGGTTTTACGGTTCTTTCATAGTCTAAAATCTCTGATTTTGTCATTAAGTGCCTTTGTGTGATAACTACTTAGATCTTAAAACAAGCTTTCTTCAAAGTGATTTTTCCCTCTGTACCACCTAGCCACACCCCCTGTTGCTTCTTACTGTTTTATGAAATGATAATAATGCTGTTAATCTTCCTCCAGTACATTTTGCAGACTAATTTATCTTCTAAATTGTTGTTTCCTTTGTCTGCCATGTTTATCTGTGTTTGAAAAAGACATCAAGTGTTTCTTAGCTGAGGAAGTTTGTTAGTTTCTAGGTTTTTCTTGTTGCATTTTATTTACATCAACTAAACTTGTTTTGAAAGTGGTGACTGTCAGTGACAATTCTTTTTTCCATTTTTCTACTTTCGGATCAACAGCTTAGTTCAGAACATCAGACTGGAATTGCCTCAATTGTTTGCTGCATCTCATTTTTATTCTTACTTAGAAGTGATTTTGATCTTTGCTTTAATAAATCTATCTATATAATAATCTATCTGATTGTATGCAGCTAATCCAGAAACAATTTCCCACATCTGTAATCAGGCATTTCTTCACTGTTAAAATATAGTCAGTTAAAGAACAAACACTTCTTTGGTGCTTGCCAAGTTCAGCACTTCTAACTTTTCTCAAGTAAAGGATTTGTAATATTTAGGGGTGAGGCTTTTGTGTAGTCTACTGGTCTTTGACTTTTTTCAGTTTTTACTCCTGAGCCATGTTTTTCCAATGTAGTTTTCATTTTCTTCCCCTATACCTTTGCTTTGAAGTTACTTAGGATCCTCCTATTGCTTTGAAGTTACTTAGTATTAAATGTCTATGCAGATTTAATTTGGAGAGTCCTAATTGAATTCTTAATAGAATTTCTCTTATCTTTTTATCTTCTGCAGTGGATGTTGGTACATAATCTGAAATAATTTTCTTGGTGATCGAAAACATCTGTGTTCCTAAGATCTTCACTTTCTTGCCCACGATTTTATAAGCCCTTATAATGCTTTGTAGGATTCCTTTTGGTGACATGTCCCCATATGAATCATCAGAGTTAGATAGTGGGTTACCGCATTTAACAAGTCTCAGCAAATTCTCTATCACATCCTGAACATGGTCTCTGAGGAGGTATCTGCCTTGTCTGTTGTGAAAAGTCAAATCAAATAGTTGCCTTAGTATATCCCTAAGCAGAGAGTCACAAACTCTTACTATTTCTTCTTCCTCTGATTTTTCCTGGATGAACTGACTCTGTTTGGAACTTCTGGATCCATTTGAACATTCCTTGGAGCACTAAAAAACCCCAAACAAACCTGTTTTGGGACAGCTAGGTGGTGCAGTGAAATAGAGCATGGGCCCTGGGGTCAGGAAGACCTGAGTTCAAATGCCACCTCAGAAATGTAACACTTACTAGCTATGTGACCTTGGCCAAGTCAATTGACCCTGATTGCCCTACCTTCCCCCCTCCAAAAAAAAAGACAAAAAAACCCTGTCTCCTTTTGAAAGTGTTCAGCTTTCCTCCCTAGGAGAAAGGACTCATATCTATTAATTCCAGATATTCAGTAGTCCTCTTTCTCTTCTCTTTGTTACATTTTTTGCCTTCTAAACTCCTAATGCAGGTCAGGAATATTCTCTTTTTCTTAATATCCTTTTTATTCTTTGCTTTTACTTTGAAGTATTTCTTTTGTTCTTTTAATAAATTCATCTGATTACCTTGGAAAACAGAATGAGAAACCACCTTGTACTTTGTGCACCTGTATTCCTTGGCATTAGCAGGTGTGCAGCCTGAAGATCACTTTAGAATTTCCTTTACTCTAGTGCTGCAAGTGAAAATTTCTGTTTTATTGGTTGCAGCTATGACAGATTTACCTGAGGAACTACTGTAGCAAACAGTGTGTTGGCCATGTTTGTTCACCTTTTCTTCATAAGTTTTATATTAGGAAAATTTAGGGAATCCCAGGCAGAAGTCCTGCAACTAACTCTATAGAGGGGGAAAATTCCTACAGGATTCCTTAGCCACTGTCCTCTTGACAAGTATGGGAACTGGGAATAAACAGTAAAGGGACAATCACAATATGATAACATCACTTTAGTACTATATGGAAAAAAAGAAAACAACTTTTCTCCCTGCCTACCTTATAAACATAGATTCCAGATCTCAAAACCTAGAGATTACTAACATTATACGCTCCTCAAGGATAAAAATTGTCTTTTATAACTTTTCTTTTAAAAAAAGTTTTATTAAAAGCTTTACCTTGAGCATCAATGCATCCAACTAAGCTGGCTTAGTAATACTGATTTCATTTCAGTACATATAGTAGTTTTCAGTGACTATATCTAAGTCCTCAGTGAGTATTTTTTTTCCTTTCTGTTCTTTAATGCTCATCACAACATAAGTATCAATATGTGCTTGTTGAAATGAAAAAAAATCTGTAAATTCTCTCAGTGCCTTTCCCATCTTGGTCAGGATAATTTTTTTTTCTAGTTTTTCAAATTAAGTAATGAAGTGCTTTTATAAATTCAGTTATTATTTTCAGCCCTCAGATTTCCTCCAAGTCCTGATAGAGGTCCTTGAGTTGTGGTCTTTAAGTTAGTAACAACCTAGGACGTACATTTTGGCATTTCCTCCTATATTTTTTACACTAAGCTTAAGAGTACATATTATATGAATTTTATCTTTGTCTCAACAGTAGATTGCAATGAGAATAAGGAAGATGATCTTCAGCCAGAAAATCCAGAGGATGTAGAACATCATGAAATGTCATCAGGTTACTGTGAAAGGGATGGTTCCCAGATATTTAAGCAGGCAACAGGCTATGAGAAGCATCCAGATAGCCATGAAGGAAAAAGACTAAATACCTCAATCTCACAAGAAAAGAGATTAAAAAGTCTTTTAATTACTGTTGAAAATGATGCCCCATTAGAGGACCTTTCAAAATATGTGGACATGAGTATTCTTGCACTTTCTCAGAATCGAAGAACACGAAGATTTTATACATGTCCACAGTGTGGAAAACATTTTACTGAAAGTTCTTACCTTATTTCCCATCAGAGAACACATACTGGAGAAAAGCCTTATGATTGTATTCACTGTGGGAAAAGCTTCAATCATAAAACAAACCTTAATAAACATGAACGAATTCACACTGGAGAGAAACCTTATACATGCTCGCAATGTGGCAAAAACTTTCGTCAGAACTCTCACCGGAGTCGCCATGAAGTAATTCATGTAAAGGAAAAACTCCTTAAATGTCAAGAATGTGGGAAAAGCTTCTTAGGAGATGAAGAATTCTTGCTTCATCAAGAAACTCATGAAGAAGAGAGGCCCTATAGATGTAGTAGATGTGGGAGAAGATTTAGTCGACAATCAAACTGTACCAGACATGAAAAAGCCCACTTCATACCTAAACCACAAAAGCAAGTATTGTTGAGTTAATCAGACCTTGTTTACCTTGACATGATTCTCCCCGTGGTGGCCCTCTAAATGCTAAGAATGTAAGAAAAATTATTTGAAACTCTGAACTCACATAGTGAATTTTGTTAATAGTCCAGATGAGATAAATATCCAACCATTGCAGCTCAGGCATTATTTACTCTTTGAAGAATGTATAAGGAAAAAAAACTATATGAATGGGCCAAGCCTTTGTAGACAAAGGACTAAGGATAATTATCATGTAAAGCAATGCAAAGAGAACTGTAAAGTCTCCAACTATCTCTTTCAAGGAAAACCTTCCTCTGTATTTTTCTGTCTATCTACAGATTTCTCTTAGGAGTGACCAGAGTGAAGGCTTAGTATGAACCCATTACTAATGTAGTTGTATTCTGCTTTCTTCTACATGAAAATTGGCATTAAAATATGGCAATATGAAGATGAATCAAATGTAACTGATACATGCTATATTGTTGTCAGAGTCTTGGATATAGTGAACCAACAACTCTTATTAAGTCTGTTAAATAAATAAATGACTAAAAGGAAATTTGAAATTCTATTAGACAAGGAACCACCATGGATTAATGTAATGGGTCTACAAAGTGGATCACTCCCATTTGGATTACACCTAAGTGCAGTTTCTGGTCCTGTATAGGTTTGCCATTTCAATACAATATTTGTATTCTGTGACATTTTGAATATTCATGTTTTATCAGAAAAATGCCCATTTTTCCTCTGTGATTAAAAAAAGTTTTCTGCATTCTTACTTTTGTCTGCAACAGGTCTTTTCTTTTTCCATCAGCACCCATCTCAATATTTCATTATGGAAATTGAGCTGATAATGATTCACAGCTATCCAATATACAAAATGAAGTTCATGTGTAATGGGAAAATAGAATACTGATGGTTGGTCTTTAGTGTTACCTTCGTATGAGAGTTGTGAGTGTATATATGATTCAATCCAGTAAATATTTATTGAGCACCTACTATATGCAAGACACTGTCCTAGGTACTGGGGATATCTGCCCTCACAGAACCTTTATTCTATTGGGGATACAGCATATACATAAATATATAAAAACAAGGTAATTTGAGAAGTGAGAGAACACTAATTGGAGGATGATCAGGGAAGACTGCAGAGATAGAGGATTGGGCTCTTGACATGAGTTTTAAGGAAAGATGAGGAATCTAATAAGCAAAGGTAAAGAAGGAGGGCTTTCCTGACAGGGTACAATTTGTGCAAAGGCATAGAGAGAAAAGATAGAGCCCTTTGTCATCTAGTTTATTTACTCCTTGAAGAATGTATAAGGAAAAAAGAAAACTATATGAATGGGACAAGCCTAGAATGTCAGTTGGGACCAAACTCAAGGACTTCAACACCAAGCTGAGGAGCTTGTATTTTTGTCATAAGAGACATTAGGAAGCCATTAAAGGGTTTTGAGTAGGGAAATGACATAGTCAAACTTATTTTAGGAATATTATTTTGGCAACTTTGTGAATGGTAGATTCGAAAAACCAGAAACTAGGAAACCAATTAAAAGGCTTTCAGAATAGTTTGGGAAAGAGGTGATTAGGACCCTGAATTTGAGAAGTTTAGATGGAGATGGCCAAGTGGGAATTGATGTGACAAGTTCAAAAAAAGAAATTAGGTGGGATATTTATTTGGGTCATTTGAATAAATGATGATTAAACTTCTGGAAGCTGATGAGACCATGTTAAAAGGGAGAGAAAGGAAAGTAGGGTCTTAGATACAGCATTGGATGATATCCAGCTTAACTTCAGTCTCTCCTTGTCCATGTCTTACTTCCCTGATGTATTCAGATCTCCTCCATCTGTAAAAAAAAGCCTCACTTCATCCTACCATCTTTGCTAGATACCATTCTCTATCTCTCCTTTCATTTTCAGCAAAACTGTCTGAAAAGGCAGTCTGTATTTAATGCTTTTCTTTCTTCTTTGTATGTTTTAAAACCTCTTCTCTCAACTGAAGCTTCTTTCCCCAAAGTCATCAGTGATCTCTTAAATGTCAAATTTAATAGCCTTTTCTCATTTCTACTCCTTCTTGATCTTTCTGCATTTGACACTTCACCCCTTCTCCTCCTGGGTACTTTTTTCTCTCCAGTTTTTCATGGCACAGCTGTCTTTGATTCTTTTGACCACTCCTCAGTTTCCTTTGCTGGGTTGTCATCTATGTCAAGACCACTAAGTCTGGGTGTCCTTCAAGCTCTGTTGTGGACCTTCTATTTTCTTTACACACTATTTCATCTGGTGACATCAATTCCTGTGGCTTTCATTATTATCTCTATACAGATTACTCTCCCTATGTATTCTAAACGTAGCATATTTCCTTCACTAATTCCACATCACAAACTGCCTGTTGAACATTTCAAACTGAATGTCCCATAGGCATCTCAAACTTAATATTTCCAAAACATCTCATTACTTTTCCCCTTCCTGTCAGCAAACATACCCCTCTCAAGCTTCCTTTTTGCTGTCAAGTGCATTACCATTTTTCATTCACCTAGGTTCACAAACTTAAGTCCTCAATCTCTACTCATATTCAGTCAGTTGTCACATCTCGTTATTTCTAGGCTTGTAACATCTCCAGCATCCATACCCTTTTCTCCACTTTCCACCACCCTAGTTCAATCCTTGATCCAATCCATTCTTCACAGATTCCCAGTGATGATCCTTAAAGCATAGGTCTAACCAAGTCACCCCCACCCCCAGTAAACTCCATTGGCTCTCTTTTTTCCTGTAGGATCAAATGTAAGCTAACTGATGTTTAACATTTTTCACAGCCTGACTCTTTCCTGCCTTCTTACAAATTATTCCCCCTCTCTTTTTTCTATCCATATTCTGCATTACAGTGCTCTGTTCCCTATCTTTGTGCTTTAGTATTGACTGAATCTACTACCTAGAATGCTTTCCCTCCTCAACTCTGCCTTTTGGAATTTTTGGTTTCCTTCAGGACATAACTCAAATATTACCTTCTATGCAAGGCCTTTCCTGATTACCCTAGGTGCTAGTGCTTTCTCTTCCAAGATTCTCTTGTACATGCTGTCTTCCCCAATAAAATAAAAAACTCTCTGACTTCAGAAACTATTTTGCCTTTTTCTTTCTGACCCCACAACTTAATGCCTGGTACATTATAGGTATTCAAGAAGTGCTTATTGATTGATTGATTATTAACCGAGAATTTTTAAAAGATGGCAGTGCACAAGAGTTAATATTCCTCTTATAACTTGACAAATGTAACAAAGATAACTATAAAGGTTATTACTGACTTTAACAGATTTGTTGGAAAGCCTATTTAAATTTCTGGTAAAGATAACAGCCAAACCCAGCTTCCCTGGGAAATATCCCAGGAAAGATTAAACAGAATGTCATAAAGCAAAGATTTAATAATACCAGAAAAAAACTAGTGAGTTGCTCTTTCCAGTCCAGGACTGCACAAGAAAATGGTACAGAAGATCATGGATATTCTTGTTGGGTAACTTGAAGCCAGTGGGATCTCCGTACTGTCAGAGCTACAGCAGAAGACAAAGCCAGCAGTCAGTAGATAACTCCCCTAGGAGAAGGGGCAAAGGTACATGGGAATCTTAAATATAGGGTCCTCTAAGATGCCTGAAACCAACTCTGTCTCCAATGACCTGTTAGATCTGCATGAGACTGTAAAGATACCTCTTGATTTTTGCCCAAGGAGATTAAATAAGGCAAATGCACCTGTCCAATTTATACTGCAGAATCCTTGAGGTCTGAAGCAGTAATCTCTGATACTGGATTAGGACTGGCCTCAGCTACATTAGGATGAAAAGTGGGATCCTAATAGAAGACTATGAAAGGAGATAAATGAGGTAGAGGCCAACATATGTCTTGGGCCAACAAGAAACCAGGGATTGAGGTTGAAGACTGAGCTTGGTCCTTTTTATTGGCTTGGCTTTTTGTCCCAAGTCAGGTTTTCAGAAGGAAGAGGTATTGTAGGAAAGAAAACCAGAAACCAGCCACCTCATGGAGAACTATAGCAGGGTAATGGCTGTGGTGTTGTTACTGCATCATAGCACCTTGGAACATTCGCATCATCCAAGAATGGGGGTGAGGGTAGAATTTGCTCCTGATGTTGAATCCCAGTCTAAGAAGTGAAGCTAAAGATGTGAGTAAACAGAAGAAAACTTTACAATGAAGAAATAATATAGAATGAGGAAGATAGCAGATTATTTACTTTCTCCAGTTCCCTTTAACTGTCTAATACTCCCACCAAAAAAGAATTATGCACAAGTGTCTAAAAATTATAGTTGAATAAACAGGACAATGAGAAAACTCTGACCAAATAAAAATACTTATGAATTTACATTAGAGAACTCATGTACTTAAAGCAATAACTCAATACCTTTTCCCTACCAGCGTCCAAACTTGTGATAGGGACACAGGCCAACATGCAGGCTTGTATTGGAGGATCATTAGGAGACTTCCCTCCCTCCATTGCAGGGACTATCAGCACACTTTCTGTTGGAATAAGAGGCAGACTGTCCAGCTTGGGGGATTGCAGGAAGGGACTGAAAATGTGAAACCTCTTGGCTGGTGCCCAATCCTAGGTAAGGGAACTTGTAAGACTGCAAGGGCTCTTTCCTGAATATCCTCCTCATCTTTTCTCCATCCCACAGAAATCAATAGATAATGGTTCAGTCTGAGGAAGGAAAGGAGAGCCCAGAGATGAATTGAAGGAGGGAGTCAGTCCTGCCCTACCAAGGTGTACTCAGGGTAGGGAAACAGGCTGGCAAAACCTTTATCTCCTGATATCTAGAAACTGAGGCAGCCTTGTGACCTTGCAAAAGGGGAAGATCCAAAAAGTGATGGATGGGGGGAGGTGGAAACTTTTAGAATAATACTATAGAAAAATTCCTCAATAAAAACTTGAGGGCACAAGGAAATAAATCACCTTAGAGTATCCTAAGCCGGAATGAAGGATGACTACTAAATCCTCAAAGAGGAGTAAACAAATGCCTGTCAGAATGCAAAATCTGGTGGACTCACATGAGAGTATGGAACAAGAAGAAACTAGTACAGTGGACAGAATATTGGGCCTGGAGACAGGAAGACCCAAACTTGGATCCAGCCTCAGACACTTAACTAGCTGTATGACCCTGGGCAAATCATTTAAACTGTGTGCCTCAGTTTTCTAAACTATAAAATAGGAATAATAATAGCATATATGTCACAGAGTTGTTGTGAAGTTAAACTGAGAAAATGCTAGGAAAGCACCTAAGAAATTGGGAGTAAATATAGTTCAGAATTTATAACTTGAAGTACAGAATTTAAGTACTAAGCAGTTTAGAAAAAGTTGAATTCAGGATTAGGAGTCTAAAGAAGGGAAAGAGATTAACCAGTTTAAAACAAGAAAAATGAGTGGAAGATAATCTGGCATAAAGGAACTAAAAAGCAGCAATGTAAAATACACAGCAATGTAAAATACACACTAATGTGATTTGATGTAGAAGAAAGGATGCATAGGGATAACTTAAGTATTAAAGATCTCCCAAAAGAACATGATGAAAAAATGAACTCCACAATCTAGCAAATAATGCAAGAAAACTTCCAAGAATTTCTAAATACAGAAAACAAAAACATCACTTTCAAGAATCAGTTTGTCTTCAGAAAAAAAGACATGTATTTTATACTCCATGTCTCAGGGGTTACATTTAATAATTTCCATTACTAACAGCAAATTCTTCAAATAGAAGAAATATCTTTATAAAGGAAAGAAAGTTTTGATGACACAAGATTATTTAACAGGCACAAGAAATTGCTGAAGAGAATGGAATACCATGAAAAGCAAAGGAACTCAAGCTCCAAATGCAAAGCAATATACATTGCAAACCTGAACTTACCAGTAAAAAGATATCCAACAAAAGAGGGGGGCACTTAAAGTGTTTCTGGAGAAAAAAAAAGACGTTCAATTTGCAAATGGCCCAAAGTAAAGAATCAAAAGGAATATGATGGGATAAGAGAAACCAAAGAAGAATTGTGTAACTCCACAAAAAAATAGAGTTCACAACAAATCTAAGTAATGCCTCAGAAAAAGGACTAATATGGTCAGAAGGATTCAAGACAAAAAGCAAGACATTTTAAAAAGTGAAATTAGACCTATTGAAGAAAAAAACTAGGAAGAAACAACGTAGGACTCCCACCATTCCTCACTCCCTTTGAGCACAGGCTGCTGTCACTACTGCCTGATTGCTGTCCCTGCTTTCCTTACGAGGTAGAAACAGAGGTAGCTTTATTGAGGAGTGACTGAGTGGTGAATTCTCATGGAGTTAAGAGTATCTTGGAGGGTGGGTATAGTTGGACCAGTACAGTGTGCAACCATGATGGCATGGAGGCTGGGGGTGGGTCCCTGGCAGGCAGAGAATGATGGTGTCTCCTTTACTTTGCCCTCCAGCCTTAGCGCCTGTCTAGAATATTAGTGCACTGATCACCAGGTCACCCCCTCCTGTAGTCTTGCCATGTCATTTTACAGTCTTGTCAGCCTCTATCAGTGTGGATGTGTTCGTTTATGTTGTGACCTTGGCAACATTGCCAGAGATATTTTCAACTAAAGATTTGGTTTCAGGTTGGTGAAACTGGATGTGAAAACAAAGTTCTGTAATGAAGTGGAATTAACATTTTCTGTTTTGCCTAGTACAGACACTAGTAAAGTTAATGAGACCAAAGTTATAGTGAAATTAGACACCAAATATAAATGATGTGAGTGTGGTCTTTCACAAAAAAAAATTAATTAAAAAAATTTGGAACACTGATTATTCTGGGAACTTAAATTGCAGTTAAAGATTAGATTTGCCAAGGTTTGAAGCTGACATTTAACAATACCTTTTCACCAAACAGTTAAGAAAAGTGGTAAAAATAAATCTGCTCACAAATGGAAATATACAAACCTTGACTGTAATACTAAATTTTGATTTTTCCGGACCTGCATTTACAATTCAGATCATCTGTTTTTGGCTACAAAAGCCAGCTTGCTGGTTACTAGATGACCTTAGTGGAATGACTGCAAAGGGTTACAGGACTAGAGCCTTCCAGCTGTGCACTATTGTCAATGATGGAACAGAATTTGGAGATTAATTTATTAGCAACTATGTGATGGTCTTGATGCTTTTGTAAATTAGCTTGGACATCAGGTATCACCTGCATTCATTTTGATATTGCAGTTAATATCAGTTGTATTCCATGGCTTCTATTTCTTCAAAAATCACTGTTCTAGTTTAATTGGTGAGGGCCACACTCAGACCCTGAGGCCCAGTGTGAGACTTCTGTTGTCTGCCTTGGTAGATAGAAAGGACATTTATGCTGGAGGTCACAAATTTGGACTTGCCTTGGAGTTGGAAGTTTAGTACCTCTGAAGGAACTTTTTAAGAAAGAGATATCAGAAGATTTGGCCATAAAATGTATTTCCAGTGTGACTTGCTGACTTTTTTTTTCCAAGAGAGATGATTGAAATAAGAGATGAGCCAAACAAAAACTGTATTTTATAGACAGTTACTTGTTAGTTGGTTTCTAGTTAAATTGGTTATCTAGTTACCAATGCTGCAGTAATGCAATTACTTATACATTATTTAAATGTATTTTACTGTTAAATTGCTACCCACTTATAATGAAATAGACCTTTTTGAAAACTGCAATTGTGTGCATGCTTGTTTTTATTTCTTTTACTATTTGATATTGCCATTTGATGAGATGAATCTCTGGACATTTTGAGATGAGATACAAAAAATTTGTTAATTCACTTTCGTTAGAGATACTTTTGGTGTCCTAGAACAGTACAGTTTATGAATAAAAAATGTATAGTTGTGCTTACATGTATTTTCAGAGTTAAAGCTTTTATGATTAGAGTAAAATGAGTTAATTTATAAGCATTCCCTTTCATCTCCGTATCTAGATCATAATTTATTTTCCACAAGCTCTTCATATCTGGTTTTAAAATCTCAGGCTTTAAAAAAAGAAGTAAAATATGAGGACACATAAGAAAGAGGAAACAACTTAGAAGATGGACAAACTTAATTAGTGTGAACACTGAAAAAATAGAATGGAGTAAACAACAATGATTTGATGAAATAAGAAATATTAGAACAAAGTCAAAAGACTCAAAGAGAACAAGTTGTAAAGAAAAAAACCAAACACCCAGAGATTCATGACTAAATGAAAAACATTGATACTGTATTATAGAGATGTGGTCATGATAGCAGAGTAACAGGAAGAAGTACAGCCCACCTCTCCCAACAAACTCCACAATGATCTAGAAAATGTTCAAGACCAAATTCTGATAGGGAAGTCCAAGAAAAAGTCACTTTGAGTCATTTTCCAGCCCAGGATAGTTCAGGGATAAAGGTCTGTGGACACTAGGGATGGACACTGGTGGCAGGATCCGACCAGGAGTGCATGCACAGCATTGCAGCATACAGAAAATGAAAACTGAGACTGGGTGCAGTAGGAAGAGATAGTAGTGGAGCCCTGAACTAGTGCAGAGCACAGGAATGGGTGTCATTTGGAAATGGTTGCCTAGTACCCAGTTCTGAGTCAAACTGAGAAAGAAATCTGCAAATAGGGGTAGTAGAGAGTAGTAGGAGCAAAAAACAAGTTTGAAAGCAAACAGTAGTTATATGTCTCTGATCCCAGGAGCAAAGTGGGCACTCAGCTGTAGACTCCATCCAATAATGGAAGCTTGCAGTGGCATGACCAGGTTAGGAATACCAGCCTAAAGAAGAGCCTGCAGTTCAGTAACTCGGGACCTTCAGAGCCTGCCAGAAGGCTAATAGTGGCTGACTCCAGCAGCATACTACTGCAGTCCCCACCAGGAACAAGCCAACATTCCCAAACCTAGCTCAGAAACTTGCAGGGCTCAGAATAGGAAGCCAATAAGTAGTCTTTGCCCCAGAATATATCAGTTTGGGAACACTGAAAGTCTACAGGCCCCCAACCTGAGTTGTGAAAGCAACAGAGGGGCATGGGAGGGCAGAAACTTAGGCCAGACATTCCCCACCCCCAGAAGTAGGCAGAGCCCAACTAACATAAAGACTAAAGTAAAGCAATAGACCAAAAGAATAAGTAAATAATCTCACCATAAAGAGCTCTTATGGTGTCAGAGAAGCTTAAGACATAAATTCAGAGGAAGAAAATGACCCCAAAGCGTCTATAAGCTGCAAGAAAAATATAGTTTGGACAAAAAGCCCAAAAATAATTCCTGGAAGAGTTAAAGCAAGAGTTTTAAAAAGCCAAAAACATTATTTGAAAATGGAAAAAGAAACAAGAAGTAGGGGGAAAAAGATAAGAAGATTTCTGGCTTGAAACAAGAGGTGTAAGAAAAGGTGTAAGGCCCAAGAAAATAACTCCCTGAAAATGAGAATGGACTAAATATAAACTAATGGCTCCATGATATATTAAGAAATAAAGTCAAAAGACAAAAAAAAAAGAAAGAAAAAATGTGAGCTACCATAGCAAAAATGACTGAGCTGAAAAATAGATTAAGATACTATCTGAAAACCAATCTCTGCCCCTGCTCTGTCCCTCCCTTCCCCCAGATACCATGTATCAAAAAATAAAACTTCTTAGAACTGGAGAGTTGAAGTAGAAATTGAAAGAATGCACTATTGCCTCCTGAAAGAAACTCCAAAATAAAAACTTCCAGAAATTATAGCTAAGAATTCAGAACTCCCAGGTCAAAGAAAAATTACTATAAGTATCCAGAAATAAAGAATTCAAGTGCCAAGGAACCACACATGATTTAGCAGTCACCACAATAAAGGATAATGAGCTTGGAATGATATTCTAAGAGAGGCAAAAGATCTAGACTTAGAACCATGAATAAATTAGCCAGCAAAACAGTATAATCCTACACTGGAAAAAAAAATAGATCTTTAACAAAATTGAGGATTTCCAAACATTCCTGATGAAAAGATCAGAGCTGAGTAGAATTATCTGACTCACAGACACAGGAGTCAAGAGAAGCATAGAAAGGTAATCAACAGGCAGTTTTCAGAGGAAGAAATCAAAGCTATCAATATATTTTAAAATGCTCTAAGTCTCTAATAATTAGAGAATTGTACATTTAAACAATTCTTAGGTACCACCTCACACCCCTCAGGACTGTCTGAAATGACAAGAAAAAAAAAAAAGGAAAGTGATAAGTACTGGAGCTGTTGGAAAACAGGTACACTAGTGCAATTGCTAGAGCTGTGAACTACTTCAACCATTCTGGAAAGCCCCAGAGTTGGAACTATGCTCCAAAAGGCATTGAACTGTACATGCGCTTTGATTCAGCAATGCTGTTACTAGGCCTATGCCTCAAAAGAGATCAAGGAAAAGGGGAAATGACCCATATGTATGAAACTATTTATATCATCTTTTTGTAATGGCAAAGAGCTGGAAACTGAAGGCATGCCCATCAATTGGGGAACTGCCGAACAATATATGGCATATGAATGCAATGGAATACTATTGTACTAAGAAATGATGAAAGAGATGGTTTCATAAAAACTCAGGAAGACCTATAAGAACTGATGCAAACTGAAGTGGGCAAATTTAGGAGAACAATTTAACTGGCAACAGCAATATTATACAAATAATCCACTTTAAAGGACTTAGTAATTTGGAGATATGCAAAGGTCAACCACAATTCCAAAGAATTCATGATGAAATCTGCCCACCTTCAGATAGAGAGCAGTTGTACTCAAAGAGCAGATCAAACCACTTTTTCTCTCCCTCTCTTCTTCCCTCTCTTTTTCTTCCTTTTTCATTTTTTTTTTGGACAAGGGTAATGTGGAAGTTTGTTTTGCATATGTATTTGTAATGGATCTTGTTTTTCTTGTCTTCTCAAGGAATGGGAGAGGGGGAGGAGGGAGGGAATTCGAAACAGAAAATAAATTTAATTTAAAAGTTAATTGGAAACTAATCAATCCTAAAGTATGAATGAGTCAAAAAATAAGTAATAGGAACAATAATTTCAATAAAGACAATGACTGTAATGGTAAAATATACCAAAATTCTTAGTATGTAGCCAAAGCAGGACTTTAAGGATGATTTATATCTCTAAACCATAAATTAATATTATCTCTGTTTTTGTTGTATTTTGATGTTTTGCAAAGCATTTTCCAATTATGTTTTAATCTGGTTCAGGCCTTACTTTAGAATTTGCAGGTGTGACACCTCTGATCTAAACATTTTCATTAATAATGAAGTAAATAATAAATAATAAAAGAGAAAGTAAAGATCTAAGAATTAAGCATTGTTCTAAGAACTTTACAAATATCTCATTTGATTATCACAACAACTCTTATAAGTCTGGTACTTTTATTCCCATTTTACAGTGGACAAAATTGAGGCAGAATTGAGTGACTTGCCCAGGATCACAAAGCTAGTAAGTATCTGAGGCCAGATTTGAACACAGACTGACTCCAGGCCCAGCACTCTATCCACTGCAGTGCTTAACTGCCTTTATGCCCAAAGGAGAGCAAGGGGGAAAAAAGCTACTCTTTTTGTAGTGGCAAAGAATTGAAAATTAAGGATAAGGCCCATTAGTTAGGGAGTGGGTGAAAAACTTTTGGTACATAAATGAAATATAATATGGTGGTGTATATGAAGAAACTGAGTGAAACCTAGGAAGAATTGTATGAGCTATTGCAGAGTGGAGTAAGCTGAACCAGGAAAACAATTTACACTGTAACATTAACATTGTAAAAAGCAATTTTGAAAGCCTTAAGAATTCTGATCACAGTGATCAATCATGATTCCAGAAAACTAGCAATGAAGAATGTTTCCCACTTCCTGACAGAAAGGAAATAGGCTAATATGCAGAATGAAAAACATTTTTATACATGATCAATGTAGGAATTTGTTTTGCTTCACTATGCTTATTTGTTACAATGGGTTTTTTTTTCCACAATGGAGAAAGAGGTAGAAGGAAGAAAAAAAAATAAATGCTTGATCATTTAAACAAAATAAAAATTTTTTGAAGATAAACAATGCATATGATGACTATGGAAAAGCACACAAAAGCTCCCATGAACTGATGCAAAGTGAAGTAAGCAGAGCCAAGAAAGTTATACAAACAATGATGATAACAATGTGTATAGATAATATACCTCCCACTGATTTGGAGAGATGGGAGAGGAGGATTTCATAGGTAAGGATCATTGCATTGCTTATATGGTCAGGTTTTTTTAGTGAAGTGATCATTTTTGCTAATTTTCCTTTTTTCTTTTTACTTTAAAAATAATTGTTATATCAAATGACCAAAGGGAAGAGAGTGGGGTATATAAGAGACAATTTAGACTATGTAACAGCAAAAGACAATTTGTTTTTAAAATTTCAGTGGAGGAAGAAAAGGTCACAAATTGGAAGAATAATGAAAAAAGTGGGAAATAAGAGGTTGTAGCAGGACAAGATCTCAAACTACAATACCAAGTTATGATCCTCAAGATTATTTGTTGCTAATTAAAAAATAGAAAAGTTGACCAGTGGAACAGATTAGGCATACAAGATCCAGAAGCAATTAAACACAGTAGTATTGTGCTTAATAAAGTTGAGAACTCCCAACTATTTGGGTAAAAATTCACTTCAAAAAAACTTAGAAAAATGAAAAGTGGTTTAGCAGAAATTAATTTTATATCAACATCTCACACCATATTCAAGATATATAGTGAATACAAATGGGACTCTCTGCACATTAGTTGCCTGAACAAGAGACAAACCAGCAGCTGCCACAGATTTGTTTTGGCAAAAGACTGCTAGCTTCACACAACCAATTAATAATCAGGAAATTCAATGAAAAACTACTGTGATTTCCATCTCAGAACTTCCCATAAATCAATAAGAGCCTCCCAGGCAACTTTAACACCATGCTTCATTTGCAGTCTTATCATAAAGCTTCTCTCTACCATGTGGTCCTCCTTCTCCCAGTGGTGAGTTCCTCTGGTTCCTCCATTTTGGGGAGGGGCCTGGATCAGCCAACCTTCATCTCCTTCTGTCTGTGTTCCTGACTTTCTAGACTTCTAAACCATGCCCTCAATGGGATACTTTCATTCTTTCCCTATCTCCTTTTTAGCTCCCTTTTGCCTATTGTCTTCCCACGTTAAAATATAAACCCGTTGAGGGCAGGGACTAACTTTTTTGCTTGGATTTGTATCCCCAGCATTTAACCTGTCATTTAGTGCTTTATTAAGTACTTATTGCCTAGGAAAGGAAGCACCAGCAAAGTTAACACCAGGGCTGGCATATTCCACAAGGAAAGACAGGACAGGTAGCCAGCTAGATTGGATGACTCCTCTGAGAAAGCTTCAGGGTGCTCAGAAAGCCTCAGGGTGAGGCACCTTGGAAGCCCCAGGGAGTGACAATCAGTGCCCTGGGGCTTTGATGTTGCTAACTTTGTCCTGAGGTACCAGAGACAGCTCTGAAGCTCCATAATCCCGAGTCTCTAAGATCAGGGATGAAGGATTGGGGTTGGGGATGGCCCCTAATCCTGTTGCAGTTATATAAAAAAGCCTAGGGGACCCTGAGTGAGATCAAGCAAGGCTGTCTACCACACTGAAAAACAGCGACAGTTGGAGTCAGTCCTCATCACAAAGCCCTAGTTCAAGAACCAAAGCTTAAGACATGAATGAATCAAAGAAAATCTGACATCATAAAACAATTAATGTAAATCTAGACTCCTTTGAAGTCACTTCATTATAATTTAAAACTCTCAAAAGAAAAATAAATTGGTTTTCTTAAAGCAAGAATTTTCAAATGAATTTTAAAACTCCAGAGGAAAGAATTAGGAGAAAAAGTGCTAAGCTTTATCTCAGAAAGGAACTCCCTGGAAATTAGAATAGATCAAACAAAATATAATACCTATGAAACAGCAAGAAATATTAGAACAAAATCAAAAGATTAAAAAAACAGAACAAAACTTAAAAATCATTGGACTCCTTGAAAATTATGATTTTCCTTAAAAAAAAAAAAAAAGAAAGAAACCTAAACATGAGGGGCAGAGTCAAGATGGCAATTAGTGGCAGCCACCCTGTTGAATTCTCCCACCTTTCTCCCCTTAAAGCAACTTTAAAATAATGACTCAAATCGTATCTTGGAGTGGCAGAGTCAGCAAAAAGTTGGAATGAGACATTTTTTCCAGCCTAAGAAAACTTAGGCAAGCAAGAAAAGTCTGTGGCACCAGGGTACAGGCCTATCTGGAGCCCACACACATAGAGTAGCAGCAACAGCCTTCAGTCTAGAAGAACAAAATCTCAAACTACAATACCAATTTATGATTCTCAAAATTATTTTTTCCTAATTTAAGAAATAGAAGAGTTGACCATTGGAACAGATTAGGTATACAAGATGCAGAAGCAATTAAACAGAGTAGCATGGTGTTTACTTAACTTGAGGACTCCTTTGGGTAAGAATTCACCATTTTTAAAAAAAAACCTTAGAAAAATGAAAAGCTGGGGTGGCTAGGTGGCACAGTGACTAGAGCACTGGCCCTGGAGTCAGGAGGACCTGAGTTCAAATGTGGCCTCAGACACTTAACACTTACTAGCCATCTGACCTTGGGCAAGTCACTTAACCCCAGTTGCCCTACCTTCCCCCTCAAAAAAAAAAAAGAAAAGAAAAATGCAAAGCAGTTTGATAGAGATTAATTTAAATCAACATCTCACCATATTCAAAGTATACAGGAAATACAAATAGGTCCCAACAGAAGCAGCTTAGGGGCTATCAGCCTAGAGATGATATAGCATTTAGACAACTAGTCAGAAAGAGATTACAGGGCACACTTTGCTGACACTGGGTACAGCTGGCTCTGATTGGCAACTTTATTTCTCGTATATGGTTTGGGGTTTCAGTTCCAAGGTGGAAAGGAGTACTGGTAGTCAGTCACAATGGAACAGGGGCCCTGGTCACAGTTCCAAAACAAAGAGGAGCTTCTACAGGGGACTGATAGTTCTTTCTGGGTAAAGACTAGAGTGCAGACCAGGAGAGCAGTGACCATATGTTTCCCAGAATCACACCATGCTGGAAGTACCAAGAACTAGCTCTGAAAATAGTATCATGAAAAAGACAGAAATTTTAAGTGTCTCCCCACCCCTAGGTAAGAAGACTCCAACTTTAATATAAAATTTAAAGTCAAGAAATAGATTGGAAAAATGAGCAAAAATTTGAAAAAAAATTGACCATAAAAAGCTACTATAGTGACAGGAAAGACCAAACTCAGAAGACAACAATGTGAAAATAGCTATCCAAAAAGCCTCAAAGAAAAATGCTAATTGGGCCCTCCCCAACAAGAATTCTTGGAAGAGTTAAAGAGATAAGATCGGTACAGGAAATATATGGGAAAAGAAATGAGAGCAAAGCAAGAAAATTATGAAAAGATAATTAACATCTTGGTTAAAGAGGCACACACATACACACACAAAAGATCCTCTGGGGGAAAAAAACCAACCTTAAAAAAAATTCTCCAAATGGTAAAAGAGGCACAAAAATCCACTGAAGAGAACTCCTTTAAAAAAAAAACAATTTAAGCAGAATTGTCCAAATGGAAAAGGAAATACAAAAATTCACAGAAGAAAAAGACTCCTTAAAAAGCAGAATTGGCCAAATGGAAGAAGAGGTTAAAAAAAAAATCTCACAGAAGAAAGCAATTCCTTAAAAATTAGAACAGGGCAAATGGAAGCTATGACTCCATGAGACAGCAAGAAACAATAAAACAAAGTCAAAAGAATGAAAAAATAAAAGAAAATGTGAACTATTTAATCAGAAAAACAATTGATCTGGAAAATAGATTGAAGAGAGATCATTTAAGAATTATTGAGCTACCTAAAAGTCATGCTCAAAGAAAGAGCCTACATATTTTAAGAAATTATCAAGGAAAACTGTCTTGATATCTTAGATCCAGAGGGTAAGGTAGAAATTGAAAGAATCCATTGATTTCCTGAAAGAGATCTCAAAAATGAAAACTCCCAGGAATATTCTAGACAAGTTCCAGAGTTCCCAGGTCAAAAAGAAAATATTCCAAGCAGACAGAAAGAAGTAATTCAAATATTGTGGAACAACAGTCGGAATCCCACAAGATTTAGCAGCGTTTACATTAAATGAGTGGAGGAATATGATATATACATAGAGAGAGAGTAGGTGAACTTCTAAGCATTCCTAATGAAAACACAACTGAATAGAAAATTTGATGTTCAAACATAAGACTTGAGACACACAAAAAAGGTAAACATGAAAGAGTAATCAAAAGGGAGTCAATAAAGTTAAAATGTTTACATTCTTATATCAGAAGGTGATACATGTAACTCCTAAAAGCTTTGTCATTATTAGGGATCTTAAAAGGAGTTTACATAGAAAGAGTTTACATAGGGAGTGTGCTGATTTATGTTCAAATGATCTCCAAAAAAATCGAAGTGGTAAGAAAGAAGGATGTACTGGAAAAGGGAGGAGAGGTACAGTGGGGAAATTTTTCTCACATAAAAGGTGCACAAGGAAGAACTTTTACAATGGAGGGGTAAATAGGAAGAGGATGGCAAACAATGCTTGAGCCTCGCTTTCATTTGAATTAGCTTAAACAAGGAAGACTATACATATACAGTTGTGTATAGAAATGTAGCTTCCCCAATAGGGAAATAGAAGGGGATTTTTAAAAGTGGGAGGAGGGAAGACGATAAAAGAAAGGATGTCTTAAGGGAGGCAACAGTCAGAAGCAAAATAGACTTGAGGAGAGACAGGATAAAAAGATGGAGAAATGAGAAAATAGGGTGGAGAGAAATACACAATAATCATAACTGTGAATATGAATGGGATGAACTCACCCATTAAACAAAAGCAGATAGCAGAGCAGATTAGAAACCAGACTCCAACAATAAGTTGTTTACAAGAGACACTCTTGAAATAAAAATACACATGGAGTTAATGTTCATGCTTGAGCAGAATCTAATATGCTTCTGCTGAATTTTAAAAAGCAAGGGTAGCATATGATCTCACCTGAGATTATGAAAGCCTGCAGAATTGGTCAAATGATAAAGAAAAAGCAAAAATAGGCCTAATAAAAGAGATCAGGGAAACTATATTGTGCTAAAAGGTACCAAAGACAATGAAGTAATAGCAAAAATTTTTACAGCAAGTTTCTATGATAAAGGCATCATTTCTTGAATATGTAATGTATATAGAACTGGATCAAAATTTCTTTTTTAAAAATAGCTATCCCTCTGTTGATAAATGGTCAAAGGCAGTGGTTCTCAATCTTCCTAATGTCGCAACACCTTTAATACTGGTATGTGGGTGTATCCGCATGTGGGCAGACCCACCTGGAGACAGATAGAGGAGCAGTGTCTAGGTTCCTAAGAGCTAAGGAAATATGTGTTTTCCTATGGTCTTAGGCAACCCCTGTGAAAGGGTCATTCGACCCCCAAAGGGGTCGTGGACCCATAGGTTGAGAACCGCTGGTCAAAGGATATAAAGAGGCAGTTTTCAGAAGAAATCAAAGCTATCTCTATTCATTTGAAAAAAAATGCTCTAAATCACTGTTGATTAGAGAAATGCAAATTAAAACAACTCTGAAATACCACCTCACACCTATCAAAAATCATAAATGCTGGAGGGTATCAGGGAAAAATAGTTACATTAATGCATTATTGGTGGAGTACTGAACTTGTCTAATCATTCTGGAAAAACAATTGGAACTATGCCTAAAGTGTTATAAAACTGTGCATACTCTTTGACCCAGCAATACTACTACTAGATCTGTATCCCAAAGACATCACAGAAAAAGGATAAGGAGCATATGTTAAAAAAAAATGTTTATAGCAGCTTTTTTTTTTGGTGGTAAAAATTGGAAATTAAGGAGATACTCATCAATTGGGGAATGGATGAACAAGTGGTGGCATATGATTGTGATTGAATGCTATTGTGCTATAAGAAATGATAAGGGGGTGGTTTCAGACAAAAACATGGCAAGAATTATATGAACTGATGTACAATGAAGTGAAAAGAACCATAATATCATTGTACATTGTAGCAGCAATGTTGTAATGATGATCAACTATGAAAGAATTGGCTACTCTGGTCAATACAATGATCCAAGACAATTCCAAAGGACTCTTGATGAAAAAAGAACTGATGAACTCTGAGTGCAAATTGAAGTATAATTTTCTCAGCTTCTTTTTCATGCTTTAAAAAAATATGACTAATGTGGAACTATGTTTTGCATGATTTCACATGTATAATTGGTGTTGCTTGCCTTCTCTGTGGATGTGGGAGGGAATGCAAGGGAGGGAGAGAATGAAAAGAAAAGAATGTTTAAAAGTAAATAATAAAATGTTTTTTTTAATAAAATAAAAGCCTGAACACAATTTGTTGAAAAATTATGATAAAAACTTCCCTGATTTATTAGAACTAGAAAGCAAAATAAAGATAAAACCAATCTACCAGTCACCTCCTGAAAGGAACCCCAAAACAAAAAGTCCCAGCCATGCCATAGAGCAGCAGTTCTCAACCTGTGGGTTATGTTCAATTTGTAACAATGAAAATACATCCTGCATATCAGATATTTACATTATGATTCATAACAGTAGCAAAATTACAGTTATGAAGTAGCAACTAAAATAACTTTATGGTTGGTGGTCACCACAACATGAGGAACTGTATTAAAGGGTTACGGCGTTAGCAAGGTTGAGAACCACTGCCATAGAGGGGCCTAATGCCAATTTCAAGAGAAAAAAAAAACCTTTAAAAATTCAGAAAAGAAGCAGTTTAAGTACAAAAAGGGAACACAGTCAAGATCACACAAAACTTGGCAACTTCCATGAAAACCGAAAGATCTTGGGATACAATATTTTAAAAATTTAAAGAGACTTACAATCAATAACTTACCTTTTAAAGTGAGTCTAATTGTGCAGAGGAAAAAATTGAGCTTTGACAGACTAGAGGACTTTGGACTATTTTTATGAAGAGAGAAGTAAGAATGTTGAAATACAAAAGACAAGAGACACCTAGGAAGGTTTTTCTCAAAATATATTTGAGTAATTGGTAAATGCAAGGTGATGTAATGCTAACATTCTAAAGTTGGAAAAGAAGTAAGTGACCCTTCAATACTTTAATTTCTTCAAAGGGTACTGAGAAAAACAGGTAGGTTGGTTCTGTTCTCATGATTTAAAGAATGGGAAGAGGAGGGTCAGTAAAAATATCAGTATATAGAAAAGGCAAGGAAGAAGAGGATGGAACTTGCTATTTTTCTTAATTGGTGTTTGTGAGATTATACAAATGAAGAGATAGATGTGGGGACAATGGACACCAAATAAGCCTCACTCTTCACTGGTTAATGGATTGAACATGCTCTGCTCAGAAAGCTTGGTGTAGAGATGCATAAAACTCAACAGGGAAACAAATGAAGATGGGGGAGAAGGGAAGGTGGAAGGTTAAGAGCAAAGATAATACTGGGAGGAAATAAGCAGAAGCAAAACAAATTTCCTGATCCTGAAGTAGAGGATTAAAAAGGGAAAAATAAAACACACAGCAAAGAATTAGAATGTAAAGTGATGCCTTAGTTTACTTCTCAGAAAACTGAGGAATTGCTAAACAAATTATGGTATATGAATATAATGGAATACTATTGCCCTGTAAGAAATTATGAAAGAGGGGTGGCTAGGTACTAATGAAATATGCTACTCTTCCAACATTCAGAAGGGATAGGACCGGAGCTATTCTGTATTTTCCTTTGTTTATCACGTTGTTTTAGACTAAATCAATAAATAAAGCGATAACTGTAGCTAGTCTAGATGTGAGATCCCCTATGCCACGATCACAGTAGATACAGGAGACCAATGAATGTACATACTATTGCAAAATCTGAATCATATCCATTTGACATTCTAGAAAACAAAAGGAATGGGCAGGTAAATGGAAAATTCAGTAATGGTTTTTCCTTGGAGAGACAAATAAATATTCATACAAAGGAAAAAGAAATGCCAGATCATGAAACATTTGGTCTCTTCATGTTGCATACTTATGATAAGTATTCCTGGAAAGAATGCCACAAAAATATTTTCATTTTGTACATCAGCATCTGTTGCAGAAAATGAGGAGGTAGTGAAATTCTATAAAGAACCTGATGGGTCCTTCCAAATTCAATCAACATAAGTTTTAAATACTGAGAGACTTCAATGCAAAAGTGAGCATAAAAGAAGGTTGTGAAAAAATTATTGGGAAATGTGGTTTGGGAATAAAAAAATAGAGGACAAAGAATTATAGATTATACAGAAGTTTCAGACATAAATATAGTTCTTTTTTTTTTTATAATAGTATGGGAAATGCTGGACAGGGCAAAGTCACCCCAAGGGCACTTAAGTATGAAACTGGACAAGAAACAAATGAGAAAAGTAGGTCTATAAAAATTATTACATCAGACTCCTTTCCCCATCAGTGACAATGGAGACAGGAAAGTGGAAGTGGCACTGAAGAAAACAAAAGGAAAGAAAAATAGACTAAATGGATTATATATCAACTCTTTCAGACAATACAATTTTGAGTGTATTAAAGGATCAGTCTATAAAAGGGGGGAATGCCAAAACTTGGAAATTCTTAATTCTTATTATTTCTTTAAAAAAAGAACATCTCAATGGATACTGAACTATACACTTTCCTCAATTTGTAAAATGTTTATAAGTGTAATCAACACATAATATGATATTAGATAAAATGAATATACTATTTTAAGGTCTGCAAAGTGTTTCATATATATCATCCCTTTTGATCCTCACAATATCCCCTGGGAAGTAAGTGTTATTATTATTAGATTATTAACATACATCAGGGATATACTTAATGAAGGTTTGAGGTCATAAGTATGCTTTGGCAAGTGATGTTCCACACTAAACCACATTTTTCTAGCTATTTCTAGCCTTTCTAGTTAATTGGCTGAAATGTATAGTGAATACAAGAGCCCACTATACTTATTGTTTGTTGACTTTTTAAAAAAATCAGTTGATTCAGCCGAACGAACATTACTTTAAAGGTTCTCCTCTCCTCTCTGATAAGGTAGCTCCTATGCATATATCAAAATAATCTGAGATTCTTTGAAATAATTAACAATAGAGAAAACTTTGTCAGACAAACTTCTTTATTTATATCTACCAAGGCATAAAAAAGGGAGATGTATGCTCACCAAAGTTATTTGTCACTATCATGTGCAATGTCATTCCAGACTTCAAAAAGAAAAGAGTTTCCATATAGACCCTCTTTGTGTCATGGACCTCTTTGGCAGTCTGGGTTAGCCTATGACTTCTCAGAATAATTTTTTTAGTGTATAAAATAAAATATCTAAAACTACAAAGGAAATAAATTATATAAAGATGCCATTATCAATATATTTTTGAAAATAAGTTCATAAATCTGGAATTATGAACCCCAACTATAGATTGTTGGGATCTTCCAGATATTTTTGCTTAAAAATGACATGGAACATTATGAATCTTACTAAATGAGATTTGTAATCTTTCTTTTTTTTAAAAGTTTTAAAATTATTATTCATTTTTATCATTCATTTTGTTAAATTTTGAGTTCCAAATTCTTTCCCTCCCTCCAGGCCTTCCCTCACTCATTGAGAAGGCAAATAATATATAAATTATACATGTGAAGTCATGTAAAACATTTCCATATTACTCATGTTAACCAAAAAAAAAAGCAAGAAAAAATAAAGTGGAAAAAAAAGTATATTTCATTCTACACTGAATTCATCAGTTCTCTCCTTTAAGATGGAGAGCATTTTTCATCATGGGTCCTTTGGAACTGTTTTGGATCATTGCATTGATCAGAGTAACTAAGAGTTTCTCAAATGACCATTGTTATAATATTACTATTACAGTATACAATGTTCTCCTTATCCTACTCACTTCACTTTGCATCAGTTCATGTAAATCTTCCCAGATATAATATTTCAAAAAGAGTTTAATCTAATGCAGTGTTCCGTAAATGTGAGCTATTATTTTTATCCACATGGGGAAAAAGGCCAAGTGAACAAAGAATGACTATTTTCCAAAATATTATAGGTACTTGGGCGGGTAACTCATAGAGCTGGTCTCTCAGAACCTATTCTTAGACACACACTATAATAACTCTATCTGACCAAACTAAGGATAGTCTCTAAAGGGAAAAAAAATGGAGCAAGGGTCATTCAGACTCAGCAGATATCCCAAGATCACACAAGTTATCACATTCTTCCTGATGATCAGACATGTTTTCATATGGAGATGGTAGGGGGTCTGTATGCACCCAGCTAAGTGTTGGAGTATCCATGTTGAATATCCTTCCTATTCAAAGGCTAAGCAAACTCCTTTTGTTAACTTTTGAATGATGCATGATTGCTGCATTTAGCCCTAATATCAAACCTGAGCCAACAAGGTGTTGTTAGCCTAACCTCAGTTAGGCCCATCTGTAACATTGGTCATTGGGATGAAATGGTCTTTGGGCTCCCATTATGACTGAGTTTGGGGAAGGGGAAAATTATCTCATATAATCAGGGTGCAGAAGTAAACATCTATACAAATATGGAGGAAGAGATGGGGAGTAGGGTTTGACATCTGGACCTCACACTCATCTGAACTTGTCAAAAGAAGGAGGAAAACACACACAGAATTTGGTATAGAGATCCATTTCACTAAACAGGAAAATAAGAAGGAAAGGGGAGAAGGGAGGAGGAGGAATTAGAGAGAAGGTAAATTAAGGGAGGGATTAGTCTCAAGCAAAACAAAGTTTAAGAAGGTACAAAAAAAATAACTTTTTGAGGTGGCAGAGAATGAGCATCTGTCTATAATTTGGAGAATGGCTATAAACAAGTTATGTAAATTATATGTACACATTACACATATGTGTATATCTTTACAAACACATATATAAATATGTATCAAGCTATATATAAATGTGATGGAATGCTATTCTGCTGAACTCTTGTCTATATAACAACCAACCAGGATACCAGAGACCTAATGATGAATTATGCTGCCCATCCCCTGATGAATTTCCACATTGGCTATATATTTTTAAAAAATGTTTCTGCATTCTGAGGCGAAGGACTCAGAATGCAGAAACTTTTTTTTTTAACATATAGCCAATGTGGAAATTCATTTTGATTGAATATACATGTTTGTAGTGGATTTTGTTTTTCTCATATTCGCAATGGGGAGTTGGGGGTGGTAGGATGGTACAAAGACAGATCTTAGCTTCTTAAAACTATTTTTTTTAGAAGAACATTATTGAGCCCTAAGAAATGATGAAATAGGGGCAGCTAAGTGGCCCAGTGAATAGAACACCAGCCCTGGAGTCAGGAGGACCTGAATTCAAATGTGACCTCAGACTCTTAACATTTACTAGCTGTGTGACCTTGGGCAAGTCACTTAACCCCAATTGCTTCCTCCAAAAAGTAAAAAAAAAATTTTTTAATTAAAAAATTTTAAGAAATGATGAAATGGATGGTTTCAGAGAAACCTTGGAAGATCTGTATGAAATTATTCAAATTGAAGTGAGTAGAACTACAGCAATTTATACAATAAAAAAACATTGCGAAGACAAACAACTTTGAAAGGCTTTAGACTTTAAATTAGTGCTTTGACCAACTATAACTCCAGAAGACTGATGATAATAGCATGCTATCCATCTTGTGACAGAAGACTCAAGGTAATGTCAATAAGACATATATTTTTGGACACGGTTAATGTGGGACCTTGTTTTACTTGACCATACATATGTGTTACAAGGGATTTATTTCTTTCCCCTTTTATACTGGAGATGGGAGTGGGAGATTGAGGGGACGGTAGTGATAGGATGGCCAAAATAAAAAGAAGGAAAAAAAGTTATTCAAATTTATTTGACTAAAATCAAGGGGGAAAGAAGATGGAAGACCAAAAAGAAGCACAGACGAGCAGGACAGCTTTGAAAACTACATGTTGGACTTATATACTTGAAAAGAAAGCTTTATATAATAGAGACTTGCAGTTTGATTTACAATCCTCCTTTTTAGTTCTGTTATATTTGTGGAAATGTCTATTTTATTTGGTGTTCAGCATAAAGTAAGAATAAAAGTTATAATTATAATAATAAGTTA
The DNA here is from genome assembly GCA_028627135.1 of Pseudochirops cupreus. Taxonomy (NCBI): domain Eukaryota; kingdom Metazoa; phylum Chordata; class Mammalia; order Diprotodontia; family Pseudocheiridae; genus Pseudochirops; species Pseudochirops cupreus. The sequence goes on from CM053583.1 coordinate 311,341,059, forward strand.
TATAATATAATATATTATGTTATATATTATATTATATGTGTGTTATATATAAGTTCATATATAATATAATATAATATATTACATATATTATCTATTATAATAAGTTATATATAATAATAAGTTAATAATAATAATTATTATTATTATATAATAAGTTCAGAATAAAAAAGAAATTAAGTTCTTTACAACCTGACTCCTTCCTACCTTGCCAATCTTCTTACATTCCATTTTCTTCCACACACTCTGTGATCCATATATAGTGGCCTATTTCTTTATTTTCACACAAGATACTATTTCATTTCCCAACTCTATGCCTTTGCATTGACTGTTCTCCATGCCTGAAATTATCTCCTTCCCATCTTCTAATTCTTAGAATTCTGACTTTCTTCAAGACTCATCTCCAGTATCACCTCAAGGTGAAGGACTTTCCTGGTCTCTCCCTTTCCCCAGCTGCTGTTGCTGTCCACTATGTGGTTAACTTTCCTTTATTCTGTATTTATCATATCTTGTATGTTCTAACACCCATAAGGAGGGACCATAAGCATGAGAGCAGGGACTCTCTTTTTTTTTTTGCTTTTTTTTGGGGGGGGGAAGGTAGGGCAATTGGGATTAAGTGACCTGCCCAAGGTCATGTGGCTAGTTTTTTGTGTTACGTGTCAGGCTGGATTTGAACTCAGGTCCACGGGACTCCAGGGCCATTGCTCTATTCACTGTACCACCTAGCTGCCCCATGCAGGGACTATCCTTTTTAAAAATTTATATTCCTGGCACTTAGCTCTTAGTAAATGTCAGTTGATTAATGATAATGATTTTGTACACTTGGGCCAAGAAAAACCTCTGACTATGGAGTTGAATACTTGCTGGCCTCAAATGGTAGTGTAGGCATGTAAGAAGTATAAGGTCTCTGCCTAAAATGTGCAAATGAAAATGCTTCAGACTTAAACTACTTACCTACAACCTTTGGACCTGGTATGCATCAATTGGAATGGAATTGGAAAAACAAGAAAAATATAATGGTGACAGACCATTTTGACCTTTTCATCCAGCATGCACAGGTTCACCATACTAGAAGGCTTTCAGAGTGGTCAGACTTTATGGGAGAATTATTATCCACATAGAGAATTATTTCTCAGTCTCTTTGTCAGGACTCATTTTGACCAAAGTCAAAATTTCGACGTCTTGAAAGATGATGCTCAAACTGGCAAGACTTGAGAACCCAGAATTATACCATATGACCTGCAAAAAGCTCCTCAGACAGATTGATTTGACTCTACCCTCTGAGTACAATGGACACAATGAGACCTGAGGAGAAGGCATGACTACCTGCTCATGTGCTTTTGAGTGTCTGAGGATGAAGAACATCTAGACTAATTATCAGCACATCACTCAGAACAGCTGAAGGATACCAATCACCTAGCTGTGGCATCAGCTTAGAAGAACACAGAAAGTTAACAAGCAATCGTGTTGAAAAGGAAGAGATTCTCTCCCCTCCTACACACACTACAGTTGAAGTAGTCATAGAAGGCCCAGAATATAACCACAAAGTATGAGAAAATGTTAAAAAAAAAAATCTAGAAGGAAAATCCCATGATAGTATGTGAAAATATTTAATTAATTTGAGAAGATCATAGGGTTCTGACCATAGGGTAAAGGCAACTGACACCACCCAGGAAGCATGTGGTGAGGGACTGAGCAAATCTGTCATGGCCATTTGGTCCTATATGAAAGTAAGCCATTCAGTAGTTGGACAGTTTGAGTTCTGCAGGCCAAGAGCTGCATGTATAAGAGATCACTGCAGAGAGAGGAAAGGGGGAATGTTTCTTCACTATTATCATATCTGCCATATAGCATTAAAAGCTTATTTACTAGACCAGTAGGAGATATTGCAAGGGGTGAAGAACAGAAATACATACTCCAGCCTGACACAGATAAAGGAAGATTGAGGGAGGAAGGAACTTCGAAGAGCTGGCCCTGGCAAATAAGAGTCATCCTGTGAAAGGGCTAGACCCTGGAAGCCTGGACAAATAACACTGCACACAAAGGGAACTGAAAATGAGGAGAGAAAGGACTTCCTTGCCTTGAGATACCAGGGATTGCCTTTGCCACACATTTGTCTACCATGTCTCACTACCATTGTACCTTAAGTTTGATCCCATTCTTCCAATGAATATTGTGTGTGTTTGTGGGAGAGCATACTCCAAGTTTATTGAAGAGATATTTTATACCTACTGTTTTTACAATGCCATCTTGGAAAAGATATCTACATGCTAAAACTTTTGGGATGTGTGAACACCTTTCTCTAGTGGATTAAAGGAAAAGAATTGATTGGACAAGCATGACTTTAAATAGCTAAGTAATAGAGACAGCATTTGACTGTGGGGGTCATCTAGGCTTGGAAGCATTTTGTGGAGGATGTGTGTGTGTGTGTGTGTGTGTGTATACGACTTTCTCTTCCTCTGGCTGACGGGAAATGCCTCCAATCATACGTCCAGCAGCACATCAAGAAATGCTCCATCTAGCAGTTTGAAAGAATTCAAGGCATGCTTGAGGGAGAGACACACTCTAGATATGGGACTCCAAATGAACTTCCTTTGTGAAAAAAAAAGATACTGAGCTGCAAAAGAACCTGGAAAAAAGTCTGTACATCCTCTAGTAAACTGCGTGCACTAAGGAGTCAATACCAGACTAAAGTCCTACATGGTTGCAGAGCCATGAAGGGGAGGAGTAAACCCAAGGACTTTGCCTTTGCTAGAACTAGAGATATTGGGGAATTTGGGAATTATATGCACCAAAGATTAGGCACAGAGCCTTAATAGGAAAGAGCCAAACACCATAGACTTAACCCTTAGTAGCACTAGAGAGCAGCATAGCAGGGGACCATATAAATTAAGAATGGGGTTGCTAAGAGTTATATAGTCTAGATAACTGATAAGAGAAGGTGGGACACATCAGATAAGAAAGGTTGCTGGATAAAGTCCTCTAGTTGTCCTGATTATACAAAAGCCTTCTCTCTCTCTCTTTCTCTCTCTTTCTCTCTCTCTCTCTGCTAGGGGGAGTGGTTTGTTAGATTAAATAAAACCTACTTTATATTTGATATCTTGTGAACTGATACTGGAGAACTGAAGGCTCTTTCTGAGAGAACTAAATAATAGGTGCTAATGTTCTCAGGATTTCCTTGGATTTGCTTACCAGCCAGAGAGAATCTTTGTGTCTGGTGTGTGAGAATCTTCCCAAAAGTATATCTAAGTCTATTATGATAATGGTAGCACCCAAATGACATAATTTATATTAAATTATTATAATTCTATATTATATTATAAGTACACGAGGGAGCCAAGATGGTGGCGTAGGAGTAGCAACATATCGCAGCTCTCACATAGCCACCCCAAAATACCCATAAAATATGACTCTAAACTAATCCTAGAACTCCAAAACACACACAGATATACTTTCCACTAAAGTCAGCTCAGCTACGAGGAACCATGTCAGCACTGCAAACCAAAACCAGCCTGGCCTGCTATGCCCCAGGGGCGGCTGGACGAGAGGAGCCAAGCCCTGGCTGGAGCTTCAGGTGAGCAGATTGGTGGCAGCTGCGGCCGTGTTCAGAACTAGGTCAGTGGGGCTTGTGAGGTGGGAAAAAAGTGGTCCAGGCAAACTGCCTCCAGGGCTGAGAAGCAAAAGGCGGAGGTCCTGCACCCGCCTCCACATTGCGGCTTCAGCGCTCTCGGCCTGCAGACTGCAGGGGGACCAAGCGATCGTTCAGAGGCCAAGTGCTCTCATGTTGAGCGGCCTGGATCCGGATCGTGGTCCTGGGCTTTGGTCCTGTGGTCCTTTTTCCTTCAGTGAGCTGGAAGTGGGGGAGGGACCCAGTAACTTCCTGAAAGCTCCAGCAGCTGGGAGGACCTCAGCAATTTGGGACAGAGCTTTCCCCTCTGGAAGCAGAGTTCCACAGAGATTAAAAAAAAAAAATCACGGACTGACCAACCATGAATAAGAATAAGCATAAGAAGCAAAGTAAGAACAGCACCCAAACCCTAGATTCCTTCTTTGGGGAAAAGAAGGACCAAGGCAGAGAGAGGGAGGAGGACAGCACAGCCAGAGCTCCCCCACCAAAAGCTTCCAATAAACATGAAGATTGCCTTAAAGCTAGAGATCAGCTGAAGAAGGATTTTGAAAAC
>CM053583.1:311346279-311363185 GCA_028627135.1 Pseudochirops cupreus
TTGATAAATGCAAAGGTATAAACTTTGGGGATACGAATTTAATATTTGGTAAAAATTGCCAGGAAAACTAGAAAGCAGTCTGGCAGAAACTAAGTATAGACCAATATCTTACTCCATTTACCAAGGTAGGATGAAAATGGTTATGTGTCCTGGACATAAAAAGAGCTATCATAAATAAATAAATAAGATCATGGGAACATATTACCTATCAGATTTAAGAATGAGAAGAATTTATGAATAAACAAGAGAAAGACAATATTGTGGGACATAAAATGGGTCATTTTGGTTACATTAAATTAAAAAGTTTTGCACAAATACAACTGGTATAGCCAAGATTAGAAGAAAAGCAGAAAGTTGGGGAGAAATTTTTATAGCCAGTTTCTTAGATAAAGGCTTATATCTCAAATTATAGAGAACCAAGTCAAACTTATAAGAATATGAGTCATTCTTCAATTGATAAATGGTCAAGGGATATAAACAGGCAGTTTTTAGAAGAAGCAATGAAAGTTAGATATAGTTTCATGAAAAGATGCTCTAAATCATTATTGATTAGACAAATGCAAATTAAAACAACCCAAATCTATCAGAATAACTAAAATGATAGAAGGGGGAAATGACAAATTTTAGAAGGGATATGGGAAAATTGGGACACTATTTGTCAGTTGAATTGTGAACCGATCCAATTATTTTGGAAAACAATTTGGAAGCATGCCCAAAGAGTTATAAAATGTGTATATCCTTTGATACAGCAATACCACTATTTAGTCTGTTTCCCAAGGTGATCAGGGAAAAATGAAAAGAACTTATACGTTCTAAAATATTTATAGAAGCTCTCTTTGTGGTGGCAAAAAACTGGAAAGGGAGGGGATACCTTCAATTGAGGGATAGCTGAACAAGGTGCCATATGACTGTGGTAGAATATTACTGTGCTGTAAGAAATGATGAGTAGGTTGGCTTTAGAAAAACATGAAAAGACTTGCATGAAATAATGCAGAATAAAACGGACAAAACCAAGAGAACATTATAAATATAATAGCAATATTGTTATGAAGACTAACTGAATGACTAAGCTATTTTGATTAATATGATCATTCCGTAGAAAGAACTGATATATGGATGGATGGATTTCATGGTTTTATGTATTTCTTATCTCTCTATGAATCTATGAATCTCTCTCTCTTTTTCTCTATCTATGTGTGCATGTGTATATGTATGTTTGCTTTCTCTAATGTGGGGTTAGGAAGGAGAGAGGGAGACAACTTGGAATTCAAAATGTAAAGATTAGAATGTAAAAAACATTTTAGATTAAAAAAATTCCCTAGCAAAATTGAGACAGGATAAAAAATTGTAAGCAATGTGTATGTTTCTCCTGGGCCTCTGTGAATAAGAAATAGCCTTCCAGGAGGTCTTTAGTTTAAAATTCCAAGGGTACAATTAGTTATAGAAGCCAAACATATGTGCAGCAGCTCCTTCCTGGCTACAACTCTTAACTGGTTAAGTGTCAGGAACCAATTAGATTCCATATTGCTGGGAGGGAGGGAGCAAGGGAGGGGGGAGGAGGGGAGAGGGAGAGAGAGAGAGAGAGAGAAGGAGGAAGAGGAGGAGGAGGAGGAGGAGGAAAAGAAAGAGGAGTCATACCAAATTCTTTTTATTATGCAGATATGGTTCTGATACCTAAACTGGGTAGAACCAAAACAGAAAAAGAAAATTATAGACCAATTTTCCTAATGAATATTGATGCAACCATTTAAAATAAAATATTAGCAGAGATTACAACAACTTATCACAAGCATAATATACTACAACCAGGTAGGATTTATATCAGGATTGCACAGTTGGTTCAATATTAGGAAAACTATCAGCATAATTGACCATATCAACTAAAAAACCAACAGAAATTATATGATTATCTCAATAGATGCAGAAAAAGCTTTTGACAAAATACAGTGCCCATTCCTATTGAAAACACTAATGAGCACAGGAATAAATGGAGTCTTCCTTAAAATGATAAGTAGTATTTATCAAAAATTATCAGGAAGCATTACATGTAACAGGGATAAGCTAGAAGTATTTCCGATAAGATCTGAGGTGAAACAAAGATGTCCATTATCACCACTGTTACTCGCTATTGTACTAGAAATGTTAGCAATAAGAGAAGAAAAAGAAATTAAAGAAATTAGAATAGGTAAAGAAGAAACAAAGCTATCACTCTTTGCAGCTGATATGATGGTAGAATCCTTAGAGAATCCTAGAAAATCAAGTGAAAAACTACTTGAAATAACTAAGAACTTAAGCAAATTTGGAGTATATAAAATAAACCTTCATAAATCATTGGCATTTCCATATATTACTAATAAAGTCCAACAGCAAGAGATAGAAAGACAAATTCCATTTAAAGTTACTGTAGACATTATAAAATATTTGAGAGTCTACCTACCAAGACAAACGCAGGAACTATATGAACACAATTACAAAATATTTCACACAAAAAAGGTCAGATCTAAATAACTGGAAAAATATCAGCTGTTCATGTGTTGGTCAAGCTAATATAATAAAATTAACAATTTTACCTAAATTAATTTACTCATTCAGTACCATACCAATAAAACCACCAGAAAATTACTTTATAGATCTAGAAAAAATAACAAAATTCATCTGGAAGAACAAAAAGTCCAGAATATCAAGGAAATTAATGAAAAGAAATGCAAAGGAAGGTGGCCTAGCTATACCAGATCTTAAATTCTATTATAAAGCAGCAATCACCAAAACTACTTGGTACTGGCTAAGAAATAGAATGGTGGATCAGTGAAGTAGGTTAGGTACACAAGACATAGTAGTCAGTGGCTTTAGTAATCTACTGTGTGACAAACCCAAAGACTCCAGCTTCTAGGATTACAAACTTACAATTTAACAAAAACTGCTGAGAAAACTGGAAAATAGTACGGCAAAAACTAAGCATAGACCAATGATAGGGGATGTGTAGTTCTGCCTGGGAGCATGAGCGCCAGAATATTCTGAGAATGCAGAAGGACAGTAACACCAAAACACAGAAGTCATGATGACAGTTATGTCTCTGGGTCAGTGTGTCCTGTTTTATTCTGCATTTTGTGACCCAGATGTTCTGTTGATATGCTCTGTTCCAGGGACATGAGCTCCGTCCTTCCTTTTCTTGTTTACCCAACCCTTGTGGTGTCAGAGGTGATTACAGGAGAGGTGGGCTATTTGCCAAGGGGCTCAGTAGGGGGATAAAAGAGGAGAAGCCCTGGGAATGAAATATGGATGGATATGGATATGGATGGATGAAGAGAACAATAAAGCTGTCTGCATATCCCTAACTCTTCTGGCTCCTGACTCTACTTTGTGAAATGCGCAGGCCGCATCCAGGAGGCGTGCCCTGAAGATGGTAAGACTGGCTGCCCTCTGGCATTAGGCCAGGTCAGACCAATATCTTACGCTGTATACCAAGATAACTTCAAAATGTGTATACAATTTAGATGTAAAGGCTGATATTATAAGCAAACTAGGAGAGCAAGGAATAGTTTACCTGTCAGATTTATGGAGAACAGAAGAATTTATGACCAAACAAGAGATGAAGAACATATGAAATATAAAATGGATAATTTTGATCACATTAAATTGAAGTTTTTGCACAAATAAAGCCAATGCAACCAAGATTAGAATGGAAGCAGAAAGCTTCGAAACAATTTTTTACAGTGTCCCTGATAAAGGCCTCACTTCTAAAATATATAGAGAACTAAGCCAAATTTATAAGAATACAAGTCATTCCCCAGTTGATAAATGGTCAAAGGATATGAACAGGCAGTTTTCAGAGGAAGAAATTAAAGCTATCTATAGTCATATGAAAAATGCTCTAAGTCAGAGAAATGCGAATTAAAGTAATTCTGAGGTACCACATCATACCTATCAGATTGACTAACATGACAAAACAGGAAAATGATAAATGTTGAATAAGATGTAGGAAAACTGGAACACTAATGCATTATTGGTGGAGTTGGGAACTGATTCAACCATTCTGGAGAACAATTTGGAACTATGCTCAAAGGGCTATAGAACTGTGCATACCCTTTTACCCAGCAATACCACATCTAAGTCTGTATCCCAAAGAGATCATAAAAATGGGACAGGACCCTCATGTGCAAAAATATTTATAGCAGCTCTGTTTGTGGTGGCCAAGAATTGGAAATTGAGGGGATGCCCATCAAATTGGGGAACGGCTGAACAAGTTGTGGCATATGAATGTAATGGAATACTATTGTTCCATAAGAAATGATGAGCAGCTGGACTTCAGAAAAACCTGGAAAGATTTACATGAACTAATGCTGAGTGAAGTAAGCAGAACCAGGAGAGCATTATACACAGTAACAGCAACATTTTTCGACGACTAACTTTGGTAGACTTAGCTCTTCTTAGTAATAGAAGAATCTAAGACAACTCTGAAAGATTCATGATAGAAAATGCTATCCACATCCAGAAAAAGAACTATGGAGTTTGAATGTAGATCAAAGCATACTATTTGCTCTCTTTTTTGTTTGTTTGTTTCTTCTTTCTCATGGTTCCTCCCATTGATTCTAATACTTCTTTACAACATGACTAATGTGAAAATGTTTAATATCAATGTATATACAGAGCTGATATCACATGCATACTATCTTGAGGTGGAGGGAGGGGAGGGAAGAAGAGAAAACTTGAAATTCAGCATCTTATGGAAGTGAATGTTGAAAACAAAAAATTAATTAATTTTAAAAATCACTGGAAAGTATAGGAATAAATGAACCTTTTAAAATATAATAAATATTATCTATTTAAAATTAAGAACAAGCATGTAATAAAGAAAAGGTAAGGTACTTTCCAATAAGCTCAAGAATAAAGTAAGGATTGGTGGCTAGGGGGCACAGTGAATAGAGCACCCACCCCAGATGCAGGAGGACCTGAGTTCAAGTGCGGCCTCAGACTCTTAACACTTACTACCCATGTGACCTTGGGCAAGTCATTTAACCCCAATTGCCCAGCCTTCCTCCCTCCAAAAAGCAAAAAAAAATAAAATAAAGATGCCTATCATCACCATTACTCTTTAACATAACACTACAAGTACTAGTTCTTATAAGAAGATAAAACAGGTTAATCAAGGGAATGAACATAAAGATGAAAAAGTATTGGGTTGTTTTGTTGTGGCAGAGAAAATGATAATTTATTTAGAAAACACTAAAGTCAACTAAATAATTAATTGAAATAATAAAGTCCCCCAAATTGAAGGATATTAAGTCCACATAAATCATCATTCCTGTATATTACCAGCAAAATCTCAACCAACACTGAAGCCATTGCCCATATACCTCAGGTTAAAGTCAATACTTTTCCAGTCAAACTTCCAACTGAAGAAGAGGTTTTGAAAGACATTAGGCTCCTCTCATGCCGAAAAGTACCTGGTGCTAATTCTATTCTAAGCAAAGATTTACAAGACAGGGAGCTACTGCTTATACAAAAGCTAACTGAAATCTTCCAGGTTACATGGCAAGAAGTTATCCCTCAGGAATTCAAACATGCCTCCATTCTCCATCCCTTAAAGAAAAAGGAAATAGGTTGTCCTATGACAATTATGGGCAGGGGGTTTGGGGGGGGGGGAAGGTGGAATCTCTCTCTTAGTCATTACCAGTAAGAATATTGCTAGTGTCTTCCTTAAAAGGCTAATCCTTCACCTGAAAGATAGGCATTTACCCAAGAACGAGTGTAGCTTCAGAAAGAGCCAGGGAACAGTCAATATGGTGGTTGCTGCCCAACAAGTCCAGGAGAAATGCCAGGAGCAGAACAGAAGTCTATATACAACATTCATCTATCTGACCAAGGCCTTTAATACTGTCAGTCATGAGATCTTGTGAAGGATCATGGCAAAATTTGGTTGCTTAGAATGTGAAGATCATCAGTATTATATATCAGTTTTATGACAGCATGCTTGCATGAGTTCTAGATAATGGATGATTTTTGCTTTCCTAGTCACTAATGGAGTGAAGCAGGGCTGTGTGCTTGCTCCCATGTTTTTCAGCACATCATTTTCAGCAATGTTGCCAGACGCCTTTGATTAGGACAAAAAATGGCATCAAGGTCAGCCAGTGATGGCTAATTATTTAACATGAAAAGGCTGCAAACTGCAAACCAGAACTAAAGTGGAGGGAGAATTGATGCACAACTTTTTGTTGACAGATGATTACGCATTCAGGGAAAGCTCTGAGCCTGAGATGCAACAGAGTATGGAGTGATTCTCTGACATTTGTGCTAATTTTGACCTGACAACACCAAGAAAACAGAGATTTTTTGAAATGCTGTGGATAAGTTCCCTTAGCTTGGCAGTATACTTTCCAGGGATGTGTACATAGATGATGTGCACATTGCCAGAGGAAACTCCAAAGGCAAGTGTGGAAGAGGAGAGGTATTAGACTGACTACTAGACTGAAGGTCTACAGAGCCATTGTGCTGACCTCACTGTTATATGCCTGTGAAACCTGGACAGTTTAACAGCACCCTACCAGGAAACTGAATGATTCCATTTGGATTGTCTTAGGAAGATTCTGAAGGTTACCTGGTAAGATAAGGTACTGGACACTGAGTTCCTTCTGCTAGCTGAACTGCCAAGCATTCAAACTCTACTGCAGAGAGCCTAACACCAATGGACTGGTCACATTGTTCAAATGCCAAACATATATTTGCCTCAAAGACTATTTTATAGAGAACTTAACCAAAGCAAGTGCTCACACAAATGTCAGAAGAAGTGATACAAAGACACTCTCAAGGTCTCTCTGAAGAACTTTGGAATAGATTGTGAGCCATGGGAGACACTGCCACAGGACCACCCAGTAATAGCATTCCTACATCAAAGATGGTGTTGTGCTCTATGAGCAAAACAGAATTGCAGTAGCTCAAAAGAAACGTGAGATGGTGCAAATTTAGAGACATCTCTACTCTAAATGTTTATATGGACTATTTGTGGCCAACCCGTATTCCAAATTCATATTGATATGATCAGCCACAGTCAGACACATGGAACATTGACATATAGTGATGTCATTTTGGTTGTCTTTGAGTATGAAGAACAACAACCAACCAACACCAGGCACTGTGCTAAGTGCTTTATAATTTTTACTTCATATGCTCCTTATGACAAACCTAGGAGGTAGGTGCTATTATTTTTCTTATTTTATGGATGGGAAAACTGAAACAAACAGGGGTTTAGTGACTTGCCCAGGGTCACACAGCTAGTAAGTATACGAAGCCATATTTGAACTCATACCTTCCTGACTCCAGGGCCAACACTCTATCCACTGCACACCTAGCTCAGTAATTTGAGAATTTCAGCAACCTGAGAATCACTGGACATATGAATTGTTTCCAGGGCATTTTTTGACCATTAAAAAAAATTGTTGGAGGCGACCCCCGACAGCGGAGCCAGATCACTGAGGCAGCCCCAGTGCCAGGAAGGCAGGATTGTAAAGGACCGAGGGGCCATCTCTACCATGAGTCTTTTAAACAAGCCCAAGAGTAAAATGACCCCTGAGGAGCTGCAGAAGCAGGGAGAGGAGTTCAACACTGGGCCCTTGTCAGTGCTCACCCAGTGGGTGAAGAACAACACCCAGGTTCTCATCAGCTGCCGCAACGACAAGAAACTTCTGGGCCGAGTGAAGGCCTTTGACAGACGCAACATGGTCTTGGAGAATGTAAAAGAGATGAGGACGGAGGTACCCAAAAGTGACAAAAGCAAGAAAAAATCAAAACCAGTAGACAAAGATTGTTACATTTCCAAGATGTTCCTGAGGGGGGGATTCAGTCACTGTGGTTCTCAGGAACCCACTCATTGCTGGCAAGTAATGGAACCAGAACCTCGCTTCCCACCCCAACACTCAGCTCAGTCCAATAAGGCTGAGGGGTCCACTAGCTTTACCTTTTGTGAATAAAAATCTTCCTGTTTAAAAAAAATTGTTATAATTTTTATTTATTCTGTTTATATTTTTACCATCTATAGTTAGATAACTGATAAACTTCACTGTGTGAAATGTTTATTTAATCCAATTTTGTTATACTATCATATAATCTAACAGAGTTTTAATCCTATTTTTGTCATGATGCTAAATAATACAGCTTAATCTAGCAGAGATTTGGTCATCTGTCTTCACTCAGATTTCATCATCCTTGACATAGCCAAAATTCTAGAAAAAAAAAAGTCATTAAACTATTTGGGTGTAACTTCATTGCCACTAGAGTGTTAGGTCCAACAGGAGCAGGGTGAAGATATGGCAATTATTTCCTTTGCCTTTAATGACACTCTGAGGGAATCATGTCCCAGGGATCAGGTAACACACCTGTGTTTCCCTTCTTACCCCCTCAAACACTTGCTCCTTCACTGGGAAATGAAATAAGAGCTCACAATGGTTCCAATGAGTCATTCTTTTTCTGGAACATGTTGGGAATTGGTCTAGTTCAGCAAAGGAAAGGAAGAAGAGTTTGAGGTTCTTCGTAGCAGTGAAGTCAACAAGGTCCTTCCAAGTAAGATCTGGGCATAGGAAATTTTATCAATGTGTATTTGGCCTTGTACAAATTCTCCAAAAGACTCCTCAATTTTATTTTTTGAAAATAGCCATTTTATTTTAGTTTTCATTGACAAATAGTTATTCAGTCTATGAACTGATTTTAAAGAAATTTTGTATTACAGACAGTAACCATTGGCAGAAAATGCAGATCAAATTTATAAATTCAATTATCCATAAACTAATTTATTTTCAATTTATTTTAAATATATATTTATTATCTTTAACAAAATAGTAAAAAGTGGGTGTTTTTCACTTCCATGTTCTCTTCTAATCTTTTTTTGTGTGTGTGTTTTTGTTAAATCTTGTTATTTTTCACACACAGTCATAACTGTTTTTATTCTGTTTTTTTCACTCTGCCTCACATTATACCTATCTTTTAAAAGTTTCTTATGATAAAAATATTTGATCAGACTAATATGCCACAATTTATTTAGTCATTCCATATGAGTTGTTTTTAGTTTTTTTGTAATTTAAAAATAAATAACTTACTAAAAATTTTTTTGTAAATTTGAGGTTTTCTTTTTGTTATGGTGGTAGTAGTTCATCCTTCATCCTTGGAGAGGACCAATGACATCACAAGGGTGATGCCTTGTCTTGTCCATGAATTGGATTTAAGTGAGGCAGAGCTGTGCAAAGTCATCAGTCTCACTCTCTCCTCCAGAGCTATCAGAGTCCAGTGTCAAGAAAACCGGGGATGGCCCAGGACACAGTCTACGGATGTGGTAGTTCTCAAAATAACGCAAACTGTTTCAAAGATATTTTAGTTGGTTTTCCCATCATACCTGGGCATCTGCTTTGCCTCAGGGAACATGGAAATAGTCTAATAATATCAATCAAATTGGATATTACATGGTATTCAACAGAATGAAGTTCTACTTCCACATATCTAAATTGCTAACAATGTCAAATGAAAAATGCCTGTTTAAAGTGTATTTTAACTGGCACAAAGTTATGAGGCTCAGAGAGTTGTTGCCATCCCTTTTTAAATGTTTAAAATTTTTTATTATAAACTTAACCATCAACAAAGACAAGTTGGTTTGGTTTTTTTGGAGTGAGGAAGGCAAGGCAATTGACTTGCCCAAGGTCACACAATGTATCAAGTGTCTGAGGCCACATTTGAACTCAGGTCCTCCTGACTCCTGGCCAGTGGTCTTTTCACTGTGCCACCTAGCTGCCCCTAGAGCTGCACAAGCAAAACAATATTTCACAAAAACCTTAACATTTGACAAACTAGAACCAAATGGAATCAAACAATAAACTGATGTACTTTTTTGTCCCTTTCCAATCTATCAGAAATTTTGCTGCCTTTGACCTTATTCTTGTTCTCTCTGTCTCTCCATCTGTTGACCCACCCATCCATCTTTCCTAGTAAGACTATAGACTCCTACATACTTAAGTACAGCTATCTTTCTGGTGATCAAGCTTTGTATGGCTCTGGGATCCCAGGATCGTAAGGACAGAATGGACCTCTGGTTCAAACCTGTCATTCTATAGAGGAGGAAACAGACTAGGGGAGATGAGATAAAGTGATTTGCCCAAAGCCACAGAGAGAGCAAATCTCAAAGGAAAGCCATACTGAAGCCAGTTCCTCTGACTCCAGAGCAGGGGTCTTGCCACTGTCATTCTATGCATCTTTTTATGTTTTATATCGATAGAGTTTTAATGTATCCCATTACATAAATATACGATTTATTCAGCCAATCTCTGCTAGATATGTAGATCATTATGAGTTGTTTTCTTTGCAGTTACAATCTTTTTGCTACTTTCGCAGCCAATAATATATTTGTATAAATAAGTTTCCTTTTAATGATATTTTTTGGGGGAAAAGTCCCAGCTTGGGAATAATTGGGTCAAAAAAAATGATGATCAGTTTTCTGATTCATTATCTATTTAAAGCAGGCATTTCTGTTATTCTGCAAAAACCTTCTTAATGACAAACTTACAATGTTAATGAGATAGCCGATTAGTGAGCTTACTGAGTAAAAGCTGGTAGACTAGCATAACTTGTAAATGACATCTATTTACAACTCTACCAGCAGGGTAAAAATGAGTTTATTTTGTCACAGTCCCAACAGAAAGTAACTTTTTTTTTTTAGCAGCATTTTTAAGTGTCTTTGCCAATTTGAAGCCCATAAGCTTGTGTCTCAGAATGGTTTTGATTTAGATTTCTCTGGTTGTTGAAAAGTACGAACATTTTAGGGGATTATTGGAAGGTGTTAATTCATATATTTTTTCACTGTAACTGTTAGGTAAGGGGCATTATTCTCATAATACCTTTTTGATTCCTTATTTTGAATATCATGTTTTAGCACTATGATTTTTCTCTACATTCTATTATTTTAATTTAATATTTTCTTTTTCCTCAACTATATGGAAAAATTTTTAACATTCCTTTTTTAAAAATTTTGACTTCCCAATTAATTCTCTACCTTCCTCCCTTCCCCTGTCATTGAGAAGTCAAGCAATTTTATATAGGTTATACATGTGCAGTCATGCAAAACACTTCCATATTAGTAATGTTGTGAAAGAAAATACAGACCAAAAAAACCAAAAACCAAGAAAAATAAAGTTAAAAAGCATATGCCTCAATCTGCATTCAGACTTTAAGATGGATAGCTTTTTTCATCATAAGTCCTTTGGAATTGTCTTAGATCATTGTATTGTTGAGAATAGTTAAGTCATTCACAGTTGATCACAGAAAAATATTGCTGTGACTGTGTTCAAGATGTTCCTGGTTCTGCTAATTTCATTTTGCATCAGTTCATATAAGTTTTCTGAGAGCATCTTGCTCATCATTTCTTATAGCACAACAGTATCCCAACACAATCACATACCACAATTTATTCAGCCATTACCCAGTTGATGGATATCACCTCAATATCCAGTTCTTTTCCACAATTAAAAGAGCTGCTATATTTTTGTACATATAGGTCCTTTCCCTTTTCTTTTTTAAATCACTTTGGGATAGATTTAGCAGTGGTGTTACTTGGTCAAACAATATGCACAGTTTGGTTGCCCTTTGAGCATAGTTCCAAATTGCTCTACAGAATGGCTGAATCAATTCCCAACTCTACCAACAGTGCATTAGTGTCTCAATTTTTCCACATCCCCTTGTCATTCCTTATGGCACAATAGTATTCTATCACAATCATATATCACAACTTATTCAGTCATTCACCAACTGATGGGCATTTCCTCAATTTTCCATTTTTATTGGAATATCTTCTTTCTTGTTTATTTTATGGTTTGATTTATCTAGATGTGAAAGGAGAAAGTTGAGGTCCCCTTCTAGTATAGTTTTATTGTCTTTTTCCACCTTTTGCCACCACTATACTGAATGTTCAGGGAGGACTAGCTCCTCTGGTGTAAGGGCTTGCCAAGACCTTTTCAGGGCTGCTTATCCACCTTTGGTGTCTACCCATTACCCAACTCTCACCTGTGGCTCCAACCAGCCTGGTAAAACTATTTTAGCAGATGGGCTAAGCCAAGGTAAGGGTAGTATTGACATTATTAATCATCTATGGTACCTTTTAGCAGAATTTAGCTTCCTTGATTATCTCTTAACTAGGTCTATTTTCTCACTTTTGCTTTTTCTGAGGCCATGATTGCTATCCCTGCTTTTTTTTTTTAACTTCAGCTGAAGCATAATAATTAGATTCTTCTTCAGCCCCTTATTTTTACTCTGTGCCTGTTTCTCTATTTCAGATGTATTTCTCATAAACAACATCTTGCTAGATTCTGATTTTTAATCCATTCTGCTATGTGCTTCTGTTTTTTGGGTGAGTTAATCCCATTCACATTCACAGTCATGCTGTATATTTCTCTCCATCCTATTTTTCACCGTTCAGTTGTCTCTTTCTCTTTTTATCCTGTCCCTTCTAAAAAGTCTGGTTTGCTTCTCACCACTGCCTCCCTTAATTTACCCTCTCTTCTATCAGTCTCCTTCCCCTTTGCAAAATCTCTTTAATATACCCCCTTCTATCCTCTGATACTATAACTACCAAGGCACAGGCTCTCGTTTCCATTAGCCTGGGCTATTGTTTGGTCTGCTTGCACAGGTCTCTCCCTACTCTAGTCCCATTCTCCATACAGTGATTTTCCTTAAAGTTCAGGTTCCACCATATTACACATACCCCTCCCCATACCCCATAAACTCCAGTGGCTCTCTAATACCTCTAAAATCAAATATAAAATCCTATTTAATTTTCAAAGCCCTTCATAACCTAGCCCTTCCTACTTTTCCATTCTTCTTGCACTTCACACTCTGCCACAGTGATACTGGCCTCTTCATTGTTACTCAAAGAAGACACCTCATCTCCCAGCTCCAGGCATTTTCACTGACTCTTCCCCATTCCTGGAATGTTCTTTTTCCTCATCTCTACCTACTACTGGTTTCCTCCAAATCCTAGCTAAAATCTTACCTCCTACAGGAAGCCTTTCCCAGCCCTTCTTAATTCTAATGCCTTCTGTCTGTTGATTATTTCCAATTTATCCTTTGTTATAGCTTGTTTGTACAAGGTTTTTTGCTCATTATCTCCCCCATTAGACTATGAAGTCCCTGAGGGCAAGGACTATCTTAATTCCTTTTTCTGTGCTGTTAATGTGAATCTTCATGAAGACTTGTTGAATATTAGTTTACTAAATTTGTAGTTTATCTGAATTTGAATTTAGAAGCTACATTTGACCTATGGAAAAAGGAAATCGATCCACTGTCATGGAATTTCTTCTCCGGGGGCTTTCCACTCAACCAGAGCATCAGCAACTCTTCTCTGTGTTATTTCTGTTTATGTATTTAACCACAGTTCTAGGGAACCTTCTCATCATCCCAGCCATTGTTACAAACGCTCACCTCCACATTCCCATGTGCCTTTTCCTTAGCAACTTGTCCTTTGTGGGTATCTGTTTCACCTCAACTGCGGTTTCCAAGATGTTGGCGAATCACGTAGCAGGAAGCAAGACTACACCTGTTGGAGGGTGCCTGACGCAAACGTTCTTTTCATTTGTGTTTGCGGACATGGCCCATTTCCTTCTGGCAGTTTGAGGCCACAGGTCATCCCTCACACTCTACTACAAAGATGGCCCATCGTGTCTGCGCCCTTCTGACCACTGGATCCTGGGTTGTTGCTAATCTGAACGCACTATGGCATGCTCTCCTAACGGCTCATCTCCCCTTCCGTGACAATGTCATCCCACACTCCTTCTGTGATGCATCTCCTCTCACGGAGCTTTGATCCCTCACTCAATGAAATGGTCATTTTTACAGAAGGAGGGTCGAGAATGATCACCCCATTTATCTGTATTTTGGCCTCTTATATCCATGTTACCTCTGCTGTCCTGAGAATTCCTTCCTTGAAGGGAAAATGGAAAGCCTCTTCCACCTGTGGGTCCCACCTTGCTGTGGTCTCCCTCTTCTATGGTACTATTATTGCTGTGTATTTTAGTCCCTCTTCTGAAGAGGTGCTGAATGGCCTATGGAATATATTTTGGGGTAACTTTATGATTTTATCAGTTTTGTGTTAAGTTGTAAAAGCCACATTTCCCCTTCCCCCAGCTGTACTGTGTCTTTCCCTGCCCCAGCCTAGAGGTATTTCCATTAACTCTTCATTCAAGGTACTACCTCCTTTTGTCCTAGCAAACCAAACCCATCCACTTGCAAATCAAGATGGGTACATCTCATTTAATTTGACCTCAAATCTGACCACTGGTTGACCTGATGATGTTTCAGGGCCTAAACCCCGCCTTTTGTTCCCCCTCCCCTTGGAATCTCCCAGTGGATTATGGATAAAACACATGTGCAGTTGATGTCAAGGGTGCATGTCCCTTTAAGTATTAACTACTCCCTGGTCCCCCCTAACTCCACCTTTGTACACCTCATTAGCCTAATGAACTTATGATTGACAGCCATATGTCTTAAAAACTGTGTTTCACGTCCTGCTCTTTGCAGATGGCCCTTTCTAGCAGATGGCTTTCTCTAGCCTTTTCTAGGCATTCTAGTAGGCCATCTGCCCGCTGCAGAGCGTCACACTTCCAGACTTTCTCTGAAACCCCCCCCACCCCCCGCCCCCTTGCCCCTTTCGAGCTTTTCTTAGCCAGGTTTCCTCACCCTATCCCTTTTTGCCCTGTGAATCAATAAACCTTTGTAAATCTGCCAAAAGACAGCTGAGCCTGTAATTCTTTTCAGACTCGAACCTAGAAAGGATTTCTCATTAGAAATCCCCCCAAAACCTATCCTTCATCACTTCCACTCACTCAATAAAGAAAGATGCGGCAGCAACTGTGATGTACACAGTGGTGACCCCCATGTTGAATCCCTTTATCTATAGCTTGAGGAATCAAGACATGAAAAGGGCCCTGACAAAAATGGTTAGCAGTAAAAATCCCTGCTTGATGCTTTTATCAGAGGTTCCATAGACCATGACTTAGACTAGGATCGGATCTGTGTTTTCATTGATATAGAGAATTCCCAGATAAGTATACTCCCTCTACAAATGTGAGTTAGCATTTTATCTGCAATTTAGTCTTAGAATGTTGCCTAGGACATTGAAAGTTAAGTGACTTGTCCAAGGTCATACACCCAGTATGTGTCAGAGGCAGGACTTGAATTCATGTGTTCCTAATGCTCAAGCCAGACCTCTACTCACTATGCTATAGTTGTCTCTTCCAGAGTCTATAGAAAAATAATAACAACTCACATTTATGTTACATGTTAAGAATTCAAAGCTCTTTCCTCAGAACATCTCTCTGGGAAGTGGGTTAATGTAAGGTTGGGCTCTTTTTTTTTATCCTGGTCTGTGATTTTATCAGTGTGGGAACTCCTTAGTGTAGTAATTCCTACACTTAAATAAATTCTGAAACATTAGTGATTTATAGTCTTTAAAAAGTTGCCAGGGCGGCTAGGTGGTGCAGTGAATAGAGCACTGGCCCTGAAGTCAGGAGGACCTGAGTTCAAATCCAACCTCAGACACTTAACACTTACTAGCAGTGTGACCACTTAACCCCAACTACCCTACAAAAAGCAAAAATAAAAAAAATAAATTGCCGAGGGTTGTAAGAGGGTAAGTGAATTTCTCAGAACAATTCTGCTACTGTGTTTCAGCAGCAGAACTTGAACCTTGGTCTTTTAGACCCAAGAATAGTTCTTGGGTCTCACTACTCCATGATGCTTGTTTGGGTATTAATATCATTACTTTACAGATGATGAAAATGAGACTGAGAAGTTAAGTAACTTGTACATGAGTATACAGCTCTTAATTATCTAAGGTGAGATCTGAACATAGTTCTCCTGAATCCAAGACTTTACCCACTATTCCATGCTGTCAGAAAAGCTAGTTGTGGCAATGAAGGCAACTGTTATGTATGAGACAGTATTCTCCCTGCATCATTTTTTTTTCTAAATTTTATTTTAGTTTGCATCATTCATTTCCACAAGATTTTGAGTTACATATTTTCTCCCCATCTTTCTCCTACCTACCGTCCCGAAACAGCTATCCCAGTGTGTCCCCCCTCCCCCAGTCTGTTCTCTCCTATGTCTTCCCCCCTCACCCCTCTGACTTTTCGGTAGGCCCTGCATCATCTCTAACCTAAATGGAAGGAATTCTTGTTGTCTGTCCAAGTATGTAGGCTATGTGTATATAGATGTGGGGAGGGATACCTAATAATGAATTATCCCCAAAATTTAAGTCTTCACATTTGTCAAACATAAAGTTACTGTAACACAAACATTTGCTGCTGTAAATTGTAGGTCTACTTTGTACCTTTTTTTTCTTTAAAGGAAACTTTATGTAATACAGTTATGTTTTCACATACAAATGTTTCTGATCCACTTTGTATATGGAAATGTTCTTTTTTTGGTGTTGGTTAAATTCTGAATTTTAAAAAAATTTAATTTGAAAAATATTGGGACAGGTAGGTGACGAAGTGAATAGAGCACCAGCCCTGGTATTTGGGATGAAAAATATCCTTCATCCTTAATTTAGTGAAAAGAAATAAACACAGAGATCTCTTAGGATAAGAACAGGACTTTATTCTCTGCCCTGGGAGAAGAGGACAGTATTCCCCATGACTCATCATGGAGAAGAGGCCAGTTACAAAAGATAGTACTGGAATTTATAACGTAACTTAGTCAAGATCCCTCCCCGACTGTTTCCCCTCTCATTGGTGGAGAGGCACACTTCACCAAATACTTCCCCAACTGGGACAGCAAGGAAAGATAAGAGGAGGGTCCCACCAAGGCGGGAAAACAGACAAAGGAACATAAAAGTGATTGACAGAAGCAATTTGAAAAGTTAACCACCCCAAATTGAGAAGTT
>CM053583.1:311363285-311374805 GCA_028627135.1 Pseudochirops cupreus
TGTCGCCAGCCATTTTGTAGATGAGGAATCAGACACAGGGAGGCTAAGTGACTCGCCCAGGGTCATGAGGCAGTTAGAGTCTGAAGTACAATTTAAACTCAAGTCACCCTGACTCCAAGTTCAGTACTCTATCCACTGTGCCACCCAGCAACCTCAACAGAAAGAGTTAGGAGACCTGATCTTTCATACTAGCTCTGTTGCTGAGGGTTTGCGTTGCCTTGGACAAATCATGTTCCTTCCCTTGATAGTAACTGCAGCATCTGTAAAATGAAGAGGTTGGATTAGATGATCACTAAGGTCCCTTCTAGTTCCAGTGGTTTATTTTCAGAGTTCCAAGGTCTCTTTCAGTTCTGGCATTCTTTGACTCTGCTTTATACTCTGATTTGAGTTTTATCATGAAAAAGAACCCATAGGAATCATTTTTTTAAATTATCACCTAGTTTTAGTATTTTAGCTTATAATATGTTTCTTTTTCTTTTCTTATTGTATATTTAAGTTTTAGTATTCAGGTTTAAAACAAATTAATTTTTAAAAAGTATCACCTGGACAAAAAAAGAAATCAGACAGTTTCTTCAAGTTTATGAAAGAGGGTGTTGATTTTGGATGAAAATTGGCAACAACCAGGACTTTTATTTTTTAAAAATTTTTACTTATTTTATTTTGAAAATGAATCACAAAATTCCTGAATTGGAAGTGTTATGGGAATTTTAAAATTTCCTTTTATTATTTGGGACTCAGGGCTATTCCTCCCACAATTTTTGGTTACTTAAAAGTCTATTTTAATATCAACTTGACCTAAACAAAAGCTCTGCCCTGGTATGTAAAAAAGTTACTTAAGCCTTAAGTATTCCCTAGATAAGAAGCCAAAGGAGGAATTTCAATTTACATGTTGGTAACAGGTAAATTAAGTTCAGTGGTTTTTCAGTCTGGTCTAACTCTTTGTGATCTAATTTGGGTTTGTTTGGGCTTTTTTTTGCAAAGATATGCCAAAGTGGTTCACCATTTCCTGCTCTAGCTCTTTTTACAGATGAGAAAACTGAGGCAAACAGTTATGTGACTTGCCAATGTCACACAGCTAGTAATTGTCTGTGACCAGATTTGAACTCAGAAGAAGAAATCTGCGCAGTCAATCCACTGTGCTGCCAAGCTGCCCCAAGATACAAATCCTGCTTTTCAGTCAGTCTGTTTGTGAATCCTCTAAACGTAGTTGAATCTGGAACCTGACTTACTTTACCTATAGAGTTTGTTTGATGAAGTTTGTTTCCTAGGTGAAGTTTGAGATTATGACTCTTTTTAACTAAGTTTGTTCAACTTTTATGACTTTGAAGGAAGTATAGGACTATGGACTTATCTTCTCTTTAACTTTTATGGCCTAAGAGGAACGTACAAGATTGCAATATATAAAAGAATTATTTCTCTGTCACTCTGATACAATTTTGCCCGTAAAAAGCCTTTTCAAAATCCTTATGATGGTTCAGGTTTTCTCTGAAGTCTGAACCTATACTTGAGTGTAAAATAAAACCTAGGTTTTTGCCTCTGTAATTTCTGTATTGTGGATTAAACATATATGTGAAAGTAGTTACATACCATGTGAACTGAGAACAAAGATAGTTCTTCCATAAAAGAAGGGACCTCAGTGGTCATCTAGGTCAGCTCACACCTGAAAAAGAATCATCTTTTTAATGTTCTCCATAAGTTTTAGCCAACCTTTGCCAAAAGACTTATGAAGAGGGACCTAATACCTTTGGAGGCAATTTATTTAATTTTTTGAAAACTTGCTTATAAAGTTTTTCCTGATTACAAGGCTAAATTTGCCTGTTATTTCAGGAACTCTCCCACCCTTCTATACCTTTTTTTTCTCCTTTAGTCCCAGATCCCAAAAAGATTGAATTAAATTGAGATGAAACAAAATTAAAATTTTTGTAGTACACTGACTTTATACATATATGTCTGGGCTCCTCAAATAGATCTTAAACTCCTTAAAGGCAGAAACTTTACATTATAAATACATTTTTTATTCTTTCCCTTCTTTGAAAGCAAAAACTCAAACTTTTTTTTTCTTCCCTCCCCTCCCCCCAGCTCACCATCTTAGTCTCTGGGCAAACATTTGTCCAAATATGTAGCGAAAAAGTATAGATCAATGACTTCTTTCACTTTGACTTTCTTTAACTGTAGGTAATTTTAGTAAACTAGAAAAAATTATAAAAATGAATGGGTTAAAAAAAAAAGATTAAAAAAAAGAAAAACTGAATAAATGCACGTGACCTTTTGTATTACAGGGCAGAAAACACAAATGCCTGACTATGGGAGGGCCAAGTATAATAACCAGCACAAAGGACAACCATGAATGTAAATGTCTCATCTCCATCCCCAGCCAGCACCACCCTAGAAAGGAAGAACTTGTTGATTCAATACAAAGAGCTGAGAACTAAGACAAGAAATTTACGTAGGCAGCCAGTAAGTGGCTGGTAAAGCTCCGGAGTCTCTCCCCTCACTTCCTCCTTACGAAGCTTTGAGCCGGTGATACACAAAATTAATCTTTCACAAAATGAAATTGTAGGGGTAAGAGGGAGTCAGTTAGTCAGTCAGTGTGTATTAAAAGTACTTCAAATTTTCCAGCCATAGCGCTAAGTGTTGGGCATATAAGTAAAAGTAAAAACATTCCCTGCCTTCAAGGAATTCCTTAATGGGGGAGACAATCTGAATCTTAACTAGATACATAACAAGAAATATTCAGCCTAGGTTTAAGGTAATCTTGCTTAGGGCACAGTGGCAAGAATGCTGGATCTATAGGCAGATAGACTTGAGTCCAAATCCAGCCTTAGATATTATTAGGTGTGTGAATCTAGACAAGTCCCTCAGTTTCCTTGCCTGTAAAATGGAGATAAAAATAGAACCTATCTCCCTGGATTGTGGTAAAATAAAATGAGAGACCATAGGTAAAGCACCTTGAAAACCTTAAAACACCATAGAAACGCAAGTTGTTGTTTTCTGAGAAGGGAAAGCAGGGTGGGTCCAGGAAAGGCCTCCATTAGAAGGTGGAACTTGAACCAAGTCTCCAAGTAAGACAAGAAAACCAAGAGAGGTCCACATATTCTAGGCAAATGCAATGACAGGAGATGGAATTTGAGGAATGGCAAGGAGGCCAGTAGAGATGGATCACAGAGCTCTGAGGAGACTGGAAAGCAGGAAGAAGCTAGAAAGCTTTACATGCCAAACAGAGGAATTTACATTTGATTCTGGTGATAATAGGGAGCCATTGGAGTTCAGTGAAGGGGAAGGGGAGAAGGTCAAACATACACTATAGAAAAATTAACTTGGTACTTGGGGAGAATAAGGCCAAGCAAGCAATTAGAAAGCTATTAAAATAGCCCAGGAAAGAGCTGATGAAGACCTGATCAAGGTTCCTGGCTATGTGAGTAGACAGAAGTGGATCTATGTAAGAGGTCTTGTGTAAGTAGAAAGGACAAGACTTGACAATGGATTGGGTATAATCCGTAAGAGCGAGACACTGAAGATGACAATGAGGTTAGGAGTCTGGGAGACTAGGAGGATGGCAACATCCTCCTCAGCTACTGGAAACTTAGGAAGAAAGAGTTTCAGGGCAAAGATAATGAATTACTTGGAAACATTAAATTTAAAATATCAATCAATTTGAGATGTCCAAGAGTCAGTTGGTAATGATGATAGCCCAAGAGAGAAACTAGGGATGGATATATAGATCTGGTAAGCATCTATTGAGTGATCTTAACTAGAACCATGAGGGCAGATGAGGATGCCAAGTGAGATAGCTTAGAGCTAAAAGAGAAGAGGAAACAGACCAGCTTTGGAGAACATCCACATGACATGGATGAAAAAATAACCAATAATATTGAAAAGGAATGATCAGAAGGATAGAGGGGAGGGGCAGCTAGATGGCCCAATGAATAGAGTAACAGCCCTGGAGTCAGGAGGACCTGAGTTCAAATCCCACCTCAGACACCTGACACACTAGCTGTGTGACCTTGGGCAAGTCACTTAACCCCAATTGCCTGGCCTTCCCTCACTCAAGGGAATAAAAACAAGAAAGAAAGAAAGATAGAGGAGAGAAACAGGAGAAAATGGTGTCATGAAAAACAAAGGAGAGAATACACAGGATGAGATGATGATGGTGATAATGATAAGAGCAAGGTTTATTATTACTATTATAGCTGACATTGACATAATGCACCTGGTATTGTACTGAGTCCTTTGCAATGATCTCATTTGATCCTCACAACAACCCTGAGAGGAAGGTGCTATTATGACCCTCATTTTATAGACCAGGAAATAATTTTATAGACAAACAAAGGACAACAAAAAGCCCAGCAACGACAAAAACTGTCTTGCCCTTCAAAGTAGCAAAGGTAACACCAATCGGATCATCAATCACTGAGAAAAAGGTGAGGAGAGAGGAAGCTTTGTGGCTAGAGTGCTGATGTGGAGTCAGGAAGACTGGAGTTTAATTTAACCTCAGACACTTACTAGCTGTGTGACCCTGGGCAAGTCACTCTACCTATTTTCTTCAGTATCCTCCTCTGTAAAATGGGAGTAATAACAGCATCTACCTCCCAGGCTTGCTGTGATGACAGAATATTTGTGAGGTACTTTGCAAACATGAAGATATTATATAAATGCTAGCTCTTCTTCTATTATTATTACATGTGGCAGTAGAAATAGTCCCTATTCCTACCTGATAACTAAGGCAGGAGGCATCTGGAAGGGTAAGGCACCTTTGTGGTAACACTCACTTAACAAGCACTATTAAACACTTACTATGGGTCAGGTACAACACTAGGTGCTAGGGGATATGAATAAAAAAAAAATTAAATACCACCAGCTAGGTTAGCTCTGTCTCATAACTCACTCTTGTGTTCCCTTCGCTTTCTAAAGGGCTCAGACTCCCCTCGGTCTCGGCCTCGCCCCCACCCTCAATTTTATTACCTTCAGTTGCTTACTTTGGTTTGACTGCTGGGCTATCCTACCTTCCCTCAGGAGAAGCTTATCATCTTATCAATACGGAAATTGACAACAGCTTTGATATTCCACCTCCACAGCACACCCAGCTGCCTCTCATCTCCTATTGGACTGCTGTGGAGTGGGTCAATGAACTCCTTCTGAGGCTTCCTTTACAGAGGGCTCAGCCTTTTCCAGCTAACATCTTTTACTATTTCTGCTCCATTTCAACTCAATGAAAATCATGGCCCCTTGCTGGGTACCATCTGTTGTCCCCACACCCCTCTTCCTTTTACCTCTTTACCTCTTTCTCTCCTCCACATTTTTTCAGCTTCCTTTGGTGGATTGTCTTCCCCTATTAGATTGTAAGCTCTTTGAGGGCGGGGACTGTCTTTATTTTTCTTCTTTGTATCCCCATCACTTATCATAATACCTGGAACAAGGTAGGTACTTAATAAATGTTTATTGACTATTTAATAGATCATGCCCCAGAGAAGAAGGATTTGGGATGGGTCTTTTTCTCTGAATTGTTGACCCACATGGGATGGCAGGACAAAGGTGGAGTAGGATGGGGTGTCCCTGATCCTGTATGTACTTTTGCATATAGTTTGTTATTATATGCCTCTGCTCATAGTTTGTTTTTTGGCCTGGACCTATGACTTTATTTGGTTTGAGGAACTTTCTACATGGAATGGCCTTCCCTCTTAGGAGCTAGGGAGCATTGGGGGTTTCTAATATAGAGTCACATTCTCTTTGGGGCTATCTTAATCAGTCAAAACGTATGTGATCAACCAACTGGAAAATGGAAGATTCATCTGTGGTTCAGTAACTAAGAAGTTGTGACTAGTTCTCAAGTTCTTCAGCCAGTCCTCTATTCTATCATACCTAGAGAAACATTTCAGAGGGACTTCAGGAAAAACTTACTCCTACCTTATGTTGAAGAGTAGAGACTCAACTTAGGTCTTCTGACTGCAAGTCTGGTGCCCATACTAATATAACACACAACACCTTGCTTCTCTATGAATGCTAAATAGAAAATGCATAGATCCCAACATTTAGAGAGGGAGCAAGAGAACTGGCTGACCTGATGGAGGTGTAAATTCTGGAATCCAGGAGTGGAGGATGCCAACACAAGTGGAGATGATCCAGTTCATTTGCTTAGCTTGTTTTCTCTAAATAGGAAAGATAAAATAATTCCAAATCCCTAGAAGGAGTGAAAAAAAGCACAATCTGAACTTCCAAATTCAACTGAAGTGAGTGGTGAAGGCATAGATAACATTCTTTTCAAGTCTGGAAGTGGCACCGAGAGTGACAACTAAGGGACTTGATGTTATTGAGTGTTAAA
The DNA here is from genome assembly GCA_028627135.1 of Pseudochirops cupreus. NCBI lineage: Eukaryota > Metazoa > Chordata > Mammalia > Diprotodontia > Pseudocheiridae > Pseudochirops > Pseudochirops cupreus. Next base: position 311,369,605 of record CM053583.1, read on the forward strand.
ATCTCTATGTAAAGCTGGGATTCAGACTGGACCTGACTTTGTTACATCCACCCAGCAACCGTACCCCCCCCAGAATGCAACATTGCAGATTGTAGTTGTAATATTTATTAATATTTTATAAATGAATAGTCTTGTTGATAGTTCTTATTTTATATAATGTTAATTTTCCTCAACCGATTAAGCCATATATTTTATTTTATTTTTTAATTTTCTTTGGAGAGGGGAAAGCAGGGCAATTGGGGTTAAGTGATTTGCCCAAGGTCACACAGCTAGTAAGTGTTAAGTATCTGAGGCTGAATTTGAACTCAGGTCCTCCTGACTCTAGAGCCAGTGCTCTATTTACTGCATCACCTCACTGCCCCCAAGCCATGTATTTTAACAAAGATAACAATAATAATGATATCAATAAAACAAAATGCTCATGATAACAAAGAATTAGAAGCAAAGTAGATGTCCAAGATCCTTAGGATTCTGAGCTGTAGGTTGTCAAAGCCAAAACTGTCTTTCTAACCACAACTCCCTGATTCCTTATACCCATCCATGTCAGCCCTGTCCCTTTAATGTCCCTATTCCTTTCTTCCTTACCCTTCTCTTGCAGCCTTTGGGACTCCTGTTCTATTTTTAACAAACTACCTTTCATATTAGACCTAAGCTCACCCCACCCAAGCCCCAAAAGCCTCCTTGGGGCAGGGACTGTTTGTTTATTCTTTTTAATATACAGTGTCTGACATAATATGCACCTCATCATTCAACTGAAACTGCTGTCTCCAAGTTACCAATGATCTTTTTTCCAACAAAAATATTTTATTATTACAAGTTACATGATAAGAGATAGAGATAACATAGTAGTAATAATAATGCCTAGCATTAGTGATAACTAGCATTTTTTTCCATGCAAAATGTATTTCTATATCAGCCATGTGGCAAAAAAAAAGCAAGAAAAATAAAGTAGAAAAATGTGCTTCAATATGCACTCAGAGCTGATCATTTCGCTCTCTGGAAGTGGATAGTGTTATGTTGATGACTTTCAGCTCTAACTTTTCTTCCAGTTTCCAGTCTTGCATATGTGCCTCTTCTACATCTTGCATTGGATGTCCTATAGACATCTTAAACTCAATATGTCCAAAACTGAATTTTCTTCTCTCAACCAAACCTTCCCTTCTTCCTAACTAACTTTCCTAAGGGAAACATTCTCCCAGTCACCCATGCTCTTGCTGTCATCTTCAACTCCTCTCTCTCTTTCTCCCCTCCCCATCCAATTTGTTGCCAAGTTCTCTCAGTTCTACCTTTGCAGCTTCTCTCCTCTTAAACTGCCATCTCCCATGCCACTCATCCTGCCACACCTAGATTACCCCCCAATAATTGCTGTTGGTCTCCCTACCTCAAACCTCTCTCTACTCTAGTCCATCCTCCATTCAGCTGTCAAATTGATCTTCCTAAAGTGCAGGTCTGACCATGTCATTCCCCTAGTCAATAAACTCCAGTAGTTCCCTCTCACCTCAAATAAAATCCTCTCTTTGGCTTTTAAAGCCCTTCATAACCTGGCACCTTCTTACCTTCCCAGTTTTCCTATACCTTGTTTTTGCTCAGTCATGTCCTCTTTGTGACCCTGTATGTAGACCATAGGATTTTCTTGGCAAAGATACTAGAGTGCTTTGCCAATTCCTTCTCCAGTGTTTCCCCATTTTACAGTTGAGAAACTGAGGCAAACAGTGACTTGTCCAGGGTCATACAGCTAGTAAGTGTCTAAGGCAAGATTTGAACTCAGGTTTCCCTGATTCCAAACCTAGTGTACCACCTAGCTCCTCAGGGAAATGTACCTCCTTTCTATTCCTTACACAAAACACTCCATCTCCCTTCTCCAGAAATTTTCACTGACTGTCCCCATTCTTAGAATTCTCTCCCTCCTCATCTCTGTCACTTGGCTTCTCAGGCTTCTTTCAAGTCTCAGCTAAAGTCTCATTTTCTGCAAGAAGACTTACCCACTACCCATTAAGGCTAGTGCCTTCCCCTGAGTCTAAGATAATGTCCAAGTTGTCCTGGATACATCTTATTTCTATACAGTTGTTTGCATGTTATCTCCCCCTTTAGACTGTGAACTCTTGGAGAGCAGGGACTTTTTCTTTTTTCAACCTTTCTTTGTATTCCCAATACTTGTCACAGTGATTGGAACATGGTAGGCACTTCATAAATGCTTGCTGACTGATTCAATAAATGCTTGCTGAATCTAGCATGAATCAATCATGTAAATGAAATGGGAGCTCTGAAAAAGGAAAGAATATTTTCATCTGGGAAGATGACCAACAGCTTCATAGAGAATGAATGCCTAAGGTGGAAGATGAAAACTGCTTAGAATGTCAAATATGAGACAGTAAATGGGAAGTCTAATTTACTACTTTATGAATCTTCATGTCTGTAGCCAAAGTTTTTTCTATTTCCCCATTCTTCAATCCATACACTCTAAACTTACTGTGCCCTGGGACAGTGAAAGCTGAAAGAAAACTGGACCACTGCTTAATCCAGGATGCTTCCAGAGACATTCCCTAGGTCCCAGAAGTAGGGACCATGTTATATGAAGGGTAATTTTCACCTACTAATTCAATATATACACTCTGTGAATTAGATGAAATTATAACCCAGCAGTACCACTTCTAGGGTTTTATGCCAAAGAGATCATAGAAGTGGGAGGAGGACCTGTATGTACAAAAATATTTATAGCAGCTTTTTTTGTGGTTGCAAAGAATTGGAAATCAAGGAGATGCCCATCAATTGGGGAATGGCTGGGCAAGTTGTGGTATATGAATGTAATGGAATACTACTGTGCTATAAGAAATGAGGAGCAGACGGAGTTCATAATAATCTGGAGAGACTTATATAAACTGATGTTGATCGAGAAGAGCAGAATCAGGAGAAATTTGTTCACAATTACAGACACAACGTATGTGTGACGACTAACTTCAATAGACTGGGCTCCTCACAGCAACATAAGGTTATAAGACAACTCCGAAAGACTCATGATGGAAAGAGATATCCACATCCAGGGAAAAGAGCTACAGAGTCTGAAGGCAGATTGAAGCAAACTACTTGCCCTCTTTCTTTTTCTTGTTTTGTTTTGATTCCTCTTTCTCATTGTTCACTCCATTGGTTACAATCTTTTACAACCTGACTAATGTTTAATGTGAAGGTATTTGTAGATCCTATATTTTATTGCATGCCCCCATGGTGGGGGGGGGGGCGGGGAGGAGAGGAAGGGGAAGAAAATTTGAAACTCAAGGGATTGTGGAACTGAATGATGTCAACTAAAAGTAAATAAACAATTTTTTAAAAAAGATGAAATTATAGATCAAAATACCAAAGTAATTTATGAAGAGGGAGAAAAGCACATATGGGAAGAGAAGGGGAAAAGAAAGAAAGGGAAGGAGACAGGTGTGAGGGAGGAGAGAATGAAGATAGAAAAGGAGATAAAGGGGGAAGGAAAATAGGAGAATAATACGAAGCAGAAATGCCTTCATATCCTTCCAGCCTCAAGCGTTCCAGGTGGTCCTACCTTAATCATTCCAAAACCTCTTCAGGGGAGCAAACCAAGTCACTTAGCTCAAGGAGTGCATTTAGTCTCAGTGCTTTCCATAACAGAATCTGAGCCTGAGAGGCACCGGTGTATAATAATCTCTTGTTTATATACAGTTGTTTCCATGTTATCTTCCCCATTAGACCATGAGCTCCTAGAGAATAGCAATTTTTTTTTAACTTTCTTTATGTCCCTGACACTTAAGAGTGCCTAGCACATAGCAGTCACTCAATAAAAGGTTGTAGACTACTCGACTCCTTTCCTGGCTCTTTCTCCAGCAATCCAAACCAAATATGGGAGGGAGGGGCAATGCGCTAGACCCTGCCCCAACTTCCTAAGGTCCAACCCCTAGCGCCTCTCAGCCTAGGATTTAAATTTTCCCGCAGTTCACCGCCTGCTTATTTCTCTGGTGTTTCTTTGAAATCTCCGATCCTAGGTGAGCCCCGGGCAAGAAAGATAGATTTAGGCGGGTGAAAGTGGAGGGAAGGAGGGAGGCTGTTCTGGGAAGATTAGAATGGGAGATAGTGCAAGAATACGCGCGCGCGCGCGCGTGTGTGTGTGTGTGTGTGTGTGTGTGTGTGTGTGTGTGTGTGTGTGTTGGAAGGAAGGGAGAATTCCCCGGTGCCCAAAGCCTTCCAGGACGTGTGGCAAGACAGAATCAGACAACGAGCTCTTCTCACACTCTGCCTAGAAGATAGGCAAAGCCACTCACTATTCACCGCACAACTGTTAAAGTTCCTTGCAGGGGGTGGAGATGACCCTATTGCTTTCTGACCACTACAATCCTTATCTTTGCCTGTTGGGGAACTCATTGTTTGGCCACTTACCTAGAGCTGGATCCCACAGTTGTGTATCGCTGGGTCGGCTCTGTACGCCTTCTAGAGGGCGGTAGACGAGGAAGCCTCTGCCCAGGGTTACTGGTGTGGGCTCACTCTTGACTACTTGTTCCAGCTGAGGATTCCACCCTCCCCATCCCTCCTTTCTGATTCTGCTTCAGCACAAGCCTCAAGATCCAAATCAGCCTGACTGCGAAAATTGGAGCAGAGGGTGCAGGGGAGCAGAGCAGATCCTGGGTTTGTGGTAGAGGGAAAGAATGCCGAGAACAGGGGTTTTCATAGGTAAAAATTTGTGGATACGGGAAGGTCAGATACTCGGGAGTTAGGGTCCCCGAATCTGAACATTCTAAATTGGGATCCCGGGACACCCACACGTTCCTCACTCGCTGCTCCGTTCTCAGGTCACGTCGAGTAATTAGGAAGATAGAAGATGAGCTGGGCCTTCCTGACGAGGCTGCTGGAGGCTGTGACCCAGCACTCCACCCTGGTGGGGAAGTTCTGGCTGTCCGTGCTGGTTGTGTTCCGCCTGGTACTCCTGGCTGTGGGCGGGGAGGCCATTTACCGGGACGAACTGAGTGGTTTCTCCTGCAACACAGCACAGCCAGGCTGCCAAAATGTTTGCTACGACGCCTTCGCACCCCTCTCCCACGTACGCTTCTGGGTGTTCCAGATCATCCTGGTCACTGCGCCCACCGTGTTCTACCTGGGCTATGCGGTGCACCATCTGTCCCGGCGCCAGAAGACCCAGAAGCAAGAGGAGGAAGAGAAAGAGCCCATGATCAAAGAGAAGAAGCCCC
>CM053583.1:311375305-311391223 GCA_028627135.1 Pseudochirops cupreus
GGGGGAAAGACGGGGAGAAAAGATGTAACTCAAAAAATTTAATAAAGAATCTCATACCAAAAAAAAAAAAAGAAATGGGGAGCAGGCAAACTTCAGAAAAACCTGGAAAGACTTGTATGAACCGATACTGAGTGAAGTGAGCAGAACCAGGAGAGCACTGTACACGATATCGGCAACATTGTCCCATGACTGATTTTGTCAGACTCAGTTTTTCTCAGCAAGAAAATGATCTAAAACTCCAAAAGACTCATGACGGAAAATGCCATCCACGTCCAGAGAAAGCACTATGGAGTCTGAATGAAGATTGAAGCAGACTATTTTATTTTTCATTTGTTTGTTTGTTTTTTCTTTCTCATGATTTTCCCTTTTTATTTTGATTCTTCTTTCACAACATGACTAATGTGGAAATATGTTTAATGTTATCATACATGTATAGCCTATATCAGATTTCATTCCAGTCTTGGGTAGGAGAAAGTGAAGAAAGGGTGGAATTTAGAACTCAGAATCTTATCAAAGTGAATGTTGAAAATGAAAAATTAATTAATTAATTTTTTTAAAATGAAGGAGGAATAACAAGAGCTTCCTTCAATTCACAATTCAGGCGTGAATCTGAGGCCTTCTTATTGAATGATTAAAAACATTAAGTGCATACTGATTAGTAAGCACTGTGCTAAGTGCAGGGGAAAACAAAGTGAACTAGTCCTTGCTCTCAGGGACTTTAAACTAGACCTAAAACACTCACAGAGGAATGTCTAGTGTAGTGGTGACCAGGAAAAGGCTTCCAGGCCTGGGAATTCTTGAACTAGAAGTGTCAACAACAAAAGTATCCATTTGATAAGTCCCCAGGGGGACATAAGCTCCCCTGAGGACAGAGATTTAGGTTTTTCCCTTCAGTACACTAAGTTCCAAGTACCATTCTTAAATGAAATAGATTTCATTGACTCAAAAACTCAGAGAAAACTACCTAGTTTGATTTCACTGGTTTGCGGAATCAGTGAAGAGACACCTCCCACAGATTAGAGATGTGATTAAGAAGAATGGAAAGGAGCAATCAATCTTTTGAGAGTGTATTGGCTGATAGTTAAGATGGTGCTAATTTAGTAGGGTGGAGCTACCCAAGGTCTTGGATAAAAACCAGGGCAGCATTTCTTTTCTTGGAAACTGACCTGGAGCTCCTAACTGGGGAAGGTCCAAACCGGGAACACTAGAAGGTAAGTGTCGGTTTAGGAATGGTGGCTTTTTAATTGGGAATCCAAGGAGATGCTCTGTGACAGTATTGGGGGGAAGGGGTTAGGAAAGAAAAGATTTTGAGGGCATCCTGAATAATTAGAAAAGATTCCTTTTAATTAAAAACAAAAGGACTTACCAAATAGTTTAGCTTTTTTTTTTTTTGCTTTTTGGAGGGGGGAAGGTAGGGGCAATTGGGGTTAAGTGACTTGCCCAAGGTCACACAACTAGTTTTTTGTGTTACGTGTCTGAGGTCAGATTTGAACTCAGGTCCTCCTGACTCCAGGGTTGGTGCTTTATTCACTGCACCACTTAGCCGCTCCCACGTTCTTTTTCTAATATAACTTTCCCACCCCCTTCCTCTGTAGAATTAAATCTTCCTGTACAACAAATTTTTTTTTCATTTAATACGTTATTTTTTCCAGTTACAGGTAAAGATAGCTTTCAACATTCATTCTTATAAGATTTTGAGTTCCGTTTCTTTTCTCCCTCCTTCTCTTTCCTCCCACCCCCTTCCCAAGACAGCAAGCAATCTGATATAGGTTATATATGTACGATCATATTAAACATTTCCACATTAATGGAAGGCACAGCAAATATACATATATATGTATACATATGTATGTGTATACATACATACATACATATAAATAGTAACAATGTAAACAAAATCAGCGAGCACCTTGGCTACATTTTACAGTAAAAACATTATGCTGCTCCTATTAGTATCAGTCTCTGAAATGAGAGGAGGAAAGCATGCTTTATTGGCTTTTCTTTGGGACCAAAGCTGATCATTGCTCTTACTCTACATTCAGTTTTGATTTTGTTGTTGTCATTGTTACGATGCTGCCGCTCCTCTTGTTGCGTCCCTCGCCTTTTTTGTCGTTACGGTATGTATGCTTTTCCTGGTTCTACTTCAGTTTTCATTAGTCAACATGTTCCTCTGTCTTCGTGGAATTCATGTCTTATAGAACAGTTAATATTCAGTTATATTCCTGTACCACAATTTGTTTACCTATTCGCCAAGTTAATTGGCTGCTACTTAGTTTCTTGTTCTTTCTAATTATAAAAGGTGATGTTATAAATATTTTAAATATAAATTTGTTAATATTAATATTATAAACTTTGAGACTTTTTTTGACACTGACCTTTTGTGATATGCATTGCAATGGATTCTTTAGGTCAAAAGTATAGACATTTTATTCACTTTCTTGGCTTACTTACAAATTGTTTTCCAGGATGGTTGGACTTTACACCCGTAGTCCATTAATGCACCATTCTTTCCATAATACTTCCAGTGTTGACTATTTCCATCTTTTGTTACTACATTTATCAAATAGTTGTGATTTGTAACCCTAGAATTGTGCTGGTTTATGCTTTATGATTGTTGGTGGTATAGAACAATGTTTCATGTGCATTGTGGAAAAAAAAAAGGGCTTCTGCTTAAGCCCCAGACTTTTCCTTCTGGGGTCCCTTGGAGTCTGTTTCTTCCTATTCAGTCAGTCACCAGGCTAGCTCATAGGATCCTTGATTTACAGCTGGAAAGGGTCCTAGAGGTCATCATATCCAATCCCCTCATTTCATAAGGAAAGAAAACTGAGGCTTAAAGAGGATAAATGACTTTCCCATGGCCTTCCTGACTCTAAGTCCCCACTCTCTCCACTTTACTATAAAGGAATACCTTGTTTTATTGTGCCTCTCTTTTTTCAGTTTCACCAATATTATGGGGCGTGTTTTTTTTGTTTTTGTCTTTTTGGAGGGGGGAAGGCAGGGTAATTGGTGTTAAGTGACTTGCCCAAGGTCATACAGTTAGTGTTAAGTGTCTGATTTGAACTCAGATCCTCCTGACTCCAGGGCCAGTGTTTTTCTCACTGCACCACTTAGCTGCCCCTCTTCTATTTTTTAAGAGGTTGTTTTCTTCAGTATTTTTGTTGTGCCTACTTTTAGCAAGCTGTTGAATTTTTTTCATGATTTTCTTGCACCACTCCTTTCTTTTTGCCATGTTTCCTCTACCTTAAACTCCTTTTTGAGCTCCTCCAGGAATTTTCCTTGGTCTTAATTCTAATACACATTTTTCTTTTCAGGTTTTGGATGTAACAGGTTTTTCTTTGTTGCTGTTTTTTCTTCTGTGAAAAAACTATCACCTTAGTAACTTTCTATGGTTAGGTTCTTTTGTTGTTTGCTATTTTTCTCTTCTAATTTCTTGACTTTTAATTTTATATTAAAGTTGGGCTCTGCTCCCAGGTTGGAGCTGTCCAAGCTTCAGGGGTTTTGTGCAGCTGTTTTCGGAAATTCTTCTAGGAACCTTACGTTTTCAGTTGTCCCAGCAATATCACTACTACCCAAAGAAATCAGAAAAAAAGGGAAAAGACTTACATGTACAAAAATATTTATAGCAGCTCTTTCTGTAGTGGCAAAGAATTGGACATTGAAGGGATACCTATCAATTGGGGAATGGTTAAACAAGCTGTGGTATATAACTGTGATGGAATACTATTGAGCTTTAAGAAACGACAAGGGGGATGGTTTCACAAAAACCTGAGAGGACTCACATGAACTGATGCAGAGTAAAGTGAGCAGAACCAAGAGAACATTGTACACACTAACAATAATATTGTAACAATGATCAACTTTGAAAGATTTAGCTATTCTAATAATTGGTGATGCAAGACAATTTCAATGGATTCAATATGAAAAATAGTATCCTCCTCCAAAAGGAAAAGTGATGAACTCTGAGTGCAAATCAAAACATTAAAAAAAATTTTTTTTTCTTGCCTTTTTTTTTTTTGCAACATGGCTAATATGGGAATATGTTCTACATAGCTTCACATGTATAATGGGTATCATATTGCTTGCCTACCCGACTGGTAGGAGGGACACTTAGAAAGAAGAGAATTTGGAACTCAAATTTAAAAAAAAGAATGTTAAAAGTTTGTCATGGTTAACGCCTTCCAGTATCTAAAGAACAAACTGAATCAGGACCGTTATGTCTCTCTTGAGTCTTGTGTTCGAATGCCAAATTTTCTATTTAACTCTGGTCTTTTCATCAGGAATACCTGGAAGTCCTCCATTTCATTAAATTTCCATTTTTTCCCCTGAAAGATTATACTGAGATTTGCTCAGAAAAAGAATGGTCTTGCCTATACCTGTGAGATGGATTTCACTAGAGACTATGATATTGTATTAAGTTAGTATTATGAAATGACAAATGCTTCTTTTGCTTTTTTTTTTTAAAGTTATGGCCTCATATCTCATTTCAAATCTTTGGGAAGAGCTGAAGTGCCCCATATGCCTAGATTTCTTAACATGTGCCACATCTATAGAATGTGGTCACAATTTCTGTGCAAGATGTATCCATGAATTTATTACAAAGACTTCAAAGGCCAAATTTCGATGTCCCAAGTGCAAGAAGAAGTGTTTGAAGATTCTCCGACTACTCGACAACTGGAGACAGTAGTACAATCCTGCAGACTGCTCACCTCTCACATGATGAGGAACTGGAAGCTGAGAGATGTGATCAAGAGAAAATTCTGTGGTAAGTGTGGTGACCTGTGTGACACTGATTACTTGATGATCTAGAAATACCAACCCGTTTAACTTCCCAGGATATTCCAAAGAATGAAATGCTATTTTTAAAATATATCCTCTAGACTCTTCCCAGAATATTATTCTGCTTTTTTATTGAAACTCCCTATAGACAAGAGATATCTTCTTTATGAAATTCTGAGCTTTCCTAACAAGTCAAGTCAACTACCATTTATTAAGCACCTTTTATGAGTCAGGCACTGTGTTAAGTACTAGGGATGCAAAGAAAGGCAAAAATAGTCTTTATTCTCAAGGAGCTTATATTTTAATAAAGGAGACAACATGTAAAGAACATTTACAGATGCAAAGAATATTTACAAAGACGATACATAGAAAATAAATGGGAGATAATCAACCAAGTGAAGGCACTAGGGAGATTAGAAGAAGATTATTAAAGGTGAGACTCAAGGGAAGTCAGAGAAGCCAATGGGAAGAAATGAGATGAGGATGGAGAGAATTTCGGGCGTGGGAGACAGACAGCCAATGAAAACGGCTGGAGCTGGGAGACAGAGCTCCTTGTATAAGGAGCTTCAAGGAGGGCAGTGTCACCAGATCTCTGAGCATACGGGGGCATTAGAGGACACCAACCTGGATGAAGATTGGTCAAGGAGAATAAAAAGTGGACAGAGAACCAGGAGAGTGTAACAAAAAACTAGATATTAGAGATTTTACAGAAGAGAGTAATCTACAGCATCAAAGGATAAAGAGAGGTCAGAAATGATGAGAGTAGCAGTGTTCTTTGGATCCAACAACTAAGAAACAGTTGGTAACTTCGGAAAGAGTAGCATCAGGTAAATAAATGATGAGATTAGAAGTTGGATCCTCAGAGCTAAGAAGAGAGTAATAATAAAGGAAGTGAAGGAACTGATTGCAGGCAGACTTCACGAGAAGCTTAGCCCTAAAAGGGGAGAGAAATCCAGAATGCAATCTAGCTGAGAAAGAAGATAAGGATTTTTTAAAGATGGAGGAGGCATGGACTATGTTTGTAGGAATAAGGTAACCAGTCAGTAGAGAGAAAGAAATTGAAAATTAGTAAGAAAGTATGGAATAATAGGGGAAGGAGGGAGGATCTGAAGTAGGAGATGGGACCCTTTTTTTCTTATGAGGGAATGGAGTTTTCTTCATACTGAAAACCCATATTCCCTTGTCAGAGAGGGGGCTAGGCATGTAAAGGTTGTTTTAGAGAAGGGTAAAGATAAGACTAGATATAGTCCTGCTTAAAGTATGTTTATCTTGGGTTGGAATAATCTACTGGATCTTGAGTGTCTTAAGAGTATCTAAAAATGAAAGCATCTGGCCAAAATGCCAGATGAAGAAGGTGGCTGAGTCTTTCAGATTGCTCAAGTGACATGTGATGAAACATAGAGAATTGAACTTCATTTCTTAACCTCTCTTTCTAGTGGGGGGAGGGGTGTCTCTTTTAATGTAGCCCCAGACTCCACCACCCCTACCCCAACTCCAATTCTCTGATTTCTAGCATGCAGACAATGCTATCAAAAGTGAAGGCAATGGTTGCCTAGAATTGGAGAACATTGGCAGTAGTAAAACACATGAAATTTGCATCCTAAAACATTATTGTGATGCCTAATCTTAGTGAGGCCATCTTTAGCTAACAGAAAGAATCCTTTATAGAGATGAAGCCTGAATACCCTAAAACATTAGATAAAACTCCAAGTTCCATGGAATCTAATTAAATTCTTGGGGAAGAATATGAACCTGTCTGCAACTACTTGATGGACTCTGAGCCTTCAGGGACACTTTAGGTTTATAGTAACCTTCCCAAAAAGTGCTTACATGGACAATTGAGTCCTTAAAGTTATATGAGGGGTTGGGTCTCTTCTACTCAGTGCCTTCTCAGTATCCATCAAGACCTTAGTCATTCTCTTTTTATTGACCCCTGGTTGAGAACTTTTATAATCCTAACTCCTTATAACTGTAGATATTCCTGTTTCTCTAGAGGACATCAGCCTGGATCCTGAAACTGCCTATTCTGGAATCATTTTGTCCAAAAATATGAAAACAATGAGAGAAAGAAATACATGGTACAAGTTGCAGTGCACTATGGAGAGATCTGATCTATGTGGTGCTGTTCTAGCAGCTCAGAGTTTCGTGTCTGGGAGACATTATTGGGAGGTGACAGTGGGAAACAGTTCTGCTTGGGATGTTGGCCTTTGTAAGAACTCTATAAAAAGAATTGGAGAGGTTTCACCATCTTCTTCTAATGGATACTGGCTTTTGAGCCTAAGAAAAAAGAAGTATATTGTCTGCACCATGCATAAGATGAGCATTCCGTTAACAAGGAAGCTCCACAAAGTGGGGATCTTTTTGGATTATGAGGCAGGAGACATAGTGTTTTATGATGTAGACAGCAGATGCCTCATTTATACATTCACCAGCTCCTTTTTAGAGCCTCTCTGGCCTATATTTTCCATTGGCCTCTCCTCCAAGAAAAAAAATAGTCTAAGTATTGACCCAATATCAGATGAGGCTGCAGAAACTCCAGAATGTGCATAACCATATTTCCATTGCTTGGAGAAAGCCTCCAGAAGGTAGCCCAGTCCCTGACCCCAATGTAAGATCTTTTTTTTTCTTTTATTATGTTTGACCTCACTTTGGGAACAGGGAGAAATTTGTCTTATTTTGAAATATTCAGACAAGGTATTGCATAATAGGTGGAGATCAGCATAAGATATATTGATAGTTCACTGATGACTTCACAAACTATGTGACGGAGTCATATTTTGATGTACAAAATAAAGAAATTGATTACTAAAACACTTGGAAAGACCTATGTGAACAAATGCATAGTGAAATAAACAGAACCCAAACCCCCCTCTCTTGGTCTCCATTGTCCTCAATTTCCTCACCTGTAAAAAAAAAAAAAGAGAGAGATTAAACTAAATTGCCTCTGAGTGCCTTTTAGTTCTATGGCTATGTCTCTGAAAAAAAAATCCCAATTTGGAGTAGCAAAGTTAATTCATCAATCACTGAGCCCATGCTCTGAACTGAACTCTTAGTCCTGAAATTCCAAATTTGAGTTACCTTGGCAACATGTAATCACTATCATTGTTCTTTAAATTTGTGCCCCCCTCTATTCTCATGCAATCTCTGTATTTGCAGGAAAGTGCACTCCAGGTTTGGGTGGGCATAACTAGGGAATGATTTGTTATCGTTCTTGCCATCCATTTGAGTAATTGCATTTGCTAAGAACTGAGTCTATTGTCTGAATGTTATTGGAAAGCATACTGGTGGGGGCTTGAAGAGCATACCTCTTTGAGGTTACTCAGAGAATGTGGCAAGTAGTTCTGTTCATTGTTCTAGGTACTCTCTACCTGCCACTGCATGAGGAACTGGGGCATTGAGTCCTAGAAAGAATGTTATACTCATATCATTCCTTTGTTTCTATTTTGTTTGCTCTGCATCACTTCATACATTTTCTCATCCAAAAAGGGAAGATAGGAGTAGGTGAATTATTTTACCTCTACATTTGAAATTGATACAAAATTTTTTGGAAAGAAATCTATCATCAATGATCAGAAGGGAAAAAAAATAGGAAGGTGTTTATTGTTCTGTTTGCCAAAATTCAGAACTAAAGTTTGTTTGTGGTTTTACATTTCTTCTGAACCCATTCAGTGGAGAAAGATAATATTTCTCCTAAATCATTTGTTAAAGCAATCTCAGTATGTACTCAGTATCAAAGACAAACCTGTAATAAACATGGAAATAATGTTTTGTTACGTTAATAGGGAAAAAAAGGTTTTATTGATGAATTTTAAAATTACCTCCCAGGTCCTTGTGATCTCCCCCCATCTAGAACATTCCTAAATAAAAGCTAGGAAAAAAAGTATCCATCTAGAGCAGCTGAAGGTCAACAATATCAAGGGAATTGTTAAAAAAATAGTAAGCAAGTACTGGCATCACTTGGTCTCGAGCTATACTGCGAAGCTGTAGTTAGGAACACAACTTGATGTTGGGTAGAGAAGAAAGAGACTGACTAAGGGAATGGATTAGGTACACAACATGCAGAAATAATTTAGCACAGTAGCTTAATATTTGATAAATCCAAACACCCCATCTATTGGGGCAAAAACTCACTATTTGACAAGTTTTGTTGGGAACTTAAAAAAAATTAGAGTTGTTAGTTCTCTGGCAATTATTGAATAGTAATAGAACAATTAATTCCCATCCTTCATAATGTTTTTTTCAATAGTAAAAAAACTTCAGTGTTTATCTGTGATACAAATATTTTTAGATATCTGAATCTGGGAGAGACAAAGAAGAAAACTATTCACCAATACGCCTGTTAAATATCGAGGCAAAAAAAATAGCTAAAATGCTACAACAGCATATTAAAAAGGTTAAACACCACGATCACGTTGTGTTTATACCGTGAGCGAGAGTTTGGCTCAACATAAGGAATAGCATAAATATAATTAGCCACAATAACAAGCTATGTGATGAAACCATAACATTATGTTAACAGATGCTGGTCTTTTGGCAAAATCCCATGACAAAAACACCCATTTCTCCTAAAAATTCTAGAAATCATAGGAACAAGTGCAGCTTTCATTAATATGCTAAATGATATCTGTTTAAATCTAAGAGCAAATAATATGTGTATGTAATAAAGAAATCAAAAGCCTTTCCAACATGGGCAGGGTAAAGCAAGGATGCCCATTATAAACACTGTTATTTAACATAATACTGTAACAATAAGACAAGAAAAGAAATTGAATAAGTAAAACCTGCAAAGACTACACAAAATCATCACTTTTGGGGTGGCTAGGCGGTGCAGTGAATAAAGACAGGAGGCCCAGAGTTCAAATCCAGCCTCAGACACTTAACACTTACATGTCCTGTGACCTTGGGCAAGTCACTTAAGCCCAATTGCCCTACTTTCCCTTCTCCAAAAAGCAAAAAAACCAAACGTCATTTTTGTAGATGACATGACGATTTATCTAGAAAACACTAAGGAATGAATAAAATTAATATAAATAAAAGCTTTGGCAAAGATGTGGGACGTAAGATATACAAGTGCTTTGCATCCCCGGCTGTTACCAACAAAGCCCAACAGGAGCAGCTAGAAAATTTCTGTTTAAAATAACTACTGCAGCTATAAATATATAGCAATGTATTTATCAAGATACACCCAGAAACTGTACAAATCTAAGTACAAAACACTTTTTTGCAGAAATACACCCAGAGGTCCTGCGAGCCAATCAGAGGGAAAGTCTGCAGGAGCCAAGGCTACTTAGTCCCAAGGTTTAAATCCCATGGCTGGAATGAGCTTCTAACGAAAAGACATTTCTATGGTCTAGGGAAGTTTGTGAAGAGTCAGGAATGTGAGGGGCAGCTAGGTGGTGCAGTGAACAGAGACAGGAGGGCCTGAGTTCAAATTCGGCCTCAGACATTTGACTGTGTGACCTTGGGCAAGTCACTTAACCCCTCAAAAAAAAAAAAGAGTCAGGAAGGTAGCCTAGGAATGATATTCTCTGTGTCTTTGATCCTACTGATAGCCTTTATTCCTACCACTGAAAAAGGAAAAGAAAAAAAGGGGGGGAAAAAACCAAAACCCTTGTAGTAAATATGCAGTTAAGCAAAACAAATTCACCGCAAAGGTCGTCCTGAAAATGTATTGTTTCTACCCTGAGTCAATCCCTTCTCTGTCAAGAAGTATCAGCCCGTCTTTCTGAGTCTGTCTGAGTCTCTTCTCTTCAGATGTGATCATAATAACAACAGCCGTGTGGAGCCACGATGGTGGAGCGCGAGGAAGCCGTGCAGGGAGCTCCCTTCCACAAACTCCTTTGAACAGATCTAGCAGACGTGCTCGATTAAATTCTGATGTGGAAATGCAGAACAAGTTACGATAATTTGTCTCTCCCAGTTAAGCCTAGGAAGAAAGACAGGGAGGTTTGTGGACACTGGGGATGGAGTTGGACCAGGAGTGTGTCACAGAGGATTCCAGCGCCCAGGGAGAGGCTGTTCAGCAAGGCAAGAGAAGGTCTCAGAACGACATAGTGGCAACAAGGATAGTAGGTGCAAACCAGCAGCTTTGTTGCCCACCACTTAATTATAAGTCACAGATCCACAGCAGACTGAGGAAGTCAGTGAAGGGGAGTGGCATTATCACATATGGAGGCCTTGGGCACAAGAAAGAGGGAAGTTCAGAAGCTAGCCAACAGCAGCAGTGTGGCTCAGACCTCAGGCACAAAGCATGGTTTCATTTCCAACATATCCCTGCCTGCAGAGAAGTAATTGGGGGTGGGAATTCCAGACCAAATGGAAACCTGTAATTTTGCCACTTTGAATGAACAAAGTTTCTCAGCTGGCTGAGAGGGGATGAGTCCAGCAACAATCTAAATCTACTCTCTCTTTTTTTTTTTTTGGAGGGCGGAAGGCAGAGCAATTGGGGTTAAGTGACTGGCCCAAGATCACACAGTTAGTAAGTGTATCAAGTGTCTGAGGCTGAATTTGAATTCAGGTCCTTCTGATTCCAGGGATAGTGCTCTATTCACTGCACCACCTAGCTGCCCTTAACAATCTACTCTTGTGCAAATCCAAACCCCAGTCATTCAGGTAGAAACTTGCAGTGCTCAGAACAGGGGCCAGCCAATCAGACTTCACCACAGATAAGACTAGTCTGAGAGTACTGAAAGCTTGCAGGACCCAAGCTCATCTCTGAGATCCTAGAATAATACAACATTCAATACTCTAAGAAAGCAAGAACAGAACCAGCTTAGACCTTCCCTCCAGAAGTGTGACTGACTACAGCCACAATGTCAAGTCTGAAGACAAGAAGCAGGCTGGAAGAATGAGCAAACAAACCCCACCACATCCTACACAATGGGCTAACGTGGTAGTAGGGATCCTTATAATAAAAATTCAGAAGGAAAAAATGATTGCCAAACATCTAAAAGCAACATCTCAGAGAAAAATATTGGTTGGTTACAAACTCAAAGAGGGTTCTTAGAAGAGATGAAGTAATAGTAAAAAAAAAAAAGTTAAAATATTTTTATAGGGGCAGCTAGGGGGTGCAGTGAATAGAGAACCGGCCCTGGAGTCAGGAGGAGCTGAGTTCAAATACAGCCTCAGACATTTAACACATAAGCCCCATGACCTTGAGCAAGTCACTTAACCCTAATTGCCCAACCTTCCCACCCAAAAAAAACATAAATGAAATTAGAGAGCAGCTAAGTGGTGCAGAGGACAGAGCACTGGCCTCAGAGTCAGAAGGACCTCAGTTCAAATCTGACCTTAGAAACTGTATGACCCTGTGCAAGTCACCTAACCCTAATTGGAAGGAAGGAAGGAAGGAAGGAAGGAAAGAAGAAATTAGAGCACTTGCACACAAAAAAATGGAAAAGAAATGAGAACTATGGAAGAAAGACTTGGAAAGGGAATGAATAGTTTGGCATAAGAAGGACCAAAACATTGCCTAAGCAGCAAATTCCCTGAAAACTAAAATGGATCAAATAGAAGCAAATAGTCCACAAAGCAACAAGGAATATTAAAACAAAGTCAAAAGGCTGAAAAAACAGAAGAAATATAAAGCATCTTACAGCAAAAGCAATTGATTTGGAAAAGAGATTAAGGAGAAAAAATTTAAGAATCATTGGATTATCTGAATACAATGGTTAAAAAAAAAATAAAACCACACAGCCTAAACATCACATTTCAAGAAATTTTAAGACTGCCCAGAGCTCTTATAACCACAGAGCACAGTGGAAAAAGAAAGAATTCACTGGTCATCTCCTGAAAGAAACCCCAGAATGAAAACTCCTAAGAACATCATAGCCAAAATCCAGTTTCTGGGTCAAATAAAAAGTACAAGTAGCCAGAAAGAAAAAAAAAATCAAGTGGCAAGGAGTTTTAATCAGGATCACACGGTCTAGCAGCCACGACTATAAAGCGATGGAGAATTCGGAATATGATGCTTCAGAAGGCAAAAGATAAGGATGTACAACCAAGCATAATTTGCCCAGAAAAGCCAAGTACAAAGCTAGAGGGGGGAAGCGGACCTTTAACAAAATACAGGACTTCTAAACAGTTCTGATGAAAAGATCAGAATTGTGGAGAAACTTTGAAGTTCAAACACAAGAGTGAAGAGAAATATAAAAGCAAATGGAAATTGACAAAGGACCAAACGAGGACAAACTGCTCGCATTCAAGTATGGAAAGATGATACACGCGTTCCCCTCTGAGTTCTGTCACCGTTAGGGTTCGTAGAGGGAGTCTGGGAGTTCATCTGTCGTGTCCTGATGTTCTTAAGAAAAGAATGGAAAGAGAGAGAAAGAGGAATACATTGTGAGAGGATAGAAAGAAAGTTTAGAAACAGTTATTCCACAAAATCAAGGCATAAAGATATAAAAGTGGGCACCTATACAAACAAGGAGGAGGAGCTGAAGAGAAGTGACTGGACTTTGATCCCCGTTCCTATTTAAACTATTCAGAAGAAGGAACACCACACGCATGCACACACACACACACACACACACATGCACACACACAGCCTTTGATACTGAAATTCCTTCACTCAATAGGAAGATAGGAGGGAAAAGTGAGAAGAATAGAAGGGGAATTAGAGGGATGGTGAATTGACAGAGGGATTAATCCTAAGTAAAACAAATTAAAAGACACACAAATATTTATAAATTTTTTTGAGGTAGCAAAGAAAGGGAATCTGAAGGGATGCTCATAAATGGAAATGAATGAAAAAGTAATGCTATATAAATGTGATTGAATAATATTGTGTTGACCTCGTGTAAGCATGATGACTGACCAAGATTCCAGAGGACTAATGGCAAAATATGCTACTCACTTTCTGATGGAAAACTGAAGCATTGAGAAAGCATAATTGAGACATTTTTTAGGAATATGGCCAACGTAGAAATTTATTTTGATTGGACTACATATGTTTGTAACGGATTTTGTTTTTCTTGTGTTCTCAAAGGGTTAGAGGGTGAGAAGGTGTCTAATTAAAACAAAATATATGGGCAAAAAAGAAAACTCGGGCACTCTGCTCAACACAATTCCTGAGAACTCCTGCTAACACAGGCTGCCCATCTCTGACAGGGGTGATGGAGGCAGAGTGCAGGTTGAGATAGCGACTCTGCTTGACGACACATCATTGTAACAGGGGGTTTATTTTTCTTGCTTTTCCAATAGATGGGGGTGAGGAGTGGAAGGGAAATAAGGAGAGGTTGATCATTCCTTGAAAATAAAATGTAATTAATAATAATAATAGCTAGCTTTTACAAGAGAAGTTTAAGATTTTGCAGACATTTCCATGTTATTCCACTTGATCCAATAAATTGTTGCACTTAGTTTTCTGAACATTTGTACACATGACTTCCCCACAGCAACAAAGTCCTATAAGAAGAGCTAGTAAGAGATATTGCCTTTAAAATAACCGTTGTTCATTTATTTCACTCATGGCCAACTCTTGGTGACTCCTTCCGAGGTTTCACAAAGATATTAGAGTTGTTTCCCATCTCCTTCTCCAGCTCATTTTATAGATAAGGAAACTGGGACAAACAGGGTTAAATGACCTGTTCAGGGTCATATAGCTAGTAAGTGTCTGAGGCCAGATTTGAACTCAGAAAAATGAGTCTTCCTGACTCCAGGCCCAGTACTCTATCCACTGTTTCACTCAGTTGCCAAAATAATCACACCCACAATATAAATTACTTGGGAGTACATCTGCCAAGACAAACCCAGGAACTATGTGGAAATAATTATAAGTTACTTTTTATGCAAATAAAGTCAGATTTAAATAATTTCTGAATTATTTGCTCATGGGTAGGCTAAGCCAATATGATAAAATGACAATTCTGCATATACTAATCTACTTATTCAATTCCATCCCAATTAAATTACCAAAAATTGTTTTACTGATCTAAAAAAGAAAATAAGAAAGTTCATTTGGAAGAACAAAAAGTCAAGATTATCAAGTGAATTAATGAAAAAAGAACATGGAGGAAGGTACCAGATCTTAAACTGTATTTCAAGGTGGTAATTATTGAAATAATCCAGTACTGGGTAAGAAATAGAATGGTGGGGGGTGGAGCCAAGATGGTGGTATAAAAGCAGCAACATATCGCAGCTCTCACATAGCCACCCCAAAATATCCATAAAATATGACTCTAAACTAATTCTCCAAAATGCACACAAATATACTTTCCACTAAAGTCAGCTCGGCTACAAGGAACCATATCAGCACTGCGAACCGAAACCAGCCTGGGCTGAAACCTCGGCTGTGCCCCGGGGCGGCTAAACGAGAGTCAAGCCCCAGCTGGAGCTTTGGGTGAGCAGATTGGTGGCAGCTACAGCACTATCCAGAACTAGGTCAGTGGGCTTGTGAGGTTGTGGGAGAAAATCGGTCTGGCCAAACTGCCTAGAGGGCTGAGAAGTGGAAAGTGGAGGTCCTACACCCACCTCCACATTGCTGCATCAAAGCTCTTGGCCTGCAGACTGCAGGGGGACCACGTGATCGTTGAGAGGCCAAGTGCTCCTGAGTTGAGCGGCCTGGATCCAGATAGCGGTCTTGGGCTTTGGTCTTGTGGTCCTTTTTCCTTCAGTGAGCTGGAAGTGGGGGAGGGACCCAGCAACTTCTTAAGAGGTCCAGCAGCTGGGAGAACCCCAGCGATTTGGGACAGAGCTTTCCCCTCTGGAAGCAGAGCTCCACAAAGATTAAAAAAAAAATCACAGACTGACCAACCATGAATAAGAATAAGCATAAGAAGCAGGGTAAGAACAGCAACCAAACCCTAGATTCCTTCTTTGAAGAAAAGAAGGACCAAGGCAGAGAGCTGCAGGAGGACAGCACAGCCAGAGCTCCCCCACCAGGGGCTTTCAATAAACACAAAGATTGCCTTAAAGCTAGAGATCAGCTGAAGCAGGATTTTGAAAACCAAATGAGAAAAGTGGAAGAAAAATTGGGAAGAGAAATAAGGATGTTGCAAGAAAATCATGAAAAGAGAGTCAGCAATCTGACTGAAGAAATTAACACCCTAAAAACCAGATTAACTCAAATGACAAAAGAGGCCCAAAAAGCCAATGAGGAGAAGAATGCCTTAAAAAGTCGACTTTGCCAGATGGAGAAAGAAT
>CM053583.1:311391723-311410109 GCA_028627135.1 Pseudochirops cupreus
GCGGCGGGAAGCTGCAGAGCCAAGGCGGGTGCAAAACCTCTGCCTTTAGCTTTTCTGCTCTGGAGGCCTTCTGGCCGGACTGCTTATCTCCCCCTTTCACAAATCCCATTCACAGCTGCTGCTAATCTGCTCACCTGAAGCTTCTCAGCTTGTCCTGTCCAGCCGCCCCCAGGGCACAGCCCCGGCTTCAGGCCAGGCTGGTTTCGGTTCGCAGTGCTGATACGGTTCCTCGTAGCCGAGCTGACTTTAGTGGGAAGTATCTTTGTGTGCGTTTTGGAGTTCCAGGATTGGTTTAGAGTCCTATTTTATGGGTATTTTGGGGTGGCTATGTGAGAGCTGCGATATGTTGCTGCTTCTACGCCGCCATCTTGGCTCCGTCCCGTGCTCCCCATTTCTTATGGAACAATAGTATTCCATTAGGATCACAAAGCACAACTTGTTCAGTTATCTCCACAAACTAAGAAACTGAACAAGTTAACAACATGATGAATTAATAACATACAAAACTAATTCCAAATACCTAATTATTTTACTTAGCACACCATCTTATACTAGGTTCCATACTCCGGCAGGTTGGAAAAGTAGATCCATAAGAATTGTGCTCTGGGATCAGCTCAGAAATTTCTGTGCTGTTGCTGCAGTCTCTGACAGATTCTCAGTTCCTCAGAATTGTGAAAGCAGAATTCATGCCTTGCGCAGCAGAAAAAATAGGCACAGTAGAAAAACTTGAATGTATGCTGCTGAGTCTTTCCAAACAAGTGAAACAGAGCACACTTGATTGGGAATTAAACAGAAGTGAAGGATAATCTGGAAGAAGAGAAGCAAAAAGTAAGAACATTAACAGAATACATGATTTCTACACAAGCAAAACATATTGATCTCAAAGATAAGACACACAGAGACAACTTATGAATTATAGGTCTCCCAGAAAAGTATAAGTCAAAAAACTTACCACCATAATAAAATTTTGCAAGTGACCAGGAAAAACACTTTCAAATATAAAGGAAAGGAAATCTAAATAACACAGAACCACAGAGTTGGGGGGGATGGAATAAAAAAAATACATAAAGCAAAAGAGATCAAAATGTAACCTCAAATAACATACTTCAATGATCTGAGTCTAATTATGAAAAAGACAGATATTAAATAAGTCATTTGAAGCATGCTTATGCTCCTTCTCCCAAAAAGGTATCATCTTGTTCTATTTGTAAACACCTGAGACAATAGAAACACAGAAAAGATAAAGAAATGTAGCTACCAAGGATAGCACATGTAATTTTAAATACATTGATCCATCTCTAGAAACTATTAAAGGAAAAAACGTTGAAAGAGAAAGACATCAGTTAAAACCAACAGCAATCAAGTAACAATAAGGGGCCATTGAGAGTTTTATTTCTAAAAAATACACAAGGAGATGAAGATGAAAGTGGAACTTTGTTGTTGTTGTTGTTAACAAATGTTAACACATTTGTTCCAAATCAGTTTGCTCTTTAAATGAATTAAAAATTCTTTTTGGGCAAAATACAAGGTATATTCAAAGGGGAGGGGTACATTAGCGTGTATTTTTGTTATCACATGATCATATCACAATAGAAAATAACTAGTAACATCGATATATCCAGGATAATTTTGTCTTCTGGACATATACTAGTCCAACTTGAACAGGAACCTTCCTACAAAAGAATAAGCAAAAAGAACAAGGTTTCACAACACTTTAGAATGAATATTTTCTACAACCAGAAAATGCAACATTTCTTTCTAATTCACATCACAAAATGTTAGGAAGTGTTTACATGATAACTTTGGTATTAATTTGCTTAAGGCATGACGGAGGTGGAAATTAATTAAGAAAAGTGAGTAGAGGGACAGGCCTGATCAATCAATCCTACAACCCCTCCCCCGCCTCCGTGTGTGTGTGTGTGTGTGTGTGTGTGTGTGTGTGTGTGTGTGTGTGTGTGTGTGTGTGTGTGTGTGTGTGTGTTCTCTCAAATGCTCTTGGGGTACTAAGGCCAGAACAGGAGGATGCATAAAAGCAGAGATGGGAGGCAGAAGATAGAGGGGAAAGTGTGAAGTGTCTTAATCAAATCAATAGTATAGAGTGATGGGAAAATAACTCCTGTAATCTCTTGGGAAGTAGACAAGGGAATGGGTGGGGTGGCAAAGGGAAGACCTGAAATGGAGAAAGAACAAAGAAATCTCAATTCTATGGTAAGAGTGGGCTCCGCTCAAGAGCACTCCCTTAGGAGGAGTAACGCAGGGGAGATGCAGACCTAACCAAGGGGCCGTGTATGGATATGGTACACAGAGACAGTGAGGTATTTACTTCTGCGAGAGTAATGTGCTTCCATGGATAATATCCTGCTTCAGGAAAAGGACAAGCAGAGTTTCTGGGGACAGCTGACATCCAGCAGGGTGCTAGAGTGGTCATTTCATAGCAAAGATGGAAAGCAAATGAGAAAAGCAAACGGGAAGCAAAATGCTTGTGGGTGGGTAAGTCAGATTGGAGCACAGAATCAGGGACGTAATAAAATTTCTCCTATGGAGCAATGCTTCTATTCTCTCTCCTAAAGGAATTGATACTTTATGAATGAGGGGCTAAAATGGAGTCACCTGGAGTTGTTGGACTAGTTTGGATTGTTAGAAGGAGTAAGCATTAAGACGTTCAAAAGATTCAAGGGCAATCTAGAAACACAGTCCTAGGTCAGGCTAGAATTCAAATGAACCAACTATGTGTCCAAAAGGCCTGAGCTTGAAAAATGAGTTCATGAGTCATTTATAAGATAAGCACAGTGAGCAGAGTTGAATCTTTTTTTTTTTTAAGTTTTAGGGACAGCTAGGTGTCACAGTGAATAGAGCACCAGTCTTGAAGTCAGGATGACCTGAATTCAAATTTGATCTCAGACATTTGACACTCTAGCTGTATGACCTTGGGCAAGCAACTTAAGCCCAATTGCCTTACCTCCCCCCCTCCAAAAAAAAAAGTAATGTTATTTTTAAAAAATTTAAGCTTTATTTTTCTCAAGTATATGTAAACAAAAATTTTTAACATTTGTTTTTTAAAATTTTGATTTCCAAATTCTCTCCTTCCTCTCTTCCTCTTTCCCCTCCTTGAGAAGGAAAGCAATTTGATATAAATTGTGCATGTGCAGTCATACAAAACACATTTCCAGACTGACCATGTTGCAGAAGGAAAAAAAAACAGAGATTTTAAAAAAAACACAAGAAAAATAAAGTTTTTAAAAAGTATTCTTTGATCTGCATTCAGACTGATGGGAAAACTATAGATCATTAGAGCAGGAAGGAGATTTTCAAATGCCTCCCTCCCCACCACACACATGCTTTTCTTCCTTGGCTTCTGAACTCAAGAGGCTTAAGAGAACTGATTCTAGGGGTGGCTAGGAGTCTGGAGGACCTGAGTTCAAATGTGACCTCAGACATTTGACACACTAGCTGTGTGACCTTGGACAAGTCACTTAACCCCAACTGCCCTTCCTCCCCCTCCAAAAAGAAAAAGAAAAAAAAGAGAACTGATTCTCTGTGCAATGTCTGGCAAGTATAAGTGTACCTTGGAGATATTTGTTTGGAGCTCCAGGTCAGTTACTTTCTTTTCTTTTTTTCTTTTTTAAATGATGCAATGTAAATTAAAATCAGCTTGGTAGAGAGAAGGAAAAGCTTTTCAATTTGTTAGTGGAGGAGGAGTAAGGTTTCTAGGTCCTTCCCAGCAAAGAGGGGGCTACAACATTGGGGGGTATAGGAATTGGGAAATATACTCCTGGATTTTGGAGGTATATACCTGGGGCTTGGGGGTGAACTCCTGGAGCTCGAGGATGAATCCCACTTGCTGGGAGGTGTAACTTGGGAGCTGGGAGATCAACACCAGGTGCTGGAGAGTTACCCCCTGGAACTGGAAGATGCATTTCAGGAACAGGAGGATATGCCTCAAAAGTGGGAGTATAACCCAGGAATTGAGTAGTATGCCCCAGGAACTGCAGGGTGACAAACTCTAGGTGTAGGAGGAAGTATCTGAGGAGGCCCAGGAAAGCCGGTGGAAGCAGGCCACTGAGAGGCTTGAGTGGTAGAGATGTGACACCTGGAGGTGATGATAGTAAGGACTCTAGTAGAGGTGGTTGAGAAGGCAAAGGAGGAGAGGGGTGAGTATAGGGATGGGGTGCATTTCACTCCAGAAGGACCAGCGGGGAGGGCTGGAGAAGCAGGGGGCTTCTCCATCTTCAAACCGAACTGGGGAAAAAACTACTTGGTTTCTCTGTTCCAGTGGATCTAACACTTCTCTGCCTTGTCAATCTCTGTACTTGGTACCTTGAAAGCAATGGTTTCATAGGACTAAGCTGCCATTAAAAGATACTGTCAGCATCTGTCTGGGGGTTCAATCTTTTGCTCATATGCAGACATGAATGGGTGGAACAGAATGATGCTTTCAGTGATTTCCGGATAGTCAATCTGGAAGAGGAGGATCGGCTGGACCATCTCTGTGTCTAGCTGCTTGGTCACTTTGTAGCCTATACAACCAATTTTCACAAGCTTTTTCACTTCCACTTTGACTTTCTCTGGTGTGAGTGGGCTGGAGCCTCCGTGGCCTCTTTAGCTACTCTCCAGCCAAATTCTATCTTGAGTATGCTAAGTAGCTTCTCTCTTAGTGTGAAGTGTTAAGCAGAGTTTGCATTCGTAACAACCAAATGATTCTTCATATAGTATGGATCTTTGTTGATATCAATAGTTTCAAGAACTATTTGTCAGAGGCATTCCTGTCTATCCCCATTGCTCTCTGAGGATGAAGCCACCCCAATACTCCCAGTCTTGCCCACAGGCCGATGTTGAAAATGCATGGTGATGGTCTTTATACTTCAGTCATTGAGTTTCCTCACAGAAACCCTGAAGTGGTCAGAGTCAGTGCAAGGAGCCCCTCTACCAAGCCAGGAGTCCCTCCACTCTTGTCTCCCCAGGTCAGTTTCCTAAAAGATTCTGCCTGGGTTCTTATTCAAGACTTTATGGTGGTGCAGTGAATAGAGCATTGGCCCTGGAGTCAGGAGGACCTGAGTTCAAATTCAGCCCCAGACACTTAACACTTACTAGCTGTGTGACCTTGGGCAAGTCTTAATCCCAATTGCCCTGCCTTCCCCGCTCCAAACAGGAAAAAAAAAAGACTTTATGTAGCTCTACCCTGCTCAATTGACCCCATCTTAATTAGCTAGTAACACTCCAAAAGAATATCTTGATTACATCTCTAAGTTGTGGGAGGTGTCTTTTCACTGATTCTGGCAAACCTACGAAATCCCAAAAGTCAGTTTTCTTTGAGACAATGAAACCTATTTTACCTTTTCTACCTAGACTCTTGCCCAACTGCCAGTCCATCTCTCTGACTCACACACAGCCTGCTGTCACTCCACCCTCCAATCTAAATCTCCAGATACCCTGCCTAGAAGGATATAAGCCATTCATCTGAGCTCAGCATTCCTGGGGATCAAACAGCTGCCTCTTCACCCTACACGAAATACCCCCTTCTCCTCTCCTTTCTCCTTTCTTCCCACTTCTAGATGAGCAAAGTGTCATTTCATCACACCATTATTGTGGGTTGATGGAGCAGGGCAACTGTCTGCACTGAAGGTCTCAAGGCTTCAAGGCAAGCCCTCTATCTGGGGAAGCTTCAATTCTAGTTTCCTTTTTTTTTTAGGGTTTTTTTTTTTCCTCTTGGGATTCAGAGAGCATAGAGAGAGCAATATCGCACAGTAAAGTTATCATTTTCATTTTTTTTTAACTTTTGGATTTCTTTCAGAATTCTTTATAGAAAGTAGAATCTGCATAATGCAAATCTGTGTAATGAAAATTTACGTAATGTGAAAACTGTATTCATTTGGGAATCTGCCAGGGGTTTGTATGATGGTTTGACATAAAATTTAGCAATATACACTTTTGTTAATGTGTTTCTATAATTATAAATGTAATTTTAAGAACAAGGTAATTCCCCAGTGTCAGTCATGATAGCTGCCACAGTCTTATTGTTTATCTATTTGCAAAATTCAGAAGATTTAAAGAATTTTATTCATATTTCATTTTTATATTACATTTAGATTTTTCCTACTTTGTGAAAGATTTTATAGCAAGAGTAAAACAGTGAAAGAAAATTAATAATACAGTGATGTTTTCTGAAATTGCAATCAACACTTCTCAACATTCCCCCATTACTATTTTTAAAAATTAAGTGAAATCAATTTTCTCACTCTTATCCTCCACTGCATTGGAGAAATTTTATTGTAACAAATATACATAATACAATTCTAATTCTCACAATGGTTGAATAAAAAAAGATGTATAACTCATTCTATACCTTAACTTTTTCATATCTTTATAATGGATAGTGTTTCACCACTAGTCCGCTGGAAAGCTCATTCAACTTTCGAAGTTGCTTTTTTTTTTTTAACAGTGTTTTGATTGTGTAAATTCTTTCCCTGGTTCCATTCATTTCATTTTAAATCAGTTTCTAAGAATCTTCAAAACTGTTCATTTTTAAAATATTGATGTTAGGAAATAAACTTTTTCCGGTTCTGCTTACCACACTCTGCATGGGTTCAAGCAAGTCTTTCCATTTTAAAAAATTAATTTTTATTAACTTTTTTCTGTTTCTTACATGACCCATATATAGTTCCATTCTCCCCTACCTTTTCCCAAGAGCTGTCCCATTAAAAAATAGTAGTTTGTTTGGTTTTTAGAAAGAAAAAAATCAACATAATTAGTCAATAGATGGAGAAAGCCCCAAAACCTGTGTTGTATGCAACATCTGTGGACCTCTCACTGCTGTTAAATTATAGTTTTGGGATTTCTTCTCATATCTCTTCATTTGAGTCCCACTTACTCTTTATAATTTTCTTATGTTTACTTTTAATTCTTTGGTGGGTCATTGTTCTTCCCATTCATGCCTTTTGGAAACCAACTTCCTCATTCTTGAATTTTCTAAACTCAAATAGTCTATTGAACATATTCTGTCCCTCATCTGTGGATCATCAATATATTTTATGCTAACTTTCCCCTAGTATGCAGTTCATTGCCGGAACATTACAAAATAAAACAAATTTCTCCCTTCTACCAAAATGAAGGAAGTACATCACAATATAGGAACAAAAAAGTCATGTGAGTGGCCAGACTGGGGTTCCCTTTTGGAGGAAGTGTTAGGAAGTGTCATGAAGCAAGTGTCATCATCATCATCATCCTCATCATCATCATCCTCATGCTCTGTGGTTTCTTCAGCCTCATCTGATATTGGGTCAATAGTTAGAATGTTTTCACTCTTGGAGTGGAGGCCAATGGAAAATACAGGCCAAAGAGGCTCTAAAAAGGAGCTGGTGAATGTATAGATGTGGCATCTATTGTCTACATCATAAAACACCATGTCTCCTGCCTCATAATCCAAAAAGATCCCTACTTTATAGAGTTTTCCTGTTAAGGGAATTTTGGTCCTAGGTGTGGTACAGACTATACAGTTATTTTGTCTTTGACTCAAAAGCCAGTATCCAGTAGAAGAAGACGGTGAAACCTCTCCAATTCTTTTTACAGAGTTCTTACATAGACCAATATCCCAAGCAGAACTGTTTTCCACTGTCACTTCCCAATAATGTCTTCCAGACATGAAGCTCTGAGTTGCTAGAACAGAGCCATATAGATCAGATCTTTCCACAGTACAATGCAATTGCTTCCATGAATCTCTTTCTCTCACTGTTTTCATATCTGTGGATATGGCGATTCCAGGATGGGCAGTTTCAGGATCCAGACTGATTTCCTCTAGAGAAACAGAGAAATATCAACAGTTTTAAGGAGTTAGTATATGAAATTTCCTAACCAGGGGTCAGTAAAAAGAGAATGGCTAAGATCTTGAAGAATACTGAGAAGGCACTGAGTTCCAAGAAACCCAACATCTCAGGTGACTTTAGGGACTCAGCACTACTTAGAGTCACTATAAGCCCAAAGTGTCCCTGAAGGCTCAGAGGTCCATCAAGTAGATGGAGGCGGTTCTAGATTCTACCCCAAGAATTTAACTAGATTCCATGGACTTTGTATTATCTGATATTTTATGGCATTCAGGCTTCATCTCCATAAAGGGCTTTTCTTTTGGTTAAAGATGGCATCACTGAAACTAGACATCATAATAACATCTTAAGAGGCAAATGGCATGAATTTCACTACTGTCAATGTTCTGCAAGACCAAACAACCAGTGTCTTCACTTTTGATAGCACTGTCTGTATGCCAGAAACTAAAGAATTGGAAGGGTGTGGGAGGAAGAGATATTCCTGAAAGAGATATTCCTCTCCCCACTGGAGAGAGAGGTGAAGAAATGAAATTCACTTCTTTAAATTTCATCTTACTTATCACATGTCACTTGAGGAATCTGAAAGACTCATCTGCCTTCTTCTGGCATTTAAGTCAGATGATTTTCTTCTTAGACCCTCTAGCACTCAAGATCCATTAGACTGTTCCAACCCAAGATAACTTTAATAAATACCATACCTAATCTTATCTTTACCCTTGTGGAATTGAAAATTGACATCCCACTTTATTTTGTATAATTTTCCATTTATTATGTAATAATGATCAATCTACTGTATATTGTTTGACCCCCTCATTATTTGAGTTTGAGCTCCCATTACTCTGTAACTTCAATTGCCTATTGTGAAAATTTCATGATTAATTATTGAGAATTGTACCTAATCAGAATTAACATTTGTGAATCAAATTCAGACTTGATTGTATAGTCCCCATTAATAAAATTTATAAATTTAATTTCCCTATTCTTATTGGCTAAAGTCCAACCACAAAAATTCTAACCTGTGAGCTTTTGCTGATCTTGAAGGGATATGAGTCAATCTGGTGATAGATAGGATGTTTGTCCACCACAGGGCTTTTGAAAGGATATTAGTCAGGGGATGTAGGTCCACCTGGTAAGGAACTGGTAAGTAGCACCAACCAATTAGGAATTAAATACATCTGTATAGACACTGTGTAAGTACTATTTTTAAAAGTTGCTCTGTCAGATTCATCCTTGACTACTGAGGAGTCTTGGATCCAATTTATTAGTATTTGGTAGTCATGCTAACAAATTAATCATGCTTGGAACTTTGGGCTGCAATTTCTCTTTGTCACAATACTCTTCCCTATAAGAATCTCCACATGCACGTTCCTTTCCCCATCAAGGGAGTCTGATCTTCCACTATAAACAAAACCCTATTTCTTTATAAGAGAAAAGATCCCATTCCATTCTATTTTCTCCAGCAGATTT
Organism: Pseudochirops cupreus; assembly: GCA_028627135.1. Taxonomy (NCBI): domain Eukaryota; kingdom Metazoa; phylum Chordata; class Mammalia; order Diprotodontia; family Pseudocheiridae; genus Pseudochirops; species Pseudochirops cupreus. The sequence goes on from CM053583.1 coordinate 311,401,008, forward strand.
CCTCCTCTATCATCTCCGCTCTCACAGTAATCTTCAGTTTCTTTCAGTCTGCCGACTGATTCCCTGATTCCTACATGTCCCTGTCTTCCCCATCCTCAAAAATCCCTCACTTGATCTTCCATCCCTGCTAGATTGCATTCTATATTTCTTTTCCCTTTTATGGCCAAACTCCTTTTGAAGTTTGGCTACAAATCAGTGCCTTCTCTTCCTTTCCTCTCATTCTCTGCTTAATTCTCTGCAGTATGACTTCTGTCCTCATTGGTCAACTGGAACTGCTCTCTTCAAACCCAAAGATTTCCCCTCTGTTTTCATCTTTCCTGACCTCTCTGTATCCTTTGACACTGTTAATTACCCTCTTCTGGATAATCTCTAACCTCCAACAATTTGTTACCTTGTGCACTCTCCTTCTCCTACCTGTCCAACCATTCTTTCCATCAGTCCTGGGGCTTCTTCTATCCTTCCTCATAGCTCTTTGCATATTGTTTCCTCTATTGATGGTGAGTCCCTTGACAGTAAGGACTGGTTTTTGCCTTTCTTTTTATTCCCAGTGCCTCACACTGTGCCAGATCTATAAAAGGTGCTTCACAAATTGTTTTCTACTTGACTTGACTTGGAAAAGAAATCTCAGAAGTTCAAAAAGAACTTGTTCAAAAAGAACTTGTCTCTTGTGGAGTTTCAATATGTAGATTCCTTAATAATGTGGATTCTTCAATAATGTGGACTCTTGAGGAGTCTCAATAAAGAAGCAGGAAAAAAATGCTGGCAGGGGTCTTGAGGCAGTACCTAAAAATGCCACTTCCTTCTCTGAAATAGCTTGGGATATCTTAGGGCAGGGGGAAGGGGGAGAGGAAGGTATTAATGCATCATATTTTCAGATAACCAGACATAAAACCAACTCATTCACCAAGTTATCACTGTCCAACAGGTCACTACACTTACCGTGGAATTTTGTCTTGATCACTTTTCTCTGATTCAGGCTTCTTCTCAAGTGAGATTGGATCAATTTGAAGGACTGTGCTACTATGGACAGTTGTTGATTGGGCCAGATATTCTTTATAACACAATCCTGCCGGCACTCAGGACATTTAAAACTGTCCCCATGAGTCGAATAAATGTATTGGAGTATACAGCCTTTGCAGAAATTGTGACCACATTCTATAGACACAGCAGATGTGAAGAAATCTAGGCAGATAGAGCAAATCATCTCTTCTGAAATACTTGAAGATTTGAGGCCATGATTCTTAAAAGAGAGAGAGAGAGAGAGAAGAAAGAGGATTGGTTATTTCATAATATTAAGTTAATATAGTATCAGAGTCTTTATTGAGCCAGACAAATCCATTCCATGGATACAGATGAGAAAGACAAACCTTTTCTCAGAGCAACTGCAAATTTAAGGAAAGAAATTACCCCTGAATGTGTATCACAGACAAGATCAGAACCAGGCAAAGTGGTTTATTTAATAGAGTACTGGACAAGAAGTCAAAAGAATCTGGTTCAACTAATGCATTGTTGGTGGAGGTGTGAACTGATTCAACCATTCTGGAGTGCAATTTGAAACTATGCTTATAAAAATGTGCATACCCTTTGACCCAGCATTGGACCATTTCTAGGGCATATCCCAAAGAGATAATATAAGTGAGAGGAGGACCTGTATGTACAAAAATATTTATAGCAGCTCTTTTTGTGGTGGCAAAGAATTGGAAATCAAGAGGATGCCTTTCAATTGGGGAATGGCTGAACAAGTTGTGGTATATAAATGTAATGGAATACTACTGTGCTATAAGAAATGAGGTGCAGATGAACTTCTTATGAAGTCCTGGAGAGACTTATATAAACTGATGCTGATCGAGAGGAGTGGAACCAGGAGAACATTGTACTCAATTACAGACACATTGCATCTGTGATGACTGACTTTGATAAACTGGGCTCATCTCAGCAATGCAAGGCTAACTCCAAAGACTCATGATGGAAAGGGTTATCCACATCCAGAGAAAGATTTAGGGAGTCTGAATGAAGATTGAAGCAAACTACTTGCTCTCTCTTTCTCGTTCATTCCATTGGCTATAATACTTCTTTACAACTTGTCTAGTGTTTAATGTGAAGGTATTTGTAGAACTTATATCAAATTGCATGCTGCCATGGGGTGGAGAGGGAGGAGGAGGAGGAAGAGAAAATTTGGAACTCAAAAGCTTGTGGAACTGAAGTTATAAAATAAAATAAAATAAATAAATACAATTTTCAGAAAAGAAGATCTGGTTCAAATCCTGCTTCAGATACTTACTGGTTGTGTGTCCCTGGAAAAGTCAGTTAACCTTTCTAAGACTAAACTTCCCTCATCTGTAAAAGAGGGCTCATATTACTGGATACCTATTTCACAAGGTTGTTGTGAAGATAAAATTAGATAATGTATATAAAGCATTTCCTCTACAGTACTTTTATTCTTGGCACAGAATCGATAAAAAATATACAATAATAGTAAAAAGAATACGAAGAAAGCATCTACTACTCAACTGTACTACCCTCTCTCAAAGTCTCTCCCAATTGCCAGATATCCCCAGATAGTACATAAACAGCTAGGTAGTGCAGTGGATAAGGCATTGGACCTAGAGTCAGGAACATTCTTCTTCCTGAATTCAAATATGGCCTCAGACACTTTTCCCCCGGTGTTTTTTTCCCCAATTATATGTAAAGACAAATTTTGATATTCATTAAAAAATTTTTTTTGAGTTCCAAATTTTCCCTTTCCTCCCTTAACTACCCCTTCTGCAAGACAGTAAGCAATTTTGTATGGGTTATATGTGTGCAATCATGTAAAACATTTCCACTTTAGTCATATTGTGAAAGAAAACACAAAAATGAGTTGAAGAAGATGGCAAACTATTCTAGTATATTTACCAAGAAAACCCCAAATGGGGTCACAGAAAAGTGGGAGAGGACTGAGAGACTCAAAAACACCCCCATAATATTCCAGGGCATCTCTCTGAATCCTTACCTGATAAAAGTGACATGACAATAATAACACTTTCATAGAGCACATTAAGGTTTGCAAAACACATGAAATAGCACAGGTATTTTGATCCACTAGAAACCCCAACATTTTCAGAAGTAACACTCACCTTTCTGATCCCTTTCTTTTGACTCTTTCTCTGTGTTTGGAGCTCCTCTCCGTTTCTAAGAAGAATGCTTCTGCCCTGGTTCTTATCCAAGACCTTATATAGCTCCACCCTACCCAGGTAGCCCCATCTTAATTACCTGTTAACACACTCTCAAAACAATATCTTGATTACATCTCTAAGCTGTGGGCGTGTCTCTTCACTGATTTTGGCAAACCTGTGAAGTCCACAAGGCAGTTTTCTTTGAGACTTTGAGACAATGAAACCTATTTCATATAAGAATGGTGACTGGCACTGAGTATGCTGAAGAGAAAAACCCAAGTCCCTGCTCTCAGAGGAGCTTACATCCCCTTGGAGACATAACACAGACACCTACAAGTGAACACAAAATATATATATACAAAGTTCTGCAAAGTAATTGGGGGAGGAGGGAAAGAGGGCACTACCAATACAATGAATGCTAGATCTCCTCTTTACCTGGCCATTTTTCTACCCCCTTGCTCAACTGCCAGTCCACCCCTCTGACCTACAGCCTTCTATCACTTCACCCTCCAATCCAAATCTCTAGATACCACGCCTAGGAGGATCTGAGCATTCCTGGAGATCAAGCAGCCTCCTCTTCACTTTGCAAAAAAAATCCATCTTTTCCTCTCCTCCCCCTTTTTCCATCTCTAGATGAAAGAAGTGTGATTTCATCAACATCTCTATTGCCTTTGGAAGGTGGACTGCTCAATTGTTCCACTCTGATAGTCTAAGCCAGCTCCCAGAGGGCTGCTTATTGATTTAGAAAACCACAAACTGACATTGTCAACATTTTATTGGATCGTTATTTTGTTAAATATTTCCCAATTACATCTTAATCTAGTTCCAGCACAGGAGTGTCATGGATAGTGTGTTTGTCTCCTCTAGCCTAAGAGAATTCCTAGACCTTAAAGGCCTTTCCTGGCCACCACTACACTAGGCTATTCCCCTATGAATAAGTATGGATCTCAAGGTCCCAGAGAGAAGGAGCTAACTCACCTTTGACTTGTTACCACTCTGCATTTAACAAGGTACTTAGCATTTAGTAAGCACTTAATAAAAGTTTTTCAATCATTCCATAACGAGCATCTATTATGGACAATTTAAATGAATGGACAAATAAGGTAAAGAGAAAGTTCAGAGTATGTGAGGATCAGTTGAAGAACTCAGGGCACCATTTCAACATCCAAGATCTTCTAAGAGACATCAACTAGCCTCTTCCTTTTTCTGACTTCTCTCAAGAATCAGGTCAAACTCTACCTTCTCCAGAATTTTCAGGTCTCCATGTTTCTCTTCCTCCCTTCCCTCTGAAATGACCTTTGATCTGTATTGTATATATCTTAGTTATTTCTACAATGTCTCCTTCATTAGAATGTGACCTCCATAAAAGATTGTGAGGATGGTATACCCTCAGCATTTAACACAGTAACTGGTATAATGTTTTTGTTGTTGCTGAGTCATGACTGACTCTTCATGTCTCCATCTGGGGTTTTCTTGGCAAAAACACTTGAATGGTTTGCTGTTTCCTTCTCCAGCTCATTTTACAGATGAGGAACTGAGGCAAATAGGTTTAAGTGACTTCTCCAAGGTCACATGGCTAGTAAGTGTCTGAGGCCAAATTTGAACTCATGATGGTGAGTCTTCCTGACTTCAGACCTAGCACTCTATTCACTGTACCACCTAGCTGTTCTTCCCCACCTCCCAACCCCAATAAAACTGATGTAATAGTCTCTTAATATTGGCTTGTTCACTGACTGATTGACAGAAGCAGAAATATCCAGGAAATCAAGAACACCTCCAGCCATTCTGATAAGTAATTTGGAACTATGTCTCAAAGTTACTAAATTCATTGACCCAATAATAATGAGGCCTATAGCCCAAAGAAATTAAAGATAAAGGGAAAGAATCCATTATACAAAAATATTTATAATAGTTCTTTTCATAGTAGGAAAAAAAAAACAAACCCTGGAAACTAAGAGGATTTCTACCTATTACAGAATGACTAGCCACATTGTGGTATATGAATGTAATGGAATATTATTATAAATTTAAAAAGACTAAGTAGACAATTTCAGAGGAAAATAGCAAGGCCTTTATGATCTGATGCAGAGTGAGGTGAACAGAATTTGGGGAACAATTTACATGTGACAGCAACATTATAGAGGAAAACGAAGTTTGCAAGATTTAGAACCTAAGGAGTGAAGGTGAATCATACCACCCGTCTCAAACCAGAGAAGTTAATTGACTTAAAATCCTGAATGAGAAAAACATGTGGATACAACCAATATAAGTATTTGTTTTGTTATATTATGCATATTTATTGTGAGAGGTTTTAAAAATTGTTGGGGGAGACAATGGGAGAGACACAATAAAAACTTGTAAAAATTATTTTTTTTAATTTTAAAGAAGAAAAAATTATATTGTCCCTTTGAGGTGACTAGTATGGAAATTTCAAGCAAAATCCCAATTTTTCTTTACAAAAAAGGCAATCAAGGACACACTTTGTGCATCTGTTACTTCATTTCATTTCAGTTAACTTCAAAAAACATATGTGTTAAATATTAATCATATATGAAGTACTGGAAACACAAAAACAAAAATTGTATAGGCCCTGGCTTTAAGGATCTTACATTTCATTGGGATAAACAGTTTGCTTGAGAAGACATTAGGGAGAAGAGGAAGATTTTACTAGAGAGTTTTGGTTTTCAAACTTGGTCATCTTAAAAGTTTTAGAAAGAAATAGCAGTCTTGTCCAGATTGGAAATACCCTTCTTCCCTCAATATCCTCACTCCCAGTCTCTACGTTGTGTGTGTGTGTGTGTGTGTGTGTGTGTGTGTGTGTGTGTGTGTGTGTGTGCTTTTTGGAGGGGGGAATGCTGGGCAATTGGGGCTAAGTGACTTGTGTCACTTAGTAAGTAAGTGTTAAGTAAGTGTTAAGTATCTGAAGTTGAGTTTGAACTCAGGTCCTCCCAACTCCAGGGCTGGTGCTCTATTCACTGCACCACCTGGCCACCTCACTAACTTGTACTTTCTAAAGAAAAATCTTCTCCACTTCCAGAGTCAACTTTACAGAATTCCAAGAGTCTTCTTTTTAAACTCTCACCAGGCCATCTCAGCCCAAGTCCATTGTCTCTGCTAATTATCGAACTCCCCTGATACCTCTCTATGCAGACAGATTATCAAAGTCTGAAAGGGTACATTTTACAAGGTATTCCACTTCAAAGTATGAAGAGGTCCCTACTGATTTCCACTACATCCTCTAAATTCAGTCACTCAGAGTTTCAAAAGGAGCATGCCTTTGATCATTTCTGTTACTTGTCCCTTCCACCCTGTATTTTTATCAAGATAATGCCCTTCGACTTGGAATGATAGAATAAAAATGAATCACAGGACATCAAAACCCAAGTCAGAAAATGGAAAGAGAGCCACAAGCTGCCCTTGTTGTACCAAAGTCACCAGGCCTGGATGAAGAGTATCCCAGGCTACTGAAAGGAGATGGGATGGGGTGCTGCAGGATTGAAAAAAGACAAATATCCCAAATTCCTCCCAAAGAAAAGAGGGTGAAGTGTGCAATCTAGGCCAGTGAGCTTAGCTCTGATTCTTCCAATTATTGAAGGGATGGTTTGTGAGTATTTAGAAAGGGAGGTGGGGATCCACTAAGGGCCAGAATACCTTCAACAAATAATCAATTTAATTAAGCACCATGTTCCAGGCACTGCACTATATTTTTTATCAGGAACATGTAATGCCAGATTAACCTAATTTCATTTTTTTTTTTGTTTTTTGATGCCTTTTGGTTTTTTACTTCACATCAACTTTTATATATAATCCTCCCTTCTTTCCTACTTATTTAGTCTTCCCTTGTGCTCAAGATTTTAGGAGAAAAACAAAGCTCAACAAAATGAACGGACACTGACAGCACATATAATATTCCACACTCAGAACCCCACCTTTCCAAAGAATGCGAGGAGGTGGAGTCATTTTCTCTCCTAAATGGTTACCAGACTGTAGGTGGGTGCTGTAGACTTAGGGCATCTTAATTTCAACAAAACACCTGAGCAACTCTCGTTTTATTCTTCAAGACAATATGAATTGATGTAATCTAGATGGTAGCAAGATTAGGTGGATTTAAAATTATATATTTATATAATTTATATATTTATATAATTATATAATTTATATATTTAAAATTATATACCTTATACACTAAAAAAGTTCTTTAGGGTTAACCATGTTAACCATGGTCTGCTGCTGGTTACAATTTTTGTTAATAGCTCGGATAAAGATGGCATTTAGCCAACATTCTTTTCATCTCCCATTCTTCCACTATCCTTGGTAACCAAAGTCCAAAACTAGGATGCTTCCTCCCTCCTGCCCCCAATTCCCTAGTCTGATTAATCAGAGACTGATGACTAACTATGCCTCACTGCATAGATTCTCAAGCAGGAATACAAGGGGGAGGAGGGCAGGGAGGGAGGAAGAAAAGAATAATCCTTTATCAAGGACCCACTAAATTCTAAACATTTTACAAATATAACCTTGTTTGCTCCTCACATCAGCACCTGAGAATCCAGGAACCTGAACTTAAGTGGGTCGTTGAAGGAAGGATCACATTTCTCTTCGTAGGGATCACGGGTAAGGTATCAGGGGAATTCAGTCCAGACGGTTCCTTTGTATCTTTCTGCTTTTGGCCCCTTGTGCCAGAGGCATCTACGTGGTGAAGGGTAGAGTGCTGGACCTGAAGTCAGGAACAGCTGTTCAACGACCCACTTAGCCGTCGCCTCACACATACACAGGTGCTCTGCTTATCCACGAGAGTCAATTGTGTCACACTCTCCAGATTTCAAGTAGTTTTGTATCAGAGGCAAAATGGGTACTTACTATTCACTTACAGAGAGCCCCATTTACCCAGTGATCCCATCCACAAGGTGGAGTCCTTGGCCCTGAAGTAGCTTGTTACTAAAAAGGCCTATGTGTAAGAGTCCACCAGCGGATGGACCAACTGCTCACAGCGATAGCGATTCGGCGAAGTGTCTATCTTCCGAGAAGTGTCTATCTTCGGAGAAATGTCTATCTTCGGAGAGAACCTCCCAAGAAACTGATTCCTGGTAGAGGAGATTGTTCTATGGCGCAGGGCGCCTTTCCTACAAATCCTGTAGGGATCCTTCCCCTTCTGGGTGCCCAGTTCCTTTTAGTAATCTCCCTGTGGTCATAGCCTACCTTCCCTCTGCTTTGCTAGCCCGCTTCTTTCCCTTCCTCTAACTCTATTACTTAATAATTCTTAGTTTTTCCCTGTAGTTGAGTTCTCCATTAAAATTTAAATTTCACCAAGAAAACAATTCCAGCACTACCTAAGAGTGTCTTAACAGGAACAAGAAGCAGGACCTTCATGTGGATGGGGGATTGGCTCAAATGGTAGAGCGCTCGCTTAGCATTCCAGAGGTAGCGGCATCGATGTCCGCATCCTCCACGAGGGTTTCGTACGCAGGGGTTTCAGAGAGGTATTGGTTCTAAATGTGTCTGGAAAAGAAATAAATAAGACAGGGCTTTATCACCTTCCAACACCTAAAGTTGAAAGATTGGTCCATAACTAAGAAATAAGGCTACGACTTGCAACATCCCCTGAAGATATACCTTATTCACCTTAGGACCGAGTCCAGAATTTAGGAGACCCAGAATCGCTGGTACAGTAGAACTATACAAAGCCGGAAGATACACTAAGACTGTGTATCTAATTCTCTGTACTGGAGTATTTTTTCTACTGTTGTAGCGATCCGGAGTCAGCACCTTCACTTTCAATTCCAGTCAAAGAAATTGGTCTTCCCTGAACATTTTCCGCTCTTTTTTTTGCCTCTGGATTGGCTGTGGGAGTGCCTTTGGTAGCTGACTACTTGTCCACAAGTCCAAAGGAAAGGGAGCAAGACAGACTTACTCCACGCGGTCCCCTCCCCTATTTCCTCCCCCTCTC
>CM053583.1:311417227-311466275 GCA_028627135.1 Pseudochirops cupreus
TCCCTGATTTGAAAGTATACTCTGCCCCCTAATAGCCTGAATGTGGTCACATGGAGCCTGTGTTGGGAGGCTTGTTCTACAGGAATGCCCACACTTTATTACTTTGTGATTGGGCAGTGGGTCAAGAGGGCTGTGACATTCTCTGATCCAGGAGAAGGCTATATATATGCCGAGACATGAGGTTTTGCTTTGGGGCTCACTTTGAGAAGAGTTGTGTGATTTGACCAGAGGAGACTCTGGGAAGCCATTGAGCCCCCCCCCCCCCTTTGAAAAACCAAGATGTTGGTGCTTCCCTCTCCGGTAACTGACTAGGTATGGATGTAATGGTCAGATGGTTGGAGGCCCGTCTGCTGATCTGTTTCTTTGTCTACTGGTAACTTCTGCTTGTAACTTCTGTTTGTATTCTGTTTGCATTCTCTGAAGTTCAGGGTGCTGACTTTTTCCCCCTGAACTAGATAAATGATATATGTTTGATTGATTAAAGTAAGATTGTTAATTCTTTTTGAGTTGCTTTCCTTTCGAAAAGCAGATCTAAGAACCTTGTGCTAGCAGCCATCCTGGGTATGCTAGGGTGCTTGCTGATACAAGAACAATTGTGTTCAGTTAGAGAACTAATAATAACGTAGTGCTTAGCATATGTCAGTCATTGTGTTAAGCACTTTACAATCATCATATCATTTTGATCTCACAACACTGGGAGGTGGGTACCATAATTGTTTTTCTCTACAGAGTGCCAGGAGCACCCAGACCCTTCCAGGCAGCAGTTAGGCAGGGCCTGCTGAGGGATAGAACAGATCTGGACACTGACTGATTGGGCTTTGGCGGAGTGGGAAGGGAGTGTAGCAGAGAGCACTGCCTAGGGGCTGAGGTGACTGGTGCCAGGACTCTCCCATTGGTGGTAGTTCCTGGTGGCAGGGCAAAGGGGAATCTGACTGTGGGGTCTCACCCTCTCCCCCCAACTGCAGGTGCTTCTGGGGCTGGAGCCACTTGCAGCTGCTGGGGCAGAGTGGACATGATGTCCTAGAGGGGTGGGCTGCAGGATGCCCAGGGGCGCAGAACTACTGGAGCCACTGTCAGTGGGGAACTCCCACTGAAGCTACAACTCCTTCCCTCTACCAGGTGGAGCGGAACATAAAATTCCTCCATAATTTTGCAGCTTTCTCTTTCCTAAATCTGATCTGAGATGAGAGGGGTTAACAGAGAGACATAGGCTGTAATTGTCTTGTTATCAATACCCACAACTGAAATACACTCAAGACTCCAGAGGAAGGAAGTGAGGAAGGCAGAGGGGTTTACTGAATATCCCACTCCTTGTACCACCCCTCCCCTTACTTGCCCTCCCCAGAGCTTGGCCACATTGAGTAATTAGGGGTGTTGGGGGTATTTTCTGGAGTGCTTTCCCTTTTTACAGCATCTGCTCTAGCCTTTGTTCTACATTCTGTCTTCCAGTGACCAGGTTTCTTACAGTAGAAACAGACTCCTAGCTTTCATCTCTTATTGATTAAAGAGACCATACTTTCCTAATGGTGCAGAAGGAATTTGGGGACTAGTTTCATCCTCTTCTACTAGCTACAGTCTCAAGGGGGAACCCAAGGTCAGAATGTTGCCAATCAGAAATAGCTTATTTTGTTTAGAGACAGGCAGGTGAAGATTATTAACAAAATAAGATAAAAACTGAAAAGGAAGGGTTAATTTGAGGTTGCTATAAAGAGCAAACCATTTATCTATTTTTTTTTCCCTAACTCTCTTGGTTCTGGGATTAATTCCAACTAGCTTTCCTTCATTGCCCTAAAGCAATGTAGCTATAAATCTTTCCAACTGCTTTTTTTTTTAAGCTTTATAAGATTTAGTCTTTATTTTTCCTTAAAACAAATTCTACAGAGTGGTACCCCAAAACTTATTAAGATGTTTCAGAAGGGAGTGAGTTCCTAGAATTAATCCAAAGCCTCAGAAGTTCTCTCTTGTGATCTTAAAATGACTAATTTCCAAACTTCTCAATGATTAATCTCCAAACCTCCAGAATCTGCTAAGTTATTTTTAGTGGTTCTACAACTTTGATTAGCTAGCTTTATTTCTATTATTTTAACTTGACCAAATGTTGAAATGACATGGGGGGGGGGGGGGTGGTTGGGAAGTATTTTACAGATTTTTCTCTTTTCTTTTTGGAGGGGAGAAGGCAGGGCAATTGGGGTTAAGTGACTTGCCCAAGGTCACACAGCTAGTAAGTGTTAAGTGTCTGAGGCTGGATTTGATTCTATTCACTGTGCTACCAAGTGCCCCTTTCTCTTTTCTTGTAGCCTAATCTCCCACAGAAAACCTAAAGTGGGAGTTAGTCCTGCTTACTGGGACAACTGCTTCAGCTATGAAAGCTCATTAATCTTTCCCAGTGTTCTATTTTCTGGCTACAGCCTTTAGAATATTTCTGGCTGGCTGCATTTTAAATCTTTTAAGGTAACAGAATCTAGCTCACAGTACAAACATGACACAGATATTTTACAAACACACAGACACAGGAAAAATGACAAGATAGATACAAACAGAACTGGTTAGGCAGAAGCACACAAGTTTTTCAAGGTGTGCAGTTAGTTATGCAGTTGTAATTTTACAGAGACTCACAGAGATAACAACTTACAGACGTGAAGTTCAGAGAGAATATTTTACCAGAGGGACCAGAGATGAACTGGGCCATGGGGTGACCTTGGAGCTTTCCTCACAAAGAAAGGGGAGCTCAATCAAGGATGAACCCAGGGTTGGAGAGCCAGGAAAAAAGAGCAGAGGACTCACCAGATGAGGTGGGGTTGGACTCCAGAGAAAAAAATCTCCAATGGTACCTGGTCCTCTCTTACTGGTACCAGAAAGTCCACTTGGCCCAGTTTTATCCAACCCCACTTCTGACACCAGTTAATGTCAACCAGAGAGGAACCAACTTCTAATTTGTGGGTGGCCAGAGCCTAACAGAGCAGGTTAGAGACAGGAGAGTCAGGACACAGAAGTTTAATTTCAAAGTGAGGAAATGCAAGCAGAAGTCCTCCTGAGCAGGAGAGCTTCACATGCTGGGGCAAAGGCAACGCTTTATATACATAAATGGGCCGATAATATCATTCTTGACCTTTCCCATGATGGCCTCATTCATAAACAATGCAGACATTCCTGGGTCTTGTGGGAATAGTTTCCAAGTTGATTGTTTCACAGACACAAAACAGAACCAGAGTTATTATGGGGGGAACAGGAGTGTAGTACCTGGCTCAGTTCACTCAGCTGTTACAAGAAGCAGGGATTGTGAGCATGTTAAAAAGTGTGATGGATAACTTTCAGGTCCCTGAAAAACAGAGAGAGCTCCAACTAAGCAGTTATTGATCGATATGAAACATAAATCTCTCAGCAAACACCTGGTGCTGGTCAAAACTGTTTACTTTGCCGGAGGATGAGACCATCTACAATGCAAAGGACTGTTGTTATGTCAAGCTTAGGGCACAAATTGTTTGTTGGGCCCTAGCTCTGGGAAACAGGGTGTTTCCAAATATTTTGACACAAATATTATCTCATCTGATCCTCACAACAACACTGGGAGATAGATGCTATTATTGTTATTCCTATTTTATAGTTAAGAGAACTATGACAGGCATAAGTTGGGTCTTGCCCAGGGGTCGCATAGCTAATAAGTGTCTGAAGACTGGGTTTGAACTGCAGTCTTCCTGATACTAGACCCAGCACTCTATCAAATACACCACCTGTATATATGTTTTTTGTTATTCTTGCTACTATGTGATACCAAAAAATACACAGAGTAAATACAAAGTGATGGATGGGGAGGGAATTAGGAATGAGGGGGAATGGTGGCAGAAAAGAGGAGATTCTGCTTTGTTGGGCTTATGTCAAGGCAACTATGATGGACCTCTGGGGGAATGCAGCCCCCAGTCTTATTTTCTTGGTATATATTTCCTTTGAGTTTTTTCATTACATAAATTAGATGTTTCTTTGAGTTTACATCAGTGTGACCTGGCCATTTTACTACCTTGTAGCTCTAACACAGATCCCATGTGATCTTGGAATACCTGACTGAGCTCCCAAGATTGGTGTGTAGTATTCTGGGTAATTATAGCTATACAAACAGCTTTTGAGTCTCCATCAGTGCATTCTTTTTACAAATACAAGAACCATACATGAGCTCGCAAAGCTTTTATTTGTGACAGAATTTCAATCATATCATAGTAAAAAACAAAGGGAAAGTCCCTGTACAAAAAGGGTTACAGATTCTTAACTCAACACTGCTTGGATGACTCAGAATCCTAGAGCTGTTTCTGGGCAAGCAAATATCTTTCTTCTCCCAGCAGCCAGATTTGTCTGGCTGATGCTCTGTTTTGCTTCTGCAGATGCCTTATTTCTGTGTCTCTGAAACTATTGTTGGTTGGTTTTTTTTGTCTGTCAGCCCAACTCCTGCTGCTATCTGTTGCTTCTTCTCTGAGCTCCAGTCATCTGCTGTAAGGACTTTACCTGCTGTACCTTCTGTTTCCTCAAAGAAAATGTTGTTCTTTTGTGAGACTGCCCTGGGCAGAACATGCCTCAGGTTAGTCAATACATTTTCAGCTCTTTTATTAATCAACCCTACTACAATGCCTAGCTTGCACTTATTATAGTACAATTACAAGGTCACAAAAGCTTCTACAAGTCTCAAAGAGGTACTTAAGAGGGGCCTGGTAGAGACTGCAACATTTGCCTTGCTATTCTACCACTCCACTCAGGTCACTGCCCCCCTTGTGTAAGATATATATATATGTGGAAAGGCAGCCTGTGTGGTTGAAAGAACACTGGCTGAACTGCTATTTGTTGCCATGTGTTCAAATCCTTGCTATGATTCTTGTTAGCTAAGTTACCAGAGCCTTAACTAAGAATTTTGAAGCTAGAGAAAGTACCAATAAACCTGGTAGGCTTAAGGGCTCGATGTCTGCCTTTAGCTGGGGGAACAGGGGAAGGAAGGAACCAACAAGAAACTACTGCTTAGGAGGCAGTTAGGAGAAATAGGACTGGGGCTGGGACAGAAGGTAGTTTTCTATTTTAACAAATTATTCTTTTTAATTAGGTGCTAAACCCTGTTATTTATGCATGAGGAAAGACTGCAAGTCTTGACAGTTTCCTCAAATTTTGGCTCCCTGGGCAAAGTTCTGGTGCCATAACCAAAAGGCATTTAGCCTCCTTGAGCTCTCATCTGTAAAACTGAAGGAAGAATACTTGATCTAGAACTGTTATAAGAAAAGTTCTTTGTAAACTTTAATTTGCTATGTAAACATCTCAATACTGTGATGGATTCACGATACAGTCAACATGAGCACACTCTTCCAATGATGCAAGACACAACTCACTCATGCCTTGTCCCCTCAGTGGCTCTTGTCCACATCTTCTGATGAACTTTCCATCTAACCATCCCATAGAGGACCTCCTTAAGGTCCTTTAATATTCCTACATTTTACTACTGGGCACCAAGAATTGGGTTATCCATCATCTCTTAATCTTTCTACATAATTGGTCCACATCTGTTTCCAATCATATACATTTACTGTCTTTTTGCCACTTGTTAAGTTGCCATTAATAAAATGGTGTTCTTGGGGGAAATGTCATTTTGAGAATTTGGTTGATAACTGGAGGTTGATTACCTCAAATATTCCTTACTCCTCTATGACCACATAAAGCCTTGCCTTGACCACTAGAAAGGATGAGGGACTTATTTTTATTTATTGTATTAATTTTTTCCTCTATTCTTTTCTGTCAGTCCTGTAACTGGGAGAATGTGGTATGTCTGTAAAAATCTACCTCTTCCATTTTCATGTCCATGTCAAGAGCTCCTTTAATAAGTACAAGATAATTCTCATAAATATTATTTAGAAGTGAGAAAGTAGATGTATGGGTTGTATGAATTAGTCACTGATAAAGTTTTCACATCTGTTTCTTTTTCCCCTTTCTTTTGGAATGTCTCCATTTTTGAAATGTCTTGGAAAATCTATTCCTGAGAGTCCTTAAAATTTTGTTTCTAGGATACCTATCTATACTTAGTCAGATAAGGAGCCTCTTCTTAAATTTAAATTCCTGATGCCCTCCTTCCAGTTTTGTTTACATATGCTCTCTGGAGATATAGTTGGTTAGGCCATTTGCCAATATCTTTTAAAAATTTGCTTTTCTCTTTTCTGGTCTCCACCTTTGCCAAGGCAGAAGCAGGACTAGCATGTCTGAGTTGCCATCATGCAGCTGTTTGTCCAAGGGCAGGTTCTGCACACTCTTGAGGTGACCGGGCAGGAGACCATGGCCCAGATCAAAGCCCATGTGGCATCCCTGGAGGGCATCACCCCCAAGGACCACGTCCTGCTTCTAGGGGGCTGCCCAATGGAGGATGAAGCCGTCTTAGGGCAGTTCAGGCTGGAGCCCCTCTCTACCCTGGAAGTGGCTGGCTGGATGCTAGGAGGTAAAGTCCATGGCTCTCTGGCATGAGCTGGAAAAGTGAGGGGTCAGACTCCCAAGATGGCCAAGCAGGAGAAGAAGACTGGGTGTGCTAAGAGGAGGATGCAGTACAACCAACTCTTTGTCAATATAGTGCCCACCTTGGCAAGAAGAAGGGCCCCAGTGTCAACTCCTAATACACTGGTACTTTCTGTCTGTCCTCAATAAAACCTCTATGACTCTAAAAATTTTTTTGCCTTTCTATGTTTTGTGAGGTGATGCTGCTCAAAGGCATCCATCATCCACCACTGTGTTTTGCAAACAGGCTTACACTCTATCTGTAAGCAACCTTCACCATATTACCAACAATGAACTGCATTGTAGAAGTAGCATAGAAGAAACATTAAGGACATGAATGATGGGGAGTGGGGGGAAGAAAGTGGGCCAGTCGCTTAGGGAGAGAATAACAGAAAAACAGTTATAGTCTCCAAAGGGTTGCAGTGGTTGGAGGGATGGGTGATGGTCAAGAACCAGCTCTGATGGAAAGATTTAAAACCTGATAATGCACTTGTTGCTTAAACAAAGCTACGTGGACTGTTTTTCAGTTTCTTCTACTTTCCGTTCTTTCTACACATCTCACTGGAGTTGATTATTGGTTATCTGGCGCTAAGGATGACTTCTAGTGAGTGGGTGGGTGGGGTTTGCAATAAGCTCAGGTGGAAATAGCCACATACAAAAAGAAAGATAAACAAAAAGAATTTGAGCTACTTCTGAAAAATAGAGAACTAGTTTCTGAATCAGAAAGACTGGGTCTCAAGACCCACCATTGACAAATACTGGCAGTTTGGTCTTGGGCAAATCATTTAACCTCTGAGTCCTCCCAGGAACCTCTTCAAGACTGAAAGTTATAGAACATATACCAGCATGAATTGGAGGAGGAATTTTCCTCCCTAGGAGCTGCCTTTAATCAATGAAATTACAAGTATGACCAAAGAAATGAAAACTAATGAAGAAAAGGAACTTTGCTCCTAATAAAAGAAATTTTACTCTTAAGTATTAACAGGATTTTTACTGAGCCAGTCTCTAAACTGAGAATGTTCAGTGAAGCACAAAGCAGGCCTAGAGATGAGAGTGCTAGTAATCAAGTAGTTTAATTAATCAGTTTCAGAATGAGCAATGTTCTCTTAGGTGAAGTAAAAGCACAGGTTATATACTTAAATCACAACTGGGGAAGGTGGATTACAAACAATCAGTTAGTGGTTTCCCACGAGAAAACCCAAAGTCCCACAATACAATTCTGGAGTCAGGTCTTTGGGAGTTGTGACCGCCTCTCCTAAAGTTCTGTGACAGGAACCAGAGCTCTGTGGCAGGAACAGGTTCTACAGTCTTTGATTCGATCCACTCCAGGTATTTGTCCAGAAAGATGCCAGTGATTGTGAACCTTGTTAAGGTTTGATTGATCAGTTCAAGCTTCATTGTGAGTCTGACAAAAGCTGGAAAAGGCAATTCTGTAAAATCTAATCTATTAGTATATTCATTATTATTCTAAAAATCAGAATTCCCTCCATGTAAGAAAGTACACTCCAATTCAACTCTTTCCTTAAAAAGACAGTTCTGGGAAGGGGTTTGAGACCTCAAGTCTTAGTAGAGTTATGTTAGTATGGCAGTGGCAAAAGAAAAGCTATAGGAGGGGGCAGGGGAAGCTCTGTGTGTGTCAGGGGAGGAGGAACTGCAGCAAGTAGGAAAACTAGATATTCTGGGACTTGACTTTACTCATCTTGTTTGTTATGCTAGAAATTTCCTTTAACTATTCTACAGTTGAATGCCTGCCAATTTCTTATAGCTCACCTCAAAACCATGTTCTCTAGGAAGCTTTCTTTAATCACTCCTCATGCCCTTTCCCCTTCAGATCTCAAGTAACAGTGCTTTACACACACACACACACACACACACACACACACACACACACACACGCCCTTATTCACTTATCATGTAATAGGGTGTATTGTAGTTAACACTATATGTCCTCCTCCAAAGAAATGTCTAGTTGTATTAAGAAAGATGTCAGAACTGCACATGTATAATCGATGTCAAATTGCTTGTCTTTCTCAAGGGGGGGGGCAGAATTTAGAACTCAATTTTTAAAAAACGTTAAAGATTGTTTTTACATGTAACTTGAGATGTACACACACATATTTTTTTTTCCCAAAAAGGAAGGAAGGAAGGAAGGAAGGAAGGAAGGAAGGAAGGAAGGAAAGAAGGAAGGAAGATGTCAGTAATAAATAAAAAGCCATGTGGTAAATTTAATAACTATCAATTTGGAAAAGAAAAAGCCAGCTTGGGGCTGAAACTCATGCCTCTTGTCTATAGTCTTGGAGGTGTATCAGTTGAACTATCAAAGTATTTGGCTTTCTCAGGCTCCAGCTGCCCCTTATCTCAACAGTCCAGGCTACTATAGAACTATGCTCCCACTCCTAACATATCTAAAGTCATAGTCATTTCCAATCCATTCTCACTCAGGCATTTTGTCAATAACAAAGGAGCCTGAGTGATAACAGTGCCCCAGCCTCTTGAACCCAGGATCAGTTTCTTTAATGATACACACACATGCTTGAAATATATATATATATATATATATATATATATATATATATATATATATATATATACATATACATACATACATATATATATGTAAATTAATACAAGATGATTGGGTATTGGCAGCTGTGGCAGTTCATGAAAGGCTTTATCAAGAAAGTGAGCTTTCTCTTGAAGGAAAACTGGGATTCCAAGAAACAGTGAAGGG
Organism: Pseudochirops cupreus; assembly: GCA_028627135.1. Lineage (NCBI taxonomy): Eukaryota > Metazoa > Chordata > Mammalia > Diprotodontia > Pseudocheiridae > Pseudochirops > Pseudochirops cupreus. The sequence continues at coordinate 311,426,466 of CM053583.1, forward strand.
GGAGAGTATTGTTGGCATGAATGATGAGCAGCGAAAAGTATCCACAAAGTTGCTGGTTCTGGTGTCACCTGGATTGCTTTCCTCTTAGTTTCTTTTCTTTTAAATAAAAAAATTGGTGCCATTTTTGGTTTTTTGTCTTAGCATCCCAGTCATTTGCCCCCAAATGACTGCCTCCAAAACGCATCCTTCCTCCTGCCAAAGAACAATCAAGAAAAAATATAATGTATAGAATATTCTGTTCTATTAGTACTCCACTTCTCTGCCATAAAAAAAAAAAACAACTTCGTTATCTCTTTGTCAGGATCTTCATTTCACTCTCTCTGACTCGCTTTTCCTTGCGTTTTGAATTTGGCCTTAGCGAAAGCACTTTTCTTGTGTTAGAATTAATTTTGCAAACAAATTTGTTTTATTTTGCTTTCTTTTTCCCAGGAAAGACTCTTGGAGTCGGGGTGGGGTTAGCAAACCTGGTTCCGTCCTTTTGGGCCCTCCCCTCCTTCCCTCTCCTTTCCCGCCTCACCCTTCGCCCCGAGACAGTCAGACTGTCTGTAAAGACTCAACGCGACTGAGAATGTAGGACAGTGATAGGTGGAGGATCCCTTAGCGATTTATACACAGGTCTAGATAATTCCTATATCTTAACATTACGAACGAACAGGAAAAGACGCCGACTCCAGTTCGCCAGACTAGAGAAAGTTTCGATTATGGGAGCAAAGTGTTAGTTCACCTTGTACTCGAGTACCTCCCCCCACCCAGTGGTTTATATTGGTGGACCTGCACTGGTCCCCATGACCATCGATCTTTTCCTTACCTTACCCAATAAACAAACGGTCTCTGGAAGGGGTGAAGGGGTCCCTAGGAGGCCTATGGATTCCACTCTTCCGCTCTCAGGCTTCCAGGGAATCGGAACCCCTCAAAAATGTCGATAGATTTCTAGGATGACTACAGGATCGCCTCTTCAGCTTGGACTCCTAGAAGAGTCAAAGTACCCAAAGACCGCGTTTTCTCTTTAATAAGATATATTCTGTATCCGGGGCTCAAAAAAGAAATAATTATTAGAAAGCTCTTTTAAAAAGCCGTAAAAGCACTAAACGAAGGTCAGCTGTTTGCTCTCCTCTAGACGTGGAAGAGGGGAGTAAGGGTCCGTTTCACTTTATTCCAGACACAGTAGGAGGCTTTGCAACCTCATCCTCTCCCCACCACGTCCACCCCTGCGACTGGAGCATTGGCGAGCGAACACAGACTTAACAAAACGGAACTAGAGGAAGCAAGCATCGATCCTGCTACCTCTCGCACGCTAAGCGAGCGTTCTACCACTCGAGCTAATGCTCCGCGCGCCGTTTGTTTTTATTTTGGCTTCTTCGAAGGTGTTGATAGGCTATAACGCAGTTGATTCTATTTAATTTTAACTTTCAAGGAAGAACACACTAAGGAAAAGAGGCAAGAATAAAAGACAGCAAAATAGTGGAGTGAAGAAAGTCGGAGAACAGATTCCAGGCTATTAGAAGAGCTCTGGTGACAGGCCAACGGACAAATGGGGGCAGCCAGGAACAGGCCTGGAAAGGATTTCTCTCTAGACAGGACGGCGCGGCCAGTCTCCTCCTCGGAGAATACGTTACCCTGGTTTTGCTCTCCAAAGATCAGATTCCTTACAGCGTCCGGATCCGGGAGGCCACACTCTCCAATCTGAGAAATATGTGTTCGTGGAAGATACAGGGTGGGTATTTGCCGAGAAAATTATCCAAGCCCAGTCATTGATACAGAGTGACTGAAGAAGCCTAGGACAAGCTATCAACTCACCTATCCTAGGGGTAGGTGAGGGAGAGGCAGATAACAAAGACTCCCTTTAAATCCTTAGTACCATATCCTTTTCTAAATGGGACTTCCAGTCCCAGCGATCATGGAGTCAGGAAACTGAACAATAACACGAAATCAGATACCCATGATTCTGCCTCAGTGCTGCTCTTAAAGAAGCCATAGTATGTAGTCGGTGGCATAATGGAAGAATCTGATTGCAAACACTAACATTCCAGTTTCTACAAGTGGTTAGCCAGTTATCTGCCTTATGAAGTGTATTGGAAATGTTCTTTCTCTTCCTCTTAAAGAAATTACTAGGATGATTACTTCTGAACTCACAGATAGCTGACTGTACAGTTCTTATTCCCAGCTTTGCCTTCAACTTTGATATTTGACCCTGCATTCCCGATTAGGAGGATTTTGGTAAGAATGAGCAGGTGGAACTTAAAAATAGTAAAGGCTGAGGTAGGGAAGCTCTCCCAGTCAGTCTATCAGAACACATCTGGTGGTGTCGGACTTTAATCCTTTCCATAGTGTTTTGGTTGCCTCAGAAAAGAATCAGGCAAAAAAAGAGAAAGCCTGGAAGAGTAGGATGAGGCAGATCAGGCAAGGGCAGGGCAGTCAGAAAAACTCCGAAATACATAGTTATAGTTCTTCCCCCTTTGAGATTCACTGTTTAAAGAAGAAAAGCAGGAACTTTCTGGTTCTTACTTCCCTTTCTTCAGTATTGACCCTAGAGTCAATTCAATAATGCAAGATCCTTTGAGAATCTTGTCTTATTGTCTTGGTTTTCAGGAGGTAACGATGCTCCATCACTCCCAACATTTGCCTCTTTTTCTCCAACACCAGAGCCACTGAATGATGGTAGAGTGAGGGAGGAAATCATGAGGACTCAGTCCACTCCAAATTCATGTTATTTAGCCTTATCTGGGTTCTCATGGATGTATGCCCATTCATTCCAAGTTTCCTCACCTTCTCTCTTGCACACCTCTCTCCACACTCAATCATCTTCTCCTTTTCTCCATTGCCAGAGGATAAGATAGACAATCCTTTTTCTTCCAAGGCTAATCCTATGTCCTTGATCTTCCTTCATGAATCTTTTCCTGATCCTACCATTCTCTCCTCAAATTTCCTTCTAGCTGTTAGTCTGGACACATTTACTCACATCACTTTCTACCTTTAAAAACACTGATCAAGATATGAAAAGAAACCTAGAGGAAGACCTCCAGCACAAGTGAGCCACCCCTTTCAGATGGATGATTTATGAGAGGCCATGGACAAGAGAGTTCTACAGGATAAGAAAGTATGGGTGATTTTTGATCTGCTCATTTGGTAGGAGGATCTACAAGGATGAGTTCCCACATCCACTGAAGTATAATAATAAACATATATGTTGTTATCTCCTAGAAGACCAAACTTCTTTGCAAGTAGTATGTCATTTTTTCATAAATGTTTTCTCAACATATAATTACAATACCTTGCACATAGTAACTACTAAAAAAGTATTTTTTGAATGAAAGAAAGGAGGGAAAGAGCAAACTCCATATGAGTTTAAGATCCTGTTCTCCAGGAAGTTGCTGTTCAGAATCTACCACAAAATCGATTCATCTAATTCCTCTTAGAGGCTCAATTGTTTCCTCAGCCCTATCAACCTGTTTTTCTTTTTCATCTCCCCAGGCCTGATCTGAAATAGGACTTGGTCCTCTAGGAAAGAGAGAGACACAGCAGGCATTCTATTCACCATCTTAAGTTTTCATGGGGTTGTTTGAGGCATGCTGTTCTGGAGCAGGTCTTTTATTACAGCCTAAAGTGTTGAAAGAAAACCACTGTGGTGCTCAAAGTAATTGAAAAACCAATGGACGTTACCCTCAAGAGGACTCAAGATTGCTTTTCTAGGCACAGACTCCAAGGAGGTGAAGAATAAAGGAAAGAACCCACATATAGGAAAATATTTATAGCAGCACTTTTTGTTGTAGCAAATAATTGAAAGTAAATTAGATGACCATTGATTAGGGAATGGCTGAATAGATCATGGCACGTGAATTGAGTGAAATATTACTATACTGTAAGAAAACAATAACTATGATAAATGCACAGGGAGATAGGAGAACAAATGTATACTGGTACAAAGTGAAATAAATAGAACTAGCAAAATAATATACAAAATGACTCCAACAATGTAACTGAAAAAATAGCAACAACAAAACAATTACAACTTAATGCTGTAAAATTATAATTACTTTTTTCTCTTTTTTATTATTGTTTATAAAGGACGGTTGAGAAGCAAAGAGGGATATACTGTGAAATGTAGGTAATATAAAAGCAGAAGACATTAATTTTAGAAAGAAAAGAAAAGTCAGTGAAGGTTCATAAGACCAAATAATGAAACATATCTCTTCCCTTATAACAGAAAGATATAGGACTACTAAGACTTAAGACTGCATATACATTGTCAATACTATCACATTATTGGATTTCCTTCTCTTATTTGTTTTCTTTGCCAATAGCAAAGTTCAGTACAGATTGGGGGGGGGGGGGAGGTTTGACCATGATATAAAGACAACAGGCTAATAGAGCATTTTTAGGAAAAAGAAAAAAGAAATATGCACTACTGGGACAAGTGAGCAAACTAGGGTTACTGTCCACTAGACCCAGGCTTCTAAGACATCATTGGGACAAGAATGAGGGAAGTTCTGTTGAATGGTTAAGTTCAACTCATTTTTTTTTTTAATCAACTAGAACTAGGAAAGTGATGTCAGACAAGGTCAGGATGAAGGGAATCTAGGATTTCTAGTGGAATGATGAGCTGGAGTTCCTAGAAAGGGGATGAGAATGAGAAAGAAGTGAAAAGCAAGTTGTCTTTATGTCCCCAGCCTAAAGTACCAGAACTGATGTGGTTTGAGGGGGTTCAGGGACCCCTCAAGGACCAGAGAATAGGAAAGGGCTGTCTGGAATGAATTCATTCACTACTGGAAACCAAGGGAAGAGGTTTCTTTTCTTTTCTTTTTTTTAGCTTTTTGGAGGAGGGAGGGCAGGGTAATTGGGGGTAAGTGACTTGCCCAAGGTCATGAAGCTAGTAAATGTTAAGTGTCTGAGGCCATATTTGAACTGACTCCAGGACTGACACTCTATTCATTGTGCCACCTAGCACCAGAGAAGGGGTTTCTAAGAGCTGTATTTTTAGTCTGTTATGTCCATAGCAAGGTAGCTTTGAGAGTTGATGTCTATAGCTTGACTTCTGGATTGTACACCATAACTGTGGGAATCAATACATGATAGTTCTGTGGTTACAAGATAATCCTGTTTTCACAAGGGAAGTTCTACAGAGTCAGCTTGTTCTTGTAACAGGGAAAGATAGTTTTGGTGGTGTTTTTTTGTTTTGTTTGTTTGTTTGTTTGGTTGGTTTTTTTTTTTTACCAGGACCCTCTAATGAGTAATTGCTAGGCATAGTGTTATTGGGCTGAGGAGAAAACTGTCAGGAATAGTGTTTTGAAGCCAGGAAAAAATATGATCTTGAGATTGGGGTCCAAGCACAAACACCCATCAGAAACAGTGACTGTTGAAGTGTGTAGAACACCATCTCCTTGAAGTTCTACTATGCCATTCATGTTCCTGGGATCAGTGAAACTATGAAACCTGGAGAGAGCAGTGTACTTTACTAGAAGCTTCTATCACACTGTTCTGCACCCAGGGAGAAATAGAGCTTGACTACTTGTAAACAAGACTCTAAAGGAATTAAATGGAATTGCACATGAAGCCTTCTCAACCTTCTGCAATCTCATTTCAATCATTAGGATGTTCAAGAATTTCAGCCAATTTCCTTCCCTTCTCTTAACTCCCTCCTCCCTCCTCTGAAGATCCAGGTTCTGAGATCAGAAGGAAAAAATGAAGTGTGTGTTTGTGGGGAAGGTCCAGAGTTGACATACTTGACTCCAACAGGAGATCCTTTTAAGTTCTGAAATAGATTGTCTGTTAAATAGCTGCTCTGGGTCAGACCCTTCTTTCTTTCTTTTATTTGAGAATGTCTTTATTTTATTTTATTTTTCTCAATTACATGTAAAAACAAATTTTAACATTCATTTTTAAAAATAATTTTTGAGTTCCTATTTCTCTTTCTTCTTTCCTCTTCTCCCCTCTCCCTTCCTTGAGAAGGCAAGCATTTTGATTTAGATTAAACATGTGCAAGTCAAGCAAAATATATTTCCTTAGTAGTCACATTGCAAAAAAGAACACTGACTAAAACAAAAGTATGCTTAGCTCTGCATTCAGACTCTACTAATTCTTCTCTGGAGGTGGGTACCGTTTTTCATTATAGGTCTTTCAGAATTGTTGAATCTTCAAATCACTAATCTTATCTAAGTTATTCACAGCTGATCATTGAACAATACTGCTGTTCCTGTGTACAATGTTCTTTTGACTCTGCTCACTTCACTTTGCATCAGTCCATATATGCCTCCCCAGTTTTTAAAAAAATCATCTTGCTTGTTATTTCTTATAGCACAATAGCATTCTATCACAATCACATACCACAACTTATTCTCCAATTGATGAGCATCTCTTCAATTTCCAATACTTAGCCACTACAAAAAGAGCTGCTGTAAAAGTATATATAGTATCTTTTTTTTCTTCTTTGACCTCTGGTATACAGACCTATTGGTGGTATTGCTAGATTAAATATGCAGTTTTATCCCCCTTTGGGCATAGTTCCAAATTGCTCTCCAGAATGGTTGGATCAGCTCACAATTCCACCAAGAGTGCATAACTGTCCCAGTTTTTCCACATTCCCACCAACTTTGTTGTTTTCTTTTTCTGTCGTCTTAGTTAATCCAATAGGTGGGGGGTGGTTAGACCAGGCTTTTCAGTACTCAACAGTATCCCACTTCTTCCCACCATCAGACAGAAAAAAAGGAGGAGGAACTGAGTCTGGAAGGAATCTTCCTTGTAATTTCCTCACTTGGAACACAATATCATGCACCTTTTCGGTCCTAGCTCTGTTGGGTCTTTGGAATTAAACGAAATGTGGCCCTTAAGACCTAAGCAGAAAACCTTAAGAAAATGCTGGGAAATAAATTGTCTACTGAACCAACTTCTTACAGGAGAGAATCACAAATTTTTCCTCTCCCTTCCCTCACAGTAATTCTCAGTTATCATGGGAGATCAATATATAGAGAAAGCGACTGATAACACTTTTCGGCGTACCATTCCTTCTACCTAAAGCACCAAAGTGACCTCCCAAGCTCATTGAATTTCAAGAAGCTAATTTGTGTAAGGTGAAGGAGTTGTTTAAACATCAGTTAGGTGGGGATCAGTTTTTGTAAAGTAAACTTGAATTGAGAGACATATTAGAGCATATTTTTTAATGGAATCTAAGGAAAAACGTCCCTGGATGGGCTCGAACCACCAACCTTTCGGTTAACAGCCGAATGCGCTAACCGATTGCGCCACAGAGACAGCTGTTTCGCAGAGTTTTGGAGAATTATCTACATCCAATATAAAACGTGGCTCTCTTCCTGGCTATGTAATGTTTATTGTATATTACAGAATGTAGGCGTTTGCAGAAGTACAAGAGGGTGATTTCACTGTATATAAACAACTCGGTATAAATTCAAGGCCCCGAGCAAAGGCGGAATTGGATCTGGGACCTTCCGCTTATTTCACTCTTCCCCCACAGAAGAAAAAGGCCATGACCCGCGTTCGTCTTCATTCACACTCCCCGACATGTCCTCACTCGGGTGAGGTTAGCACATGCTAACTTTATAACTCTGGGTATGGAAGACAACCTCTCAGTTCTACTGGAAACTCTAAAAATATAAATTATAGCTATAAAACTGCGCATAAGTTGCAGTTGTACATTGGTTTACATCACCTACCTACACTGAGGAAATTACAGATCCAGACCAGAAAGCTTAAACTCTGTTAGGAAGAGGGGTGGTCGGGGCAGGATAGGGAAGAGGACACTTGGAGATAACAGGAAAATTGCAATCCAGAGCAATTACAATGGGGGTGGGGCAGCGGGGGTCACGTAAGGGGGAGGTGGCACTTGGAAAAAGCCTTGGAGCAAGACGATTTCTTGGACGTAAAGAAGAGGAGGGGAGCGGATCTGAGGCTCTGGAGTGGGAGTGGGGAAGAAATAGACAGCTTGAGTAGCTAAAACACCGAGGCGGGAGACTGAATGTTGAATTCAGAGATCAGTTGATTGTCCCCCCTGGCAGGAACGTAGGAGGTATGAGGAGTTATATGAAATAAAGCTGGAAAAATGGGGAACATTGTGGAAGAATTCAATGTCCGTTTGTATTTCGTTTTATAGGCACTGACGAGCCAACTCTTCCATTTTATAGAGGGACAAACTGAGACCCAGAGAGGGGCTTGATTCCCTTCGATACCCATTCATTGGATTCGTGCAAGGAGCCCTCCGTGCTAGACCTAGGAAGGATCAAAGAAAAGAATGACAGAACCCCTGTCCTAAAGGAGGGATGACCAGTGTACGATTTAGAGGTCAGTTCCAGGCCCTCCCGGGATTCCAAAAGGGTATCTGGCATTTTCCTAGATTTTTTCTTTTGCAGGAGAGGCTCGCGCACTTCGGGAAATAATGGATCTTGGCCCTCCGTACTTGAAACAGAGCCCCAGGGTAGGGAATTTACGGGGTCTTCGTGGCAGGATATCTCGAGGACGTAAGAAAATGAGGTAGTATAGGCTTGGTAGGCAACATAGCTCTGGTCTAAGCGCTCCAGGGAAAGAACAGGGGGAGGGACGATCGGGTCTGGTCTGGGGGGGAGGGAACAAAGAAAGGGCTTTAATTTATGCTTCAAAGAATGCTCCTTTAGCTGCCTTTGGCGGTTGTGGTCTCTATGTTTATGGCGAATATTCGCTCTTCACGCCCCTAAACTCGGCAGTTGGATTTCCAACCCAACCTAGAGGGGTGAAAGTGCCTCATTACGCGTTTCGTTTATTTTTCCTCATTGGAAATTCCTCCCCGGGCCCATCTCTTCCCTGATAAGCGCCCCAGGAATTGCGTGATCTCGAAAATACTTCCTAGGGTTTGAAGTATTTTGCTTAATTCTTTTCTCTTCACTTTCACTATCCGTAGAGGAATACAGAGTTAAAGGGGTTGTGACCACAACCTGAGCGAAGAGAAAAGCTGAGAATGAAAACGGAAAGGTAAGCGACCACGAAGGGACTCGAACCCTCAATCTTCTGATCCGGAATCAGACGCCTTATCCATTAGGCCACGCGGCCTCTTACGTAGATGTTTTTTTCTGCTTTCCCTATAGAAAAGAGGAAGGGCGGGGCATTTCGCAGTCTTAATTCCACCAGTAGTTTCCTGTATCGGCGGATGTCAACCCTAACATCAGAGCCCCAGCTTGGAAAAAACTGTTTCAGTTAACCCCCTTGGGAAAACTGGAAGGCGTAAGGCTCAGGCTGGCAGTAGGAAGCTAGGTCTGTACCTGGATTCCTTCGTCTTTAAAGGGCCAAGAGCGGAATGGCGAGTACTGGTCGCAGCCAACCACTCTCAAAGAACCAAGAAACCCGAGGCTATGAGACGCTCAACTGCACGGATCTGCAGCGCCATCTCGCGACTCTCCCACCGAATGGAACCATATTTCTCGGTGGGAAGGTGGAACAGCGCCCACAATCTGGGGCCGGGCTTGGAAGCAGCATCTCAGCGGAAGGGCACAGTTTGAGAGGGTCCGAGATGCTGAGAGGAAGCCGTTCTAGGGCCAAGGTTCCACCAAATGGTTCGCAACGCTAACTACATATTGCTAGAGGGAGAAGATTCTAGCATGCTAGGGTGAAGGTGTTTACACTCCATCTTTCGACTCCGACTCTTTTCTCTGGCTGCCCGGCGTGCCTGGAATTCCTTCTTTCCTTGTTTCCGTCTCCTGGCTTTTCTGGCTTCCTTCAAACCCTAGTTAAAATCCAAGCAAAAAGCTTGTATCGATCTCCGTTGATACTAGTGCCTTCCCTCTACTGATTATCTCCGATTTATCCTTCATAAGCTTGTTTGTACAGTTGTTTGCATGTGGTCTCCCTTTCCTTCAAGGGAGCGACTATTTGCGCCTTCCTTGTACAGTGCCTGGCAATAGTAGCCGTTTAATAAATGGTCGCTGATTGACTTATTGAACAGCTAGTCCATGATTATAGATATGGCTGGAGTGGGAGGATGCTGGGATATTAGGATGAAAGTGGTCAGAGTTCTAGGTTATACCAGTTAGATGACAGGCCTCAAGGCCACATGTGGCCCTTCTAGGTCCTTGGGTGCGACCTTTTGACCGACTCCAAGTTTTATGGAACAACTCATTTTATTAAAGGGATTTGTTCTGCCAAGTTTGAATACAGTCAAAGGGCAGCATTTGAGGACGTAGAGGGTCATATGTGGCTCCAGGCTGCAGGTTTCCCACCCCTGATAGCATTTTCCTAATGTGGACCTCAGGTAGATTCCCACCAATCGGTGGGAATGGTGGTTTACAGGTATGGACTCTGAAATGCAGTTACCAAGTTTCCAGCTTTCTGGTTTGGCATCTACCACTTCTGGGGGAATTTGCCTCAATCTATTGCTTGGAACGGAAAGGAGCAAAGGGGACTGGCCCAGGCCCATATGCCAAAAAGCAGCAGTGTTTTCCGTCTAGATGTCAGCTCCAGCATGTGTGCACCCCTAAAACTGTGTGCAACAGAAATCCTTACCCAAATAATACTCAGAGGTTTCTCAAGGTAGGAAGCAGAAAAGAATGGTTTATTACAATCTCCAGAAAGGGCCATCCTCTTGACAAATGGTCAGGGAGGAGAAGCATTTTACAAAAGGAAATGGTGAAGTTATAAAGCCCTAACATGGAATTCTCCCCCATCCCCCTCCTGAATCTTTTCTTCCATTGGCTGGAAGTCAGGTGCACAATCTAAGCAGCAATCTACCTCAAGTACCAGAACAAGTAAACAGTAGACCACCCAATGTACATTTGAGAAAGCACTTCTGTCCTTACTTGGCATATCTTATGCTAAGGTGTCATTGAGGAGAGAGGTGACTCCCTACTGATCTGAGTTTTGAATTCTTGTAAATCATGTGATCGCCAGTGAAAGGGAACTCGGGCCTGTTTCCCACAAAAAGCCTTACTAGATTTAATACTATAGTCTGACAAGTTTTCACTTCTCTCACTCACAGAGAAAACTTGGTTCTATGTAGGCTGCGGACTCAGTGGAGGAGACTGCTAGGAAGCCAGTCAAACCTTCCCAGCTCTCTGTTCTCCAAATCCTGGGTCTTAGGTCCATGGGCAAACAGCACAGGTTCTGAATCTCCTACTTTATTTTCTAATTGGGAAATTGGGGTGTGGAAAAGGTGAAAAAAGCCAACAGATACCTGGTTCAATGGAAACCTATGAACAGATCAGCACCAGCTTATTTGCTCTTACAATCTTCAGTTAAAACATTGGTTTTTAATCCTTTTGGTGTCACGGATCCCTCGGCAATCTAGTGAAGCCTATGGTCTCCTTCCCGGAAAAGAAAATGTTCTAAAATGCATAAAAGAAAACAATAGTATTACAAAGTGAGCCAATTATTTTAAAATATGATCAAATACATATTAAAAAGAAACAATTTCACAGACCCTCCCATTAAGAACTCCTTAGCTAAAAGGAAAGGCAGCCCAAAATCTACTCACTTGATCCTGAGTGAGACCAAATCAAGGGTGGATCAGACTATCTTGAAAAGTGGAAATATTCAAGCATAAACTGGATTATGGGAGCTGTATATAGAATTCCTGTTCAAAGTGTGGGTTGGGACAATTTCTGAGGTCTCTTCCCTTGAAATTCTATGACACTTAATTCCAACCTTGGCTGCTCAATAGGGTTGTATTCTTGGGTAAGTCTCTTGCCCCTTTATCACAGAGGAGCAGAGGTGGTTCTGGGTTCTTGAAGGCGATGCCTCCTAAATACAAACTTTTCCAAGTCCAAGCTAGAAAGGTTTCCATGGCCTTCTTGGCAAAGGATTTTGCTTTCAGAGGAGCCTCAGTTAAGTTTGGAGAAACTAGAGACAGAAAGTTCCCCGAGGGATGATTTTTTTTGAGCCACAGTAACTCCTGAAGACTAAGGATCAAGAATCCTTGAAATGGATAAGATTATTGAAAATGGCACTCATTTCTGTTGTGCTGTATGCCTCCCAAGGCTGTTCTAAGAATTAATGAAATAATGTATTCAAAAGTGGACTTGGGAATCAGAAAGACTTGTGTCCAAATTATGCCATTTAACTTCCAAGTTCCTTTGTTTTCCTCATTTGTAAAATGAGAATGATTATAGCATCTATGTCACAGGGTTGTTGTGAGGCTTAAAGGAGATGATATATATGTAATCTCACTGCCAGAGTAGGTTTGGTAGTTTCCAGAAGGGACAGTAGTCTGTGATGAAAAGTGATTTCTGACTGACAGAGAGAAGCTGAGAGTGAAGTAGAAAAAGTAAGAACTTTGAAGGGCAAATTACACACACACACACACACACACACACACACACACACACACACACTGGTCCTTCATTTTCAGCACTTACACCCCAAGAGACTAAAAGAATGCAATACTCAAGTAAGATTGTTCTCATCCAGGTTGAGCTAAGATTTCATCTCTCTCTTAGATAACAGAGAACCCTTTACTCTTGTGTGTTCTATCACTTAAACTAATATGTATGGCTTCCTGTTTTACTATTTGCTTTCATAAGTATGTTTACTTTCTCTCTTGACTGTCTAAGCTAACTGCTATTCCCCAGATCTCAGTGGGAAGAGAACTATCTCCTCTTCTCCCTCCAGCAACTAGCAAAGTAAGCCCCTTGAAAGTAGGAATTGTCTATTTCGTTTCTTTATATCACCATTTATTAGCACTGTGCCTGGCACAGAGTAGGTGCTCAATAAATGTTTATTATGTCACGACTGAAACTAAGGTAAGCTGAGAGACAAAAGTCCAACCGTGATCAATTTATTAGTTAGGCTCAATGGATAGAGCATCAGGTCTGGAGTCAGGAAGACCTGAGTTCAAATATGGCCTCAGATACTTACCAGCTGTGTGACCTGGGCAAGTCACTTAACCTCTATTTGTCTGAATCTGCTGGAGAAGGAAATGGTAAATCTTTGCAGTATCTTTGCCAAGAAAACTCCAGGGCCAGTATTGGCATGCTAAGGTCCACGGGGTCATGAAGAGTCTGACTCGACTGATAGAATGACAGAAAATGAGGAGCCAGAAATTCAGTGACTCTGAACCAACAGAACCTCCTATTGAGCTAAGAGTGCCTGAGACCAGCAGCAATCTAACAAAACTCAGCCAAACACAATTCAACAGACCGGAATCTGGGTCAGGTATTTAGAAAGTCTAAAGAGAGCAGTGCACAGACCTTACCCCACGTCACGGCACTTTGGGAGCACTGAAAACCTACAGGTCAAACACACTGAGCTGTGAAAGCAACAGAAGCACATAAAAAAAAGTTCAGAACAGACATCTCCCCTCAGAAATTCACTGAACTTCATATTAACATAAAGTTCAAAGTCAAGAAGGAGGCTGGAAGTATGAGCAAATAAAACAACAACAATAACCTGGCCATAAAAAACTGTTATGTCGCTAGGGAAGTCCAAGACACAAACACAGAAAAAGACAGTAACTTGAAACCATCTATAAGCAAAGCCTCAAAGAAAAAAATGCAAATTGGACCCAAGTCCTACAAAAATTCCTAGGAAAACTAAAAAAGAAGTTAAAGGAAAATGTTTTTAAAAAAGATTTTTTAAAAACAAGTGTGACTTCTAGGGCTGTACCCCAAAGAGATCACAAAAAATGGGAAAGGGACCCACATGTAGAAAAATATTTATAGCAGCTCTTTTTGTGGTAACCAGGAACGGGAAATCAAGGGGATGTCCATCAATTGGGGAATGGCTGAACAAGTTGTGGTATGTGAAGGTAATGGAATACTATGGTGCTGTAAGAAATAATGGACAGGCAGACTTCAGAGAAACCTGGAAAGACTGATATGAACTGATGCTGAGTGAAGGGGGCAGAACCAAGAGAACACTGTACACAGTAACAGCCACTGACTTTGATAGACTTAGCCCTTCTCAGCAATGCAAGGTCCTAAAACAATTCCAAAGAACACATGATGGAAAATGCCAGTCACATCCAGAGAAAGAACTATGGAGTTGGAATGTAGAACAAAGCAGTCTATTTCCTTTTCTGTTTTGTTTTATTTTGCTTTTTTTTTCTTTCTCATGGTTTTTCACATTCATTATAATCTTCTATGCAACATGACTAATGTGAAAATGTGTTTAATAGGAATGTATGTGTGGAGCCCATATCAGATTGCAAGCTGTCTTCAGGAAGGTGGGAGAGAAAATTTAAAACTTATGGAAGTGATTGTTGAAAACTAAAAATAAATAACTTAATAAAAAAAAACACAAGTGAGAGTGGCAGAGGGGAAATGGGAAAAGAAATGAGAGCTAAGTAAGAAAGATATGAAAAGAAAATTCACACCTTGGTAAAAGAGGTGCAAAATCTTACTGAAGAAAATAATTTCCTTTATTTATTTATTTGTTTGTTTGTTTTCTCCCAGTTACATGCAAAAAACAATTTTCAACATTCATTTATAAAACTTTGAGCTCCAAATTCTCTCCCCTTTTCCCTCTTCACCTTCCCATACCCATTGAGAAGGTAAGCAGTTCAACACAGGCTATAAGAAAATAATTTCTTGAAAATTAGAATTGGCCAAATGCAAATTATGATTTCACGAGACATCAAGAAATAATAAAACAAAGCCAAGAGAAAAAAATAGAAGAAAATGTGAAATACCTCAGGGGGAAAGAAACTTACCTGGAAAATAGATTGAGAAGAGATAATTTAAGAACCTTTGGACTACCTGAAAGCCATAAATAAAAAGAAAATAAATTTGCCCAAATAGCATAGAACCAGAAAGCAAAGTAGTGAAATAATCTATTGGTCACCTGAAGGAAATTCCAAATGAATACAAAGTCCAAAATGAAAAGTTCCACAAATATTACATCAAAATACAGAGTTCCAGGGGGTGGCTAGGTGGAGAAGTGAATAGAGTACCAGCCCTGGAGTCAGAAGGACCTGAGTTCAAATTCAGCCTCAGACGCCTAACACTTATTAGCCATGTGATCTTGGGCAAGTCATTTAACCCCAATTCCCCTTCCTCCCCACCGTCTAAAAAGCAAAAAAAAAAAAAAATACAGAGTTCCTAGGTAAAAAATAAAATATTCAAGAATTCAGAAGGAAATAATTCGAGTACTGTAGAGTCACAGCCAGGATCACACAAGATTTATTAGTTACTATTTAAATGAGGGAAGAGTTTGGAACATGATATTCCCAGAAAACAAAAGATTTAGAAGGATAAGAATAACCTATCAAAACAAAAAATTCTACAAGAGAAAAAATGGACCTTTAACAAAATAGAGGACTTTCCAACATTATTGATGAAAAGAGCAGAGTAGAAAATTTGACATTCGAACAGCAATGAACAAGAAATAAAAGTAATTATTAGGAACTGTTTGTCTAATAATATGCCGATAAAATTGACAATCTAAGTGAAATGGATGAATATTTTTTAAAAATATGAATATTCCAATGTAAGTGAATCAAAAATAAAATATTAAATTGTCTTGTCCAAGTAAGAGAAATTAAACAAGTGATTAATGAACTTACAAAGGGAAATAACCCAGGACCCAAAGGATTTATAAATTCATTCTACCAAAAATTTTAAGAGCAATAATACCAATACTACATAAACTACTTGAAAAAAATAGTCAAAGATAGATTCTTACCAAATTCTATCTCTGACAAAATATGGTCTTGATACCTAAGCCAGGAAGAATAAAAACAAATAAAGAAAACTATAAAACAATTTCCCTAATAAATATTGATACAAAAATTTTAAACAAAATGCTAGAAAGGAGGGTTTAGCAATATATCACAAAGGTCATGCATTATAATCAGGCTGGATTTATACCAGGAATGCAGGGCTGGTTCAGTATTAGGAAAACTAGAAACATAATTGACCACATTAGTAACAAAAATAACAAAAATCATATGATTATTTCAATAGATGCAAAAACAAAATTCTGACAAAATACTTCCTATTTTAAAAAAACACACTAGAAAGCAAAGGAATAAATGGAACTATCCTTAAAATGATAAGTAGTATATATCTAAAACTAAAAACTAGCATTATGTGCAATAGGGATAAGCCAGGTGCTTTTCCAGTAATATCAAGGGTGAAGTAAGGATGTCCACTTTCACCATTAATATTCAAAATTGTACTAGAAATGCTAGCTGTAGCACTAAGAGAAAAAAAAGAAATTAAAGCGATAAGTATAGAAAGGAGAAAATACAACTATCACTTTTTGCATATAATATGATGGTTTACTTTGAGAACTCTAGAGTGCCAATTAAAAAGTAATCAAAGCAATAGGCAACTTAAGCAAAGTTGTAATATTTAAAATAAACCTACAGAAATTATTCACATTTGTAAATTGTCAAAATCCAGCAGGAAAAGATAGAAGGAAAAATTCCATTTAAAATGACTACAGACAATATAAAATAATTAGGAGTCTACACATACATGAACTGCATAAATACAATTATAAAACGTGCTTTACACAAAGACAGATTTAAAGAATGGAGAAATATTAATTGTTCATGAATAGGCAAAGCCAGCATAATAGAAATGACAATATGACATAATTTACTTTACTTCTTCAATGGCATACCAATCAAACTACCAAAGAACTTTATATAGAGCTAGAAAAAATGATAACCAAATTCATCTGGAGGAACAAAAGATCAAGAATATCAGAGAAATCTATTTTTTTAATTGGAAAGAAGGGAGCTACCTAGAAGTACCTGTAAGATCTCAAACTATACTACAACGCTCTAATTGTCAAAATAATTTGATACTAGGTATGAAATAGAGAAATTGATCCGAGGAACATATTATAACACAATTTATAGAAGCAAATAAGCATAGTGACCAGATCCCAGCTATTGGGGTAAGAACATACTATTCAACACGAACTATTGGGAAAACTGGAAAGCAGTATGGCAGAAACTAGGAAAGAAAGAAAGTAGGCAGAAACCAACCTCTCACATCACACGGCAGGTTAAGTTCAAAATGGGTACATGATTTAGGTATAAGCAATGGAGCATGGAAGAAATTACCTATCAGATCTATGGATGAGGAAGAGTTCATGACCAAACAAGAGATAGTGAGGTTCACTGGATGTAAAATGGATGATTATAATTACATGAAATTTAAAACTTTTTTTGCACAAACAAAATCAATGCAGCTAAAATTAGAAGAAAACTAGGAAACAGGGGAAAAAACTTTGAGGCAAGTTTCTCTGAAAAGGGCATAATTTTAAAGATATATAGGAGACTAAGTCAAATTTAGCCCTACCCCTAAAAATGAGCATTCCCCATTTGGTAAATGGCTAAAGCATTTGAATGTTTGTTTTTAGAGGAAGAAATCCCAACTATCACTAGTATGAATCACAAACTAAATATAACTTCTTCCATCTTGATGAACTGAACACAAGTCTTTCTATCTTATTGAACTGAGCACAAGTCCTTCTATCTTATTGAACTGGGCACAAGTCCCTCCATCTTGCGTTAAGGTTAGTTCAGCAATTAAAGTAGAAAGGGCCAGGGACTTGGCCAAACTCCATGATGTGTTGGACAGGGAAGCCCAGAAAAAGATTAAAGATATCACCTCCTGAAAAAGATCCCCAAAAGAAAGATTAAAGATAAGGTTCCTGGCATTCTATTAAATCTCTACCCAGTCCAGACAGTGAATTCTGCTATCCTGACTGCAGGGCAACCCTGGACACAGTGTCTGTTTCTTGTCTGTGTTGTTTCTGTTCGTGGTCTGTTTAGTGTTATAAAATGGGGATAGACCAACCTAAGTCACTTAAGAGAATTCCCATTGTTTCTGTAATTGGCTGGTAGCCACCTGGATAAACTGGTGAACATAGGCATTGGCTCTATACTCATTCACTTAGTATGACCCTAGATTAGTGAGGAAAATTTATATTTGGCAGGCAGAGAAATGGACTTGATTGGGATTTCTAATTCAGAAGTTCTCTAGCACATGCAAGGTCTTGTTTATCTTGGAGAACTTTGAGAGGGAATGCCTTGTCACCCATAAAAATCTCCTGTGAGATAGCACAGAAGGGAAGTTAGAAGGGCAAACATACCTTCTTTTTGTGCTGAACTTTATTGCACTTCATAGATATTGTGTTTTTTTACAAATTGAAGGTTTGTGGCAACTCTGTTTCGAGTCTATTAGCGAGGGTGCCATTTTTTCCAACAACATGTGCTCACAATTGTGTCTCTCTGTGTCACATTTTGGTAATTTTTTCAATATTTGAAACTTTTTCATTGTTATATCTATTATGGTGATTCACGATCAGAGATGTTTGATGTTACTATTGTAGTTGTTGGGGCACCACAAACCATGCCCATTTAAGACTAAGAACTTAAACACAATATTGTGTGTGTTCTGACTGCCCCACTAACCAGCCATTCCCCCATCTCTCTCACTCTCCTCAGGCCTCCCTATTCCCTGAGATACAACAATATTGAAATCAGGCCAATTAAAAATTTGGGCCAATTAACAACTCTACAATGGCCTCTAAGTATTCAAGTGAAAGGAAGAGCCAACCAATGTTGAAAACTTCATTGTTGTCTTATTTTAAGAAAGTGCCACAGCCATCCCAATGTCCAGCAACCACCACCCTGTTCAATCGGCAGTTATCAACATTGAGGCAAGACCTTACACCAGGAAAAAAAAAAGATCATGACTCACTGAAGACTCAGATAATGGTTAGCATTTTTAAAGGAATAAATGATTTTGAATTAAGATATATACTTTTTTTAAAAAGACAATGCTATTGCACACGTAATAGACTACAGCATAGTGTAAAAATATGTACTGGAAAGGCAAAAGATTCATGTGACTCACTTTATTGTGATATTTGCCTTATTGCAGTGATCTGGCACTGAACCCACAATATCACTAAGGTATGGTTGTAATTAAAATAGCTCTTCCTGTTATTGTTAATATTAAATGGGGACTTATTCTCACTGACTTTTTTAAAATTATGTTTTCAGTGGGAAAGAAAGAGGAAAATTTCAAGATTCTTTCTTTCCCTCTGTCTTTACATCCCTGGTCAGCTTGGAGATTGCAAAGATAAAGACAGACAAGAAAATGAGAAAAATATTTTTCCTGATTTGTAGAAATTTATAGCATTATAAACCAGTTAAAGGTTAAATTTGTAACTGAAATGTAATATATGTAAATTTCCAAATTATGTTTTAAAGATTTCTGTAATTGCTGAATCATCTTAGTGATTTTCGGAGGTTTGCAACAAAATTAAGATTAAATGCAAACATCACATGCTTTTCACCCTTACCTAGAGGGCCATAGATTTGGTGTTCTAAGCAGAACTGAAGCTGATTTGAAATGATTCAACGGAATTTAATTGTTTAGGTAAACTAGTAGCAAAGTGATCTAAGTTGAAATAGACTATGCAACTCCAGAAATAAAAGTATAGCAATTAATTGGTAGTATATAAGGAAATCTGTGGAGGAGAAGTTTGGTGGAATGTTAAGCTAGAATGTGATTGAGAAAGAAGATGAGATGGTCTTAAGAAAGTAGCTGAGATAAAGGGAAGTGAGGAATTGAAGTGTGAAATGAAAGGTTATTTTAAAAGTTGGTAGACTTTAATCAAAGTTCACTGGAAGAAAACATTTTTTTGCAAAAGAGAAGGTTTAAGGAAGTAGAGACAGGAGGAGAATGGGTGGAAAGTTAAAGAGATTTGAGATTTATTTGTACTGACAGTGTGAATAGAGTGTTTGAAAGTCAAGAGTTTGGAGTTTTGGAAAGAAGTTTGATGCTTTTTATTCCATAAGCAGAATTTGAGAAACTTTTTAGAGAAATTTCTTTTAGCAATTTCATACAGACAAGTTATTACATTTGCCAAGTAGAAACTATAGAAACAAATCTGCAGCATGAAATTATTTGAGTATAGCATACAAAAACTCTGGCCTTAAAGGACCTTGAAGGGTGCACTCCACTCCTTAGAGCCTCACAGGCTCCAAAAAGAGTGGAATAGGAATGTGAGATTGCTATAGTACATCAGTGCATGATGCACATAGGACAGAGTTTTTTAGGTGAATGTGAGAAAGTCTTTGTTTATGTCTCAAACCTTCTTGTGTACTAAAAGATGACACATGGACATAAAGGAGAAAAATACGAAGGAAATGATTTGTTAGAGTTTGACTTTAACTTTGTACCAGAAGGCAATCCAGATTAGATGGTGCCAGGAGTATTAAAAAAGAATTCAGTTGAGAAACTAGCAGTACAAGAGAATTTACATCAAAGAGAAGCACCATAATTGTATGAGAAAAGCTTCAGTCACCTAATCCAATCCAACAAACATTTATTGAGCACCTATGACAAGCTAGGCACTGTGCTAAGTGCTGGGGATACAATTAGTAAAAAAAAAAATTATCCCTGCCCTCAGTGAGATTACAATCTAAAGGGGGAAGTAATACACAAAAAGGGGCAGGAAGGTGGGGGGGAGCGATGGGACACCAAGTGGTACCTGCCCACAGGGGCATCTTGTTCCACGAAGTTGAAAGCAGGAAGGGCAGCAGATACAAGAAGTATTCTGAGAATCCAGTTTCTGCCTTTTAGACTGGAAGGCAATGGGAAGGAGTTTGATGCTCCACTCTGCAGCTCTCCAAGCAGAGGGGAGAAGAGGCTGAGGGTACAGTCTATCAAGGCCTGAGTTAGCTGCATAGTGGTCTGTGGTGAGCACATGGAGTTTGGTACTATTTGACTTTCACAGAAGAGAACCTTGTTAATGTAGTGAGCACAGGAAAAACAAACAAACATTTCCACCAGCAGACTTGTTTTACTGTGTACCAGAAAACAACACAGCAAAACTCTTCATAGAGGTGAAGGTTAAGGACAGCTTCTATGGTAGCTGCCATGTTGAGCAAGTGCAATAGAGGCCAGAAGAGAGAAAAACCTGATGAATTCCCTGAATTTGAGTACTGATTTAAGCATTACTGGTGACTGAGGATCCATGAGAATTTCTTCATATGAAAGAAGCCATGTATATGACCAAAGTTCAGGGAAAGTTTTAGTTTGTATGTCAGCAGTACAGTGTCCGCAACGGATTATGCATCAATTGGCTTCAGATTTTTGCTTCCAAAATGAGGAGATTAGATGAGGGCAGCTGGGTGGCACAGTGGATAGAGTGCCAGGCCTAGAGTCAGGAAGACCTGAGTTCAAATGTGCCATCAGGCTAGCTATGTGACCCTGAGCAAGTCACTTACCTCTGTTTGCTTCAGTCTCCTCATCCGTAAAATGAGTTGGAGAAGGAAATGGCAAAACACTCCAATATCTCAGCCAAGAAGACCTCAAATGGGGTCACAAAGAGTCAGACATGACTGAAATGACTCAACAAGGTTCTAATTCTAGAACACCTTAGGGAAAAAATAAACGCTATTATTTAGGGCTTGATTCTTACCATATCCTAGGCAACCCATATTACCAGTGCTAAGACTATAGGAGAAGTTTAGCACACACCAGAGAATTCATACCACAGAGACTGATGGACAGCTGGGGGATACATGGAAAATGTTTTGGTTACTGTTTAAATCTAATGATACAACAAATGAAACACATAAGGCTCTTATTAGGGCTCAGAGTATAATATATGCTTTAATTCAATGGTGTGAAACTCTATACAAACTACTCTAGTAGGATGTCCAGGATCCAAATATTGATTCAGTTTTAAAATGTATTATCAATGTTTCATTGTATTTTTGTTAAATATTTCCCAAGTATATTTTAATCTAATTCACAGGCCACATGTTTGACACCTCTGCTTTAAATGACTCAGAAAATCCATATTGGCTTTATTTACATTAAGGCTAGATGGAAAGAAAAACTTCCAAATAGTTAGACTATCAAGTGGGACAGACTGTCTCAGGAGGCTTGTGGGTTCCCTTTCACAGAGGTCTTCCAGGCAAAGGCTGAATGACCATTTATTTGGCATGTTATAGAGGGTATTCTTCAAGTATGGGTTGGCACCAGTTGGCCTCTAGCTCAGAGAGTCTCTGACATCAGCAGGTTAAGTGTTAGAAGTTTCAGTCAGAGTATGAGAGAATTTAGGTGGGTTCAGTACAAGAGGCTGTCTCAGAGGCTCAAAATTGAATCAGAGTTATGGTAGGAAAACCGCATTCTGACTGTGGGGAGGGAGGAATAAAATTATTCCAAATAATGTCTCATGGCTGATGAAAGCAAGCTTTGTGAATGTTTGCCAAAATACATTAATCCAACCTAATGAACATTTATTAAACACCCATTGTGTACAAGGCACATGTCTCGGGTACATATTTTGTCTTTAGATTGCAATGTTCTTTGTGATATAGAGAAGGCCTTTTTTGCTTTATGTCTAGTAATTCATATACTGTAACCAGCTTGCAAAGAAGCAATATTTTATTATCAGTAGTAATAACTTACGTTTCTATAGCATTTTAGGGTTCACATTTATTATCTCAGGTAATGTTTCACAACAACCCGGCGAGATAGGTAAGGTTAATAATTATGCCCATTTTACAGCCGTAAAAACCAGGGCTTTAAAATGTGAAGTATTTGCCTAAGTTGGCAAAGCCTACACCAGAACTCAGGTCTTCATGATTTTAAGTTCAAGAGTCTTTAACATTATATCCATAATATCTGGAAATTTTCCCAGTGCAAAAAAATAAAAAAAATTCTTTCTCTTCCACCTTACAAAAACAATCCCTTTGCCCCCAGCATGGGTTCAATCATTCTCAATTGAAAAATTGACTCCATAGAGGAAAAGAGTAAAATCAACCCAAAGGCAGAGACAGGATCAGGATCTATATCACAGCTTCCATTTGCTAATATCTTCCAAGATGTGCTAATGTTGATTTCCATCCCTGAGGGAATTCACAGTGGAACTAGTAGAAATTGCAGTGTATTCTCTAATGTCTAGAGTCAGCATTATAAAGGAGGTCAAGATTGGAAGTAAATCCCTTGAGTCTCTACCAATTTTGAAGCAAAACTGTAGAAAGTTTGAAAAGTTCACTACTCACCTCCTGCCAGAGAGATAATGGTCTTCAAATGTAAAATGAGACATACATTTTTGGACACACCAGGGTAAGAATGTGTTTGTTTGTTACATATTTATTAAAATATATTTATAACATCTTATAATAAGGGTTTTCTTTTTTAATTGTTCAATGAAGGTGGAAAGGATAATAAATGCTTGTAAAAACAAATATAAGGGGCACCTAGGTGGCGTAGTGAATAGAGCACTGGCCCTGGAGTCAGGAGGACCTGAGTTCAAATCCAGCCTCAGACACTTGACATACTGGTTGTATGACTTTGGACAAATCACTTAACTCCAATTGCTTTGCCTTCCCCCCTCCAAAAAACAGTAACAACAACAAATATATTTTTAAAAAACTGAAGGGAAAAAAAGAATTTATATGTTCTAGGCACTGGGGATAAAAAAAAAAAACAACAGACAAAAAAAGTTGTGAAAAACTGAGGTATGGAACCTTTGAAGGTCCAGATACACTGCCTCACTTTCCAACTCTCAGACTTTTAGATATAATCTTTTTCTCAGGGAGCTCCTGATCTCCAAGTTCATCTTTCGTATTTCATCACAGTCTGGACCAAGTACATCCATCTCACACAGCTGCCTGTTTACCTGCAAAAATGCGATTAGATGTAGGGTTCTCTGCAGGGCTTGGAGTCTGTGTTTGAGTTAAGTTCCCCAAGTTGAGGCTGTCTGGGACAATGAGATTATCATGTTTAAATGGGAGGGAATGCACGTAAGACTTTGGACAAATGAGAAATGGCGTTCAGCTGCCCTTCGGTCACTCACTTCAGTCAGAAGCTCCAAAAGGTCCTGGTGAGGGTCAGCTATGATAACTTCCACAAGAGTCTGGATAAAGTCCGAGCCATTCTCATCTCGGTATGCCACATAGCCTAAAGGGCCATAGACAACAATCAATTTTCCTTCTCATTTAGCAGGAGGGTATAAGGAGAGAGTTCAGGAGAACAGGGGACCTGGGATCCAGTAGAGGAATGAGGCATAGGACAGAGAATAAGGATTTCGTATAGGACCACAATCTTTAAAACGTAACCAAATCAGCAGGTCTCGATCCTCTGATCAACCTGAAGACTGGTTGGTTTAGAGTACGCATAGTACCTAATTCCAGGAAAACGTGTCTCCACGTATTCTGGAACAGGAGCTTTTGGTTCTCCTTGGGGTAAATCAGAAAGCTCTGGTACTGCAGCTATTTTTTTTAGGAATGGATTATTAATAACTTGCTTATCAATAACTGACTCCTGGGAGAGGAATCCAAATTCTCTTCCTATTGCCCATAGGTTTTTGTTTATTTTTTTTAGGTGTGATTTTCCTAATAATGTTGTACCTGGCCTCAGTCTGGCTCCCCTGATCCCTTCCCCTCCCCCCACTCTTCCCTGGCTAGCCATCGTCCTCCTGTTTCTTCATGGAAGTAGACTAGTTGGCTGCAGGGCCACAAGTTTTTCCGGCCTGCGAAAATTAAAGTGTGTACTAGCCAATCCCTGCTGTACACCCCTGGTATGCAATCCCTGACCATTTAGAGTCAGGGGTTGCCTTTATATACCAGTGATCTGCCCTTGGTCAAGCCCATTTGACTTGGGTAATGCCCCGAACAGCATGCCAAATAAATTCCACTTCCAAAATTTTGCACTTGGGGTCTCACTTGCTTCTTTTGACACAACAATACCTTCTGCAGCTGAATAGACTCTCAGGATGTCTTGGTCTGGGTTCCTAGGAGAGTCTTCCCTGCAGAAGACATCTAGGGCAAATCAGAAAATATTATTTACTGTAGAAAAAAATCATTACTATCACCCCCATCCTGTACCTCAAAGCAGTCCTATAAAGGAACTCACAAACTACCAGGAAATCAAAGGGCATTTCAGTCCTAGTCTTGGGGGAGCTTATTAACTCCGCCATTCTTCTACCCAAATGTCACGGCAATGGTTACCTTATTATGCACATCAAAGACTTTTCCCCTAACTTTCTGCTACCCCCATCTCCAGCCCCTTCCTCTTAGCCTTTTCTGTCTCCAATCCATTCCCTGCCCAATTTCCTAAACCAAGGGTAAACTCTACCCTTCCACTGCAATGTAGACATTGCATGGTCCTTTCTTATTCCAGAGTCTATCTCCTCAAAGAAACATGTCCTGATAAAGTAGTAGGAAGGTGAGAAATCCACCCAGTTACTCTTGAATTTCTAAGATCATAGGATATACAGCCAGAAGGGACTTTAAACATTATCTAGTCCAGTCTCCCCCTTTTACAGATGAGGAAAGTGAAGCCCAAAGGGAGGAAGTAATTTGCCAAGGTCACAGAAGTAATAAGTAGCAAAGTTTGAATTTAAACCCAGGTCTACTGACACCAAATCTACGCTACTGCCCTACCCTACCCAAGTTTTTTCTATTCTACCATACTACAACAAGGTTGGGTTTTTTGGTATCTCCTAGCATTTAAAGTCTTCCAGGCTGAGGACTTTGACTCTAATTGGAGACATTGGTTCTATGCTTGTCAAATGGAACAGAAAGAGGATTCAGAGGAACCTAGAGAAAATTAAAGAAAAGAACTGGAAGCTATGATTTGTGTGATATTTAAAAGGAGGACTGGTGAAAAGTAAATATTGTCCTGATTTTCTAAAAAGGGAAGAATATTATCAGCAAACTATAGGTTAGTGTCTGTACTCTGTACTGGTCAGACAGCATCTGGATTATTATGTTCAGTTCCAGGTAACACAACTTAAGGACAGAGGATGGCAATGAACCTTGTGTACATGTCATTGAATTAGTTGGAGGAACTTCAAAGATTTAATATGGAAAAGAGAAAACTCATGGGGAACACAATGACTTTCTTGAAGTATTTGAAGGGCTATCATATGAAAGTGTTTTCTTTGCCCCCCAGAGAAAAGAATCAGAGGTGTGATGAGAAGGAGTTTTTTTTTGTTGTTGTTTTAAAGGGAAAATTTAGGCTTGATGACAGCAAAAACTTCCTAACAATTCAAGCTGTGGAATGGTCTGCCTCAGGAGTTGGTGGATTCCCCCTCACTGAGGTCTTAAAGCAAGAGATTGCAGTGGGAATTCCTTGGAGATTTGTCAGTTATATTATAACAGGGAATGAATTAGATGGCCACTGAGGTCTTTTGCCACTCTAAAATCCCACAATTCAATGAATTCTGCTTTATTAGAAGAGGCAGCAAAGGACAGCAGATGAAGACCTTGGACTTGGAGTCTCCAAATCTGGATTCACATCCTATCTCTCTCTACCAAGTCTCTGCATCTGAGCTGCTCTGATACCTTGGGCAAATCCCTTCACCTCTCTGATCCTTAGCTTCCTCATCTGGAAAATAGAGATAGTAAGACTTTGCAAGTCACATGAAGTTACTGTGAGGATAAAATAAAAAATATTATGTAAAGATTTGCATAAACATGACAATTATGTTTTATTCAACTAACACTGTCTACTACATGCAGGGCTCTGTTCTGGGGAGAAAGGGATAAAAAGGAGGAGGCAAAGATGAAAAGTAGATCATAGATTTAGAGCTAGAAGGTCACTGCCTTCAATGAGCTAAGGGTCTAGCCTCAGCTTTAGCCTCAGGCTCTTGTAGGGTGGGGGAGGGATGAGATTCACACACACATTTGAATACATGGGAATGGAAGAGGTTCCCAAGACAGGTGATAGGTCAGGACTGAGGACAGAGCCCACCCTTAGGAGTTGGGAGGAAGAAGGACAACTAATGAAGTGGACCAAGACTGGATGATCTCAGAGGCCCCTTCAAGGCCTAACATGGCAACCCCTCAAAGGAGAAGGAATCACTTACCTGGCACGTTAGCATAAACCTGAAGGATGTCTGCATGAGAGGGGATAGTTGAAGGCCGCTGTAGCAAATACTGTAGCCAGCGTCCCAGCCAGGGCAATGTTCTAGGTTTCATGCCTGGGTCTCTGTTACCTGACAGCCCATAGAAAGAGGGTGGAAATGAGTATCATCATTTTGTGAGTGAGGAAGTTTGGACTCAAAGTGATGGACTGGCCTGCTCCAGGCCATTCGGGTAATAAACATCAAGGGCTAGAATTGTCCCCTGGCCTTCCTTGCATTGCAAGTAAGGAATAACCCATGGTCTTTGGCTCCAAATCCAGGGTTCTTTTCTCTGCCTCCACAGGAAAACACATGAGGTAAGTTGTAGCTACTGAGGAATAACACCTTTAAGGAACATATGATTTCAAGAGAGAGTCAAAATTTGCACAAATGCAACTATTAGAAAACAATACAGTGTGTGCCATGGATGATGCCAGAGGTGTTCACAATAGAGAGTTCACTGTGGGCTGGAGTGATCTGGGAAGGTTTAATGGACCAGCTGGGCTGAGAGTCACCATCAGAGAAAAGTGAGGGCATGAAGCCAAGAGCTAGGCTGGGAAGGGAGAACTGAGGGTTGGAAGCTGAATGACTACCTGAGTTCCAAAGTTACAAGAGGGCTGAGTCCCCTACTCACCCCCACGGCACCCCTGCAGCAGAAAAATTTTGGCCTTGCCCTGCAGGACCTGACAAGTGCTCAGTTCCCTCACCATCTCTTCCACTTCCACCATCTGTCCATCGGCCCCCAGAAGCCGCCCCTGAGGTTCCCCATGGGCCATAAGGGCTATGAGAGCACAGCTCACAGTGGTCCTACAAGCATCCAGATGCTCCCGGAAATGAACCAATGCCTTTCGAAAAGCCTGAGGGTAAGGAGAAGAGTTCCAATGTACCCCAAAAGCAGATCTTTTTCATGAGGAGAATCCATATTTTCCTTGAACCTATGTCAGATTATACACACACACACACACACACACACACACACACACACACACACACACACACACCCCCAAGTGCTGACCTTCACCTATCTGACCCTAGCTGAAGCCTGACGGCAAATTCCCCACCCCTGGTAGACTAATCAGCCTCAGAAGTCTCTTCCAATTTTGAATTCTCGGCTTCTTTTGTGTAACCACCATCCATCCTGCTGCACACTCGCTGAATACTGGGAATGACTATTAATCAAGAAACACCCTTCCATAGACCCCATGACTTCTCCTGTAATACCCAGTATCCCGGCTCTTGGGGTCCAGCTCGAGTCAATAGACATTTCCTAAGTAACTACTATGTGCCAGATATTGTGCCGCATGCCAGAGATAGTTTAAAAAAACCGGGCGGGGGGGGGGCAGCCTCTTCCATGAAGGAGCTCACAACCTAATGAGGGAGCCAATGTACAAATTACTAGGTACAAGATATTGATACAAGAGAGATTAGAGATAATCAACAAAGGGAAGGTATTAGCATAAAGGGGTGAGGGGTATGGAAAAGCTTCTTGCAGAATGTAGGATTTTAATTGATATAAGAGGCAGAGATGAGGAAGGAAAACATTCCAGGCATGGAAGATATTCAGTGAAAATGGCTCCCTGATTGGCTTGGGCCAGTGGAAGGGAATCTGGATTCCAAAATTAGGAGTTTTGAAAGAAGAAGAAGGAGAAAAGACCTGGCAAAGAAAACACTTTCATATGACAGTCCTTCAAATACTGCAAGAAATCCATCGCGTTCCCCATGAATTTTCTCATCTCCATATTAAATCTCTGAAGTTCTTCCACCTAATTCCATGATATGCACACAAAGCTCTTCACCATCCTCTGTTCACTTTTTACTCTACCAATGTCCTTAAATCGCGTCACCTAGAACTGAACTTAATAACCCAGATGCTGTCTGAGCAGGACAGAGTACAGAGACTAACCTGTAGTTTGCTGATTGTCTTCTCCCCTTTTTAAAAAGTCAGGACAATATTTGCTTCTTTTTTTAATTACTATTTCCTTCCTGCTTTCTTAGAGGGGATGGGTGTTTTGTGAATCATGTTTTCTGGGAAAAACTGGACACCAGGAAATTTGGATGGCCAATGAGCAACCAGGAGAGCAGCTTAGAGATGAAAATGTGGAAGATCTGGCCATTAACTAAAGGGAAGAGGGTTAGTTGCTATTGCAGCAGGAGGAATAGAGGACCTTAGACCTTAGGTACAAAGAGTACGGGATCTTAAGATCATTCATTTAGATCTGGAAAGGTCTGAACCTTTTATTTTACAAGTTGAGGAAAATTAGGCCAAGAAAAGTGATTTTTCTGAGAGCACATAGATCATAAGCTACACAGCTAAGATTTGAACTTTGGAGTCAGCCAACAAGGAATGTCAGGGAATTTCCCATGTGCCTGGGCCTTCGTGAAGAACTGGGTCAGTCTAGCCCACTCTGTGCCTACCTCTATCCCTCTCCTCACTTCATTCCCTCCACCCCCTTTACACCCCTTCCAGTACCTCACCTGGGCAGTGGGGTTCCTCTTCAGAATGCTCTTAAAACCCAGGGTCTGGAATAGCCTCTTCAGGGCTTTAAGGTCCTGTTCAGCCCCAGGGCGGTCCCGGGTGACACATAAGACAAGGGCCACCTTTTCCCCAGACATGTCATATACCTCTTGAGGGGTGGGGTTGTGCTGGGGGAACAAAAAGGTGAGAGATGAGAAAACTTGATTTGGTGGAAGTGAGTGGTTGGAGTGGAAGGAACTCTCTAAGCTCAGACTCAACCCTAAACTCTCGTTCCCCTGTTCTAACTCTTTTCTCCCCTTCTCTCTCTGGACTCTTTTCTCTTCTTCATTTTCTCTAGGTCCCTGTTCACTCTGACCTGGATTTTTTTCCACACAGATCCCCATCAGCACCTTCTCTTCTTTCCCCCTCAGGTCTCTCTTCTCTTCCCTTTCTCCCCAGGTCTTGTCCCTATTGACAACATATCTGGTCCCCTCTTACCTCCAGGTCCTGTGACCTTGTTCTCCCAAAGTACAGCGCACCCCGAAGGGAGCTCTGGAAGATGGGGCACCTGTACCCTATAGTAGGCATCTCTTGAGTTACCTTGCCAATGACCTGATAGGAGGAGGAAAGGCAATCAGCCAAAATGAACCTGAAGGAGCTAGGGATTTAGCCTGAAGAAGAGAAGTCTTAGGGGAAACATGAAGAGTACACTAGTTCTACCTCCCCCGAGAGGGCAGAAGTAGGGCTACTGAGTGGGAATTACTGGAAGATATATTTGAACTCTAGAAGAACTTTGTAACAATCAGAGCTGCCAGCAATGGAATGAGTAGCTACCTTGGTAAGTAGTGAGCTAGAAGGCAATGGAAATCTTCAGGCAGAAGATAATTGTTTATTGAGAATATTATAAAGGTCTGCTTAAGATAGCAGCTGGACAGATTACCTCTGACATGCTATGGAGCTTGCTAGTGATGGGGTGGGGAGAACTGTAGCAGGTTTCAGGGGGTGACTCCCAGACCCCCTCAAAACTTAAAGAATGGTCTGAAGATGAAGGCAATGGTAGGGCCTGGGCCTGTGGGGTGGCACACTTTGGGGTCAAGAATCCTGGGAAAGAGAGCAGGGTTCTTCCATCAATCTTGCTTTTAATTACAACTACAGTAATTATAAAAATGGGGAAGATGGGGGGAAATCTGGGGAGGAGGTTCAGCAAACATAGCACTAGAAAGAATCTCAAGACCTGAGTTCCAATACAAACCTCATCACTAACAAGCCTTTTATGATCCGATGTCTCTCTACCTTTCCCACCTTATCTCCTAAGTGGCACTGTGGATAGTGTGCTAGGCCTGGAGTCAGGAAGAGCCAAGTTCAAATCCAACTTCAGATACTTACGAGCTGTGTGACCCTAGGCAAATTTTCTCAAATATAAAATGGATATGATATAGCACCTATCCCCAACCCCCAGAGATGTTGTGAAGATCAAATGAGATATTTGTAAAGCACCTGACACACTGTAAGTGTTTAATGCTTGTTTAGGGCAGGTAGATGGTACAGTGGATAGAGAGCTGGGCCTGGAGTCAGGAAGACCCGAGTTCCAATGTGGCCTCAAGATACTTACCAGCTGTATGACCTTGGACAAGTCACTTAACCCTGTTTGCCTCAGTTTCCTCATCTATAAAATGAGCTGAAGGAAATGGCAAACCACTCCAATATCTTTGCCAAGAAAACACCAAATGGGGTCACAAAGAGCCAGACGTGACTAAACGACTATAACGTTTGTTTCCTTCCTTCCCATTACTCCCCATCATGTATTCTACGTTTCAGCCAGACTGAAGATCTACTTTTCTAAACCCTAATTCCACACCTGTACCCAGCTATTCCCTCCATCTGCAATGCTTTCCTTTCTTTCTTTCCTATCAGAACCCAACCATCCTCAAGACCCGCATCCATGACACTTTCAGAGATCCTCCTCATCAGAGATTTCCACCTGCCCCCAATCTCATGGTACTATGTGGCTCTCACTTCCTAGTTGTGTAATGGAGACATTAAGTCTCTGGGCCTCAGTTTCTTCACCTGTAAAATGATGATAGCTCATGTACCACATACCTCGTATTGTAAGGTAATCAGTAAGCCTTAGAGAATTATTTATTTCATTATTTATATGCCTTTTATGGCCAATATCTCATTAAGTCAGCTAGTTCACAGTATCATAGATAGAGCTGGAAGAGACCTTTGAGACCATCTAGTTCAACGCTCTTATTTATACAGAGGAAGAAATGAGGCCCAGAGAGATTAAATCACTTCCCCAAGATAGTGACAGAGCTGGGATTTGGACTCGAGCACTTGGACTTCAAATCCAGTACTTTCCCCATTGCATCATGCTGCCTGAGCTACTCCCGTTGCCTCCATCTTCGCTGTATGTCTCTCAGCTTTGGCTCCCATGCCTAGGCCTGAAGCAAGTCCCATCTCTGTCTAGACTCCCTTGTTTCCTCTAGATGGAATAGTTGACCTTTAAGCTCCTTTCTAATCAATGCTGAATAAACAGAGCTGGATGAAGAATCATCAAAGAATTCAGAGCTGGGACTTAAAAGATTGGCTCGAATTTATCCCAAAGATTTACAAACTGTTTTCACCACAATTCATTTATACTAATTGCAGATGAGGAAACAGGTTCAGGAAAAGTCAAGCCACACAGCTGGGAGTCAAAATTCCAACCCAGGTCTCTTCACTGACTCCAAGCCTCTTTCCACTAAACTATACTTTCTTTCACACACCAACTCTATGTGTGTATGCATGTATGTATATGTGTATATGTTATATACATATCCATGTATAAAATCTGTTGAGTGAATATATATCTGAGAAATGGGACATTCTATCCACTCTGCCACCTAGCTGCCCTGGTAGGGAAGGAAGGAAAGATGGAAAGAAAGAAAGAAAGAAAGAAAGAAAGAAAGAAAGAAAGAAAGAAAGAAAGAAAGAAAGAAAGAGAAAGAAAGAAGGAAGGAAGGAAAGGAAAGAAAGAAGAAAGAAAAGAAGGAAGGAAGGAATTTGAAGCATCAGTAATCAATAAAACTTACTATTATTCATTCTCTTCTCTTCACATAGAAAGCATCCAAGGCCAAATTTCTGCCCTGTTCTCGTTTTACTTTTACTGTTCTGTAAGCCATTGCACAGGTGGCTGAAATGACTGCTTTTTGTAAATGAGGTAAGAGTTGGGATATGAGCTCATCTGCAAATTTGCTGAAAGCATCTTTAGGACATCTAGCTGCCAGTTGTAGCCAGGAGGATAGAGATGGTGACCTGAGCTGTGGGCCCCAGATGTCATGGTAGGACCCTCCCACCCATTAAAAAGAAGGGGTGGGACAGAGGGGCCTCCCATTGCTAAGCCAGTCCAGACCTGGGTAAGCACCTCCAGCAGGTGCCAGTGGGGAGAATGCCTGCAGAGGTCTGTCAGGATGGAAAGAAAAGCATTGGATTCCAAATCTGCTGGAGACAAGAAGGGAAAGGAGGAGTCAATTCAGAGAGAGACACTGGAACACAAATGAATCTGGGAAGATAGTGCAGATGTTTCCAGAGCCCCTGTTGCTGCCCTTCTCCCCAAACCCAGGTGCCCATGCTGGCTCTCACTTACTGTTAAGGCTGCCCAGCAACAGAAACACCTTGGCTTTGCCCCACAGGGCTTGGCAGAGGTTCAGCTCTCCAATCAGCTCCTTCTCTTGCACCTCCCTCCCATCTGGCCCCAGCAGCCACCCTCGACGTCCACTTTGAGCTATGAAGACGACCAATGCGCAGCTGATGGGGCTCCTATGGGCATCCAGAAGCTCTCGGAAATGAGCCAGTTCTTTCTGGAAAGACTGGAAGAGCAACAGGCCAGATTGCTTGAGCTTTGGGAGAGGAGTTGGAATTTCAGAGGGATGCAGAAGCCATCGTGAAAATCACTCACCTGGGCCTTGGCCACTCTTCTAAGGTAGTTCTTAAAACCGAGTGCTTCGTACATAGCCTCCAGAGCAGCAACTGCCCTATCCTCTCTGGTTTGCCCTCCCAAGGCACAAAGGGTCAGGGCCACTTGGGCCCCAGACATGTCATATTCCCCCTGGGAAGACAAGTGCAGAGATGGGGAGGGAGGTAGGGGGAAGGGAGTCTCTCCTCCTAGAAATCAGGAGCCCAGGAGTGAAATTGGGTCAAGGCTCAGCTATTGAGTGGGGGAAAGAGCCCCATCAGGGTGAAGTCATTAGGTTTGCCTCACCTACCTTCTTCTTCAGCCAGTCCCTAGCCTCTGCCTTTTCCACTGCCACCTGCAAGGAGCTTGCCACCAGGAAGGCCATGAGCAGGATCACTGTCCCTTTGCCTCTTAGACTCTTCTCTGGCTCTCCCCCACTGGACTCTCACTCTCAGGTTCTGTCATCACTGGGTCTTGCACCTTGGAACTCAATTTATGACTACTGAAGAGCTGGACTCTGCCCTCATTTTTGAGATCTGAATGGGGAGCTAATTTCCTGCTTCCCCAGTAATTCAACTCACTGCCCTAGTCCTCATCTTTAGACACCACTCCCTTTACAGGAATGAGACAGGCTGTCTGCCAGCACCAGCACCTTCTCCTGGACCTTCAATAACTTTGTCTAAGGCCAATCCTGTCCTTGGGTTATACTTAGCCCCTGCCTTCCTCTTCCCTGATCTGGTTACACTCTAAGGTCACATTTCTGTTGACTTCACACTCCCAGCAAGAGGAAGGCACATTATATTGCCCTGTAGGTAAATGTAAGATGTGCCTTTCCATCTGATTGGCAGTTGAAACTTCCTATACCTTACGCTCCATTAGAATATGGTTAAGAGCAAGAACTCTCATTTTTTAACTGTCTTTCCAATACTTAACATATAGTAAATACTTAATAAATGCTTTCTCATTCATTCCTTTATCATCCTTGTTTCACCTATGACTCATTCTGAGAATCCCTGGCCTCAGTGACCCAAGTACTAGACTCAGCTCTGTTACTAATCTTGACCTTGGCCAAGCTTTCTTTTCTCTGGACTTAGTTCAGTGATGGGGCTAAGGGATTAATTGAGAGTACCTGATGACTTCTTATAGTGCTTAAGGTTTGCTAACCACATTCTATATCTTATGCATGTCTGATCCTCATAAGCCAGCGGTTCTCCACCTGTGGGTTATGTTCACTTTGTAACAATGAAAATACATCCTGCATATCAGATATTTACATTACGATTCATAACAGCAGCAAAATTACAGTTATGAAGTAGCAACGAAAATAATTTTATGGTTGGGGTTCACCACAACATGAGGAACTGTATTAAAGGGTTGTGGCATTAGGAAGGTTGGGAACCACTGTCATAAACCACTCTCAAAGCTAGGTATTACACAGATACTATAGTTGAGAAAACCTCAGCAGTTAAATGAGTTGGCAGTGACTATAAAGCTAGAACTTGTTGGTAGCAGGATTCAAATCCAGATCGTAGGTCCTGGTTCCAAGTTGAGTAGGATTTATAGTATATTACACAGCCTTCCATAAGGCTCCATCTACACCTAACACACTATGTTCTCTGGTCTCTTCCAGTTGTGACATTATGAACTCTCAAGAAGGAAGGGCCTCAGAGGACATCTAGTTCATTTGGTGCATAAATGAGAGGCCTCTAGAGAACATACCCTCCAGGAGATTATCCAGCAGATTTTACCAGAACCCCTCAGGTGAGAGGGAATGCACCACCTCTAAAACCAAACCTTTATACTTCTGATAGCTCTGACTGTGGTAGGAAGTTTTCCTATTCTGCCTTCTGGGATAAAGCACTACAAGCTGGAGCCCTTTTCTATAGGACAACTCTCCAAATATTTGTAGACAGTTATCATTCCCTTCCTCAGTCTTTTATTTTCACAATAACCATCCTGGTTTGTTGTTTTTGTTTTTTTTCAACCAACCTCATGGTCCTTTAACATCCTGGTTGCTCTCCCAGATTATCAATGCCCCCCCTATACAATGCGGTGCCCAAAATCAAACCAACACTCTACATGTGGTCTGACAAAAGCAATGGGACTTTTACCTTCTTAGTTCTAGCCATAATGCTCATATTGAATCTGCAATATAGGTTAACACATCCAGATTGCAAACAAAGAGTTATCTAAATGCTTGCCCCATCTTGTCATTGGTGAAATTGGTATTTAAGAATCAACGGTAAGATTTTACGTAATCATCAAATGCATGTAATTAGATTTGGTCCAATATTCTAGCCTTTCAATAGCTTTTAAAATACTGTCACCCAAATGTTAGCTATCCCCTGCCTCAGTTTTCTGTTGCCTGAAAATTTGACAAGCACATCATCTATGTCTTTATCTAAGTCATTGATAAAATGTTAAAAAGTCCAGGCCCAACCACAGATCCCTAGGGCACTGTCCTAGAAACTAGTGTCCAAGTTGGCATTAAACCCCTACTCAAGTCTAGAGAGATATTTCCTGCCCCAGGTCACAGAGGATAACTGGCAGAGATCACCTAGGTCAAGTGACTCCCAGTCAGTTGGATTAAAGTAGGCTCCCTAGGGGTCAGCCTTCAACTTCTGCCATTAACAAAGATAGGGATCTTGGGGCCTATCCAAGTCATTTCATTTCTTTCCCTTTCCTTATATCCAAGAAGTATACCCCCTCTCCCAGTACAGGTAGAGAGGCATTGGCAATGTCCAAAATTTTTATAAGCTACAACCCTTATCCTAGCCCCCCCATCCTCCTGCCTCCCCACCCCTATTCCCCCTTATGCCTCACTTCTCTAGTAACAGGATAGTTTATCATTGAATGTCAGACCTGGAAGGACTCTTAAAAAATAAAATCTGATCTAACCCTCTCATTTTACAGATGGAAAAAATGCCAGAGAGGGGACAGGAATTATTTTAGATCATGTAGCTAGTAAGCAACAGGAAGGATTTGAAGAATGAATCTAATATTCCTTCAATCTCAGGCGAGTAAGATCCTGGGATTATCAATTTGAGTGCACTTCCCTTCCCTCTATAGATCATGGGTTACTCTGCTAGAGTCCTGACAGGTTCTCAGTCACTTGGGAAGGATGTGGAGAACTGAGGGAGGATCCAATAGGCACAGAAACAAGGGCAGAAAGGGCAGGGAGGCAGAAGTTCTCTGGAAATGTGAAAGGGACTCTGATTCAGAGAGGAGAAGATTAAGAGTTCTATCTGTCTTTTAGGCTGGGGCAGGATTTAAGGGAAGAAGCTGAAGACAGTGGCCATTGGGAGCTTAGGCACAGGGAGGAGAGATAGAGAACATGTACAAGATATTCTCCATAGCCTCCAAAAGAGAGAATGATTAAGAACTGTCTTCTTCAACCTCCTTCAAAGATCAAGAGGCCTGAAATCCCCACTGGAGTCCTTCCTAAACCCCAGATGAGGCTCCACCTAGAGTCTACTTCAGTACTCAAGACTCTAGAGATGCAGGGACATTCAATATGCTGCTGTGTGAAGAAAAAATGCTCTAAAAGAAGCAAGTGAGACAGGGGCAGAATCAGGGAGTAAAAGGGGAGGAGGCAGGGGCAGCTAAGTGGTGCAGTGAATAGAGCACTGGCACTGGAGTCAGGAGGACCTGAGTTCAAATCCGGATTTAGACATTTACTTACTAGCTGTGTGACTTTGGCCAAGTCACTTAACCCCAATTGCCCTCCAAAAAAAAAAAGCAAAAAAGGGAAGGAGGCTGAGAAAGAACACCTACCCTATCACCCCATACTCAAATACTTCCCATGGATTATTTCACCAACCACTCCCTTCCCCTCTTCCCATTTCCGGAAGTTACAGGTCAACAAGGACAGGAGGTTTAGTACTAATGGGAGTGATGGTGGCTTCTCCAAGAGAGGGGCAGCTGCACCTTGCTGGAAGGTGGCTGGTTCCTTTGTCTGTGAAGCTATCAGGGTGGAAAAAGATAAAAGCATTGTTATGGCCAGGGGTCCATCGGTATTGAGGTTGGATGGTGGTCAGGGAAGGAAATGTGGTATTGAGGTTGGATGGTGGTCAGGGAAGGAAATGTGCAAAGTATGGGCAGGTAAGGGATTTGTCTCAACTTCCCTGCATCTCACTGCATGTCCTTATCCCTTCAAACTAGTATATATTCCCAGACTCTGGAAACATTAAGTGAAAACGAGAGAGGAAGATGGGAAGGAATACAGAACAAAGAGAAGGGAAAAATAAATTTTAAAAAGTAGTAAAACTATTTTCTTGGTTTTGTGAAATATGGATGGATGCATATGTTCTGTGAGTTTCTGAAGATGAAGTTCAAAGGGACCAAGGAAATTGAAATGCCTCTAGTTTCTTGTGATAGTCAAGTTCTTTGTTTGGCTGAAGTCAATATTTGCTGTAGGTGGGAGAAACATAACTATTAGAGAAATGAAGGATGAAGAGATCTTCATGGTATTCTGAGGGGCAAGAATGACCTTCATTTAGAAAGGGGAATTTTCAGATATTCTGCTGTGTGCTCAGGCGGGCCATCATCAATGCTGGGTGATCAAAGCAATCTTCTGTTGTCTTCCTTCAGAATCTCCTCTCCACCTGAAGGCTCCCCCTCCATGGAGAGAGCTGTGGTCATCCCACCGACTGTGCCATCTTTACATGAAGGCTCTGGTGGGCGATGAGGTGTGCACGCTGCTTGAAACTCTTGTCACATTCACTGCAGCCAAAAGGACGCTCACCAGTGTGCACTCGGCGGTGGTCTAGAAGGTAGGAGCGGAGAGAGAAGCTCTTTCCACATTCAGTGCACTCATAAGGCTTCTCACCTGTATGGATACGCTGGTGGTCAGTGAGGTATGCACTTCGGCTGAAGCTCTTGCCACACTCAGTACAGGTGAAAGGTTTCTCACCTGTGTGGACACCCTGGTGGCGAACAAGGTCTGAGGAGCTGCGGAAACTCTTCTCACATTCCTGGCACTTGTGGGGCTTCTCACCTGTGTGTGTACGCTGGTGCCGTGACAGGTCTGAGCCCCAACGGAAGCGTTTTCCACATTGCTGGCAGCTGTGGGGTTTCTCAGCTGCCAAGTCTTGGAACTGTCTCCGGCGTGTGGGAGGGCGTCCTCTCTTCACCGCCACGGGGCGCTCTTGCCCCAGCTCTGGGTCAGGTTGATTCTCACTTTCCCAGACTTCACCTTCCTCAGTGCTCCAGGACACGTCACCTCCAGATCTGCCAGGTAGTGACTCCACTTCTTTCAAACTAGCCTGGTAGGAAGTTTTCTCATTCTGGCTCTTGATCCCCAAACCTGGGTGGAAAAACAGATGATCAGGCATCTCATCTGATACAAGAAAGGCCAAATTAAATTACCTAACTTTAAGAAGAAGTAAGGGACTACGCTTACCTATCAAACCATGCCAGGGCAAGGGACTGAAGAAGAGACCATCTTGACTGTTCCTGTCTGCTTTATGACCAGTGTGAAGTTTCCTCCACAACAAGGAAGCACTCACAGTCTTGCATCATACCTACCCACCCTGCTAATGGAATCTGGAAAACCATCTGGAAAATTACATGGGCAAAAGGAAGCAGATGAAGACCCTATAACTTCTGGGGAAGTTATTTGTCTAAAAGGTCAGCCACAGTCATACTTCCTTTGCCCCAGGCCAAACTAGGAGTAATCACTACCTTAAGTGACACAGGGGTCAACAGCCTGTAGAACTCAGAGAACTGAACATATGACTCAACCATGGATGAAAACTCGTTCTTACCCAGAGAGATATTGCGGAAGTTCTCCCGTTTTATGTCCCAGAAGAGGTCCCTCTGAGCAGGATCCAGACACCCCCATTCTTCCCGAGAGAGATAAAAGGGCACATCTCCAAATGACACTGGTCCCTGAAACAGTGAGACAGTCTGGCTCAGTACAAACTGACCTCAGGGCAATCTTACCCTTCATGTCTGAATCTACAGGGCGGGATGTGACAAGGTCAAAAGACCAAGAATGAGTGAATTTTAGATACTACTCTGAGCCATGCAAAGAGTTTTACAAACATATCTAATTTGATTCTCATGACAACCTGTGAGAACTACTGTCCACATTTTAGAGATGAAGAAAATGAAGCTCAGAAAAGAAGAATCTTGTCCATGATCATTTAACTAGTATGCACCAGACAGTCTCTCCTGACTCTGCACCTAGCACTTATACCACCACACTACGCTGTGAAGGGAGGGGAACAAATCTGAATACAATTAAGTGATATCCCAACCTAAGAGGACAAATTCTAGATTATGAAGAGAAGAACACCCTCTGTACCTGGACCCATTCTTACTCTGTTCTTTTCCTTAACTTGCCCTTTCTCAACTTCTTTGTCTGATGAATTCCTACTCATCTTTTTAACTTTTTGTGTCACAGGCTCCTTGGGCAGTTCAGAGAAGTCTATGGAGCCTTAATCAGAATGTTTTTAAATGTATTAAATAAGGAGCCAAGATGGCGGCGTAGCAGCAGCAACATATCGCAGCTCTCACATAGCCACCCCAAAATACCCATAAAATAGGACTCTAAACCAATCTTGGAACTCCAAAACGCACACAAAGATACTTCCCACTAAAGTCAGCTCGGCTACGA
>CM053583.1:311466775-311510970 GCA_028627135.1 Pseudochirops cupreus
TGACATAGGAGAGAATAGACTGGGGGAGGGGGGAAACACTGGGATGGCTGTTTTGGGGTG
This sequence comes from Pseudochirops cupreus, assembly GCA_028627135.1. Classification (NCBI taxonomy): domain Eukaryota; kingdom Metazoa; phylum Chordata; class Mammalia; order Diprotodontia; family Pseudocheiridae; genus Pseudochirops; species Pseudochirops cupreus. Next base: position 311,466,836 of record CM053583.1, read on the forward strand.
GTGGGCGGGGGAAAGACGGGGAGAAAATATGTAACTCAAAAAAAATTTAATAAAATAAATTAAAAAAAAACACTAGAGAGTATAAGAATAAGTGGAGACTACCTTTAAAAAGATAAGTAATATTTATCTAAAACTATCAGCAAGCATTATCTGTAATGGGGATAAGCTAGCAGCCTTCCCTCGACAATTAGGAATGAAATAAGGATGCCCATTATCATCTCTACTATTCAATATTGTATTATAAATGTTACTTATAGCAAAAAAAAAATAAAAATAAATTGAAGGAATTAGAACAGGAAATGAGGAAACAATAGATATATGAAGGTATACTTAGAGAATCCTAGAGAATCAACTAAAAGTCTGCTTGAAATAATTAACAATTTTAGCAAAGTTTCAGGATACAAAATAAACCCACTTTAATCATCAGTATTACTATATACTACCAACAAAGACTAGCAAGAAGAGATAGAAAGAAAAATTCCATTTAAAACAACTGTAGGAAATATAAAATCCTTGGAGGCTACTGTAAAACCAAGCATGAGCAGCTTTCCAGAGGACTGCTGCTGTCAACAGCTTTTCAAGGTTCTGATTACACAGTATAATGAACTCTCTATCTATTCAACAACAAACCAAGAGAAAACATTCACAGAAATCAAAATACAGCAATTACAATGTTAAGACATAACAGCTTATCACTAAAATGGCCACACAGTTTTCACCAAAGTGGCCACATAATTTTTAGCAAAAGATAACATTCATTTAATAAGTCTTTCATTTAGTAAAGCCTTAATTCAATCATCCTTAATGAGGCAAACCTCCTTAATTGACACAAAGTACAAAGGTCAAAGTCCTTCAAACCTAGGTTACAATTAAGTTACAACATATCAGTCACTACTAAGTACCCTCTTCAGGGACAGTGGAAAACACAAAGGCCGTCCACCCCTAGGTCACAATTAAGTTACAATCTCATCAGTCAGCATTAAATACCCAAGGAGAAGTCTTTTCATCTTGACTTGAGGCAGGCTCTCAGCTTCCATGGTTCCTCTTCCATGGCCCCAGTTCCTGCCTGAATCTAACCAACTGCCACCTGAGTTCAAAGGCAGAAAGCTCCTAGTTCCTTGTCTAGCTCTTTGTATAGTTCCTCATCCAGTTCCCATTCCACATTGAAGTTCAGTGTTTGGTCCACCTCAAGTCCTTCAGTTTCTGTTCCTGGGAAGATAAAGCTTAACAAAGCCACAATAACCTTCTTAGACATTGCCAGCATCCTCATCAATTCACTTTCTGCCTGTGAAATCAACATAGACCCAACAAGAAGGTCTGAGGCCTCTATCAACAAATGAATCTGAAAAAGTAACATGAAAACAGACAGGCCAAGTACCTGCATCAGAGTCATGCTGCCTCCCAGTTCTCCTCTCTTCTTATTTCTCAGTTCTTCTTCCCAGCAGCTCTGGCTGACCCTCAGGAGCTCTCAGTGGAAGTTCTGACTAGCTCTCAGAAGAAGCTCCCCACCACAAGCATCGTTCTCAAAATCACTTCTCAGACCTGGGCCTCTGCTTCTCAGCAACCATGCTGCTTGCTTCCAGATGTTCTAGCTCTCTAGCTTGGGCTTTTGTAGGGGGCAATGTCAATGGTTAGCTCGGAGGGTTCTGCCATGGGTGTGAATCCAGGCCAAGGACCCCCTTGAGCCTGTTTTTACTACCTAGGCCCAGTATCTCAGGATGTGGACTCACTACCCCCTATTACTCATACCTGTGCCCCTCCACCCCCATTTAAGGGAGGCTTGGAACATTCTGACTGTCCCTGAAACCCTGGCTGCTTGAGGGATATAGATAAAGTAGAGATGCATAAGATAAGAAAGCAGGAAAGTGTCCCAAGGGAATGGCCTCTTAAAGGGTGAAAGCTAGGTGCCTCATGTAAAAAAACAATGTGAAGTTTCCCATGAGAAAGTATGATGTAAGTGCTTTAGCTATAGTATATAAACCTGAACCCTCAGACGCTAATTTGAGATTTTCTTGGCATGCAATAATCGTATGAATGCAATCTTCATTTGGCTCACAGACTCATTATTCAAACTCCCGTGTTTCAGATGGTGCTGTGCATGCAGATTATAGGCTTTTCTTTATATAAGGTATTAGCTTCTCTGTGTTGTAGCCCCTTCTTGTTACATCAGGAAGTTCATCCCACTATGGCATTCATCAGTTCTGGGTCTTAATACTTGACGCAATCCTGAGCTTGGAACAGGTGCTAAGCACCTGCTTGATTATAAATACAAAGGGATCTTCAAATTCCATTACTATTACAGCTACCTGCCAAGACAAACCCAGAAGTATATGTAAACAATGACAAAACACTTTTGACACAAAGTAAGATTGGAATTGGAATTGGAAAAATACCCATAGAATAAAAATGACAATTCTACCTACATTGATCTGTTCTGTGCCGTACCAATCAAATTACCAAAACATTATTTTATACTGCTAGAAAAAAATAATAACAAAATTCATCTGGAAGAGCAAAAGGCCAAGAATATCAAAGGAATAAATTTTTAAAATGTGAAGGAAGGTGGTCTAGAGACATATCAGGTCTCAAACAATCTTGTAAAGTATAATAATCAAAACAATCTGGTATTGGCTAAGAAATAGAGTGGTAGATCAGTGGAATAGATTAGATACATATTATATTCTAGTAAATGACTAAATAGTAATCTAGTATCTGATAAACCCCAAATCCAAACTTTTGGAACAAAAACTCATTATTTGACAAAAACTGCTGGGGAAAACTGTAAAAGAGTATGGCAGAAACTAGGTATAGAGCAACATCTCACATCCAATACCAAGATCAAAATGGGTACATGATTTACAAATAAAGGGTGATACCATAAGCAAATTAGGAGAGCATGGAATAGTTTATTTGTGAGATCTATGAATAAGGGAAGAAATTAAAACCAAAGAAAACATAAGGAACAAAAATTAAAAGGCAAACAGAAAACTGGGAAAAATTTTTACAAAAAGTGTCTCTGATAAAGGGCTTATTTCTCAAATACATAGAGAGCCAAGTCAAATTGATAAGAGTACAAGTCACTCCCAAATTGATAAATGGTCAAAGGATATGAACAGGCAGTGTTCAGAAAAAGAAATCAAAGCTATCTATAGCTGTATGAAAAAAGTGCTCTAAATCACTAGTGATTAGAGACATGCAAATTAAAACAACTCTGAGGTACAATCTCACACCTATCAGATTGGCTAATATGACAAAAAGGGAAAATGATAAATGCTAGAGGGGTTGTAGGAAAACTGAGACATTAATGCAGTGTTGGTGGAGTTGTGAACTGATCCAACCATCCTGGAGAGCAATTCTGAAAGGGCAACAAAACTGTGCATACTCTTTGATCTAGCAATAGTATTGCTAGGTCTATATCCAAAATATATGTGTAAATATATGTATAGATATAGATAGATAGATAGATAGATAGACAGATAGATAGATAGATTTTTTTAAAAAGGAAAAGGAAAGGACATATTTGTACAAAAATATTTATAACAGCTCTTTTTGTGGTGGCAAAGTATTGGAAACTGAGGGGATGCCCATCAATTGGGGAATGGCTAAACAAGCTGTGTTATATGATTGTGATGGAACATTATTGTGCTATAAGAAATTACAAACAGGATGATATCAGAAAAACCTAGAAAGACTTACATGAATGGATGCAAAGTGAAGTGAGCAGAACCAGGAGAACATTGTACACAGTAACAATAGTATTGTATTATGAAGAATTCTGAATGACTTAGCTATTCTTAGCAATACAATAAGCCAAAATAATCCCAAAGGATTGGTGGCATTTGAAAAAGTTTGAGAGACATAATTTCTGGGTAATTGCATCATTTCATTAATAATGCCAGATGAGATCTAGACGAAAGACCCTCTCATGGTGATGTGCTCACAACTTAGATGCTCTTGGAAAAGTAGATATTCTTGAGGGTGGTAATCAACTCTGACTGGTCAAAAATCAATGAGAAAATGAATATTACAACAAAAGGGTGGGCTATATTACAGTGAGGGTTTTGGGGTATGTGAGTTGGCTCACCCAAATCTTAGTCAAAGAGACTTATCAATTGCCATATCACCTGTCTGACAAAAAGGAGAATCAACATTTCCATTACCTTTCTGAGTAAACGCAACAAGCAGGAACGCACCCATTAGCCCAGACTTAGAATTTCTATTATTGCCTTTAGATCTTAGCCATCCTAGCTATGTAAGTGTTGTAGAAGATTTCTCACACTGATTTATGGATGAGGAAGTACAAAAGGAGAAAAACCTTGGTCCTAATTCAATAATTAGTGATTAAATACAAGAAAGAAATATTTATTTCTCATAGACTCATGATGAAGCAAAGTCTCCCTTCCCAAGCCACTATGAACTAGTTCTCCACCCCACTCCAAGAATATGCTCAAAGTTGCTTTCTTTGTCCACACATGGAAGTTGGGGGGTGGGGAGGGTGGGGTCCTGCATCCAAACATGTGTCATTCACTACAAAGAGGCTTGCACTCTGAGATCAGAACACACCTGGCACAAAACAGGACAACTCTTACAATGCTTCAAGAAGAGCCATGGGAGAGGCTGGGTCTTAAAAACTGCCAAAAGACTAATTCCCTTACCTTTTTCAAAGACTGAAGTGTGGTAAAAGGAGGGAGAGGTAATGTATCTCATGTATTATGGAATTTGTTTCTATATATCTAATCTGTTCATAGTGTATACGATCTCCATTATAGATTCTTTGCTAATATTTTACTTAAAGTTTTTGCTAAATGTTTATTAAAGATATTGGTCTATAGTTTGTTTTGCTGTTTTAACCATCCCTGACTAATGCATCAAGACCAGTGTAGAGAAATTCCATCTATTGTGAGGGCTGTCCTCGACCCGTAGCATAGGAGTATTTTTGTGTGACCTGAAGGAACAAAGAAGAGACATCTCTAGGCTCTTCTCCAACAACCCTTTTTCCTTTCCAAACTTTTTAAACATTCCTTCCAGAAGGGGAAGCAGAAAGTTAGGGCCAGAGACTCCTTGGTCATTCAACTCTCCTCAGAGAGAGGAGGTACTAGACTATAATTATATCAATCTGCTCCCTTAAATATTATTAATCTAAAAGATGAAATTTTCAGGTTCAAGCTAACTTTTGATCATTAATCATTATTGGGAGGAAGCAATACCCCAAGCTTTATTATCCAAAGCTTGACCCCTCTCCCACCAAATACCAGTGCCTCAATGAACATACATAACACATAGCAAAGAAAACCCTTTTATCCAAATCAAGTACCAAAACAGAAAGCAAGGAAGGTACATATAGGAGTATATATTCCAGACAATACCAAAGGAAGGAGCTCTTCCATTGGGAGTGTTAAAATAAAATCCCCCATATACTGCTTCCCAGGTCCAAAAGGTGAACCTGGAATGAGGCCAAGGCTGATCAGAGTTTATAAAGATTATAACTGCATTTATTGCCTGAGAAGAAGCTTTCGAGCTGGAGCAGTGAGACAATGTTCACATCTGCTCAAAGGGGAGTGGAAAAGGATGAGATGTTTATACATAATTCAGGTGGGAAGTGGAGGTCTAAGGAGAAGATATTTGTAAATACAAAATATCAGAAAGCAGGAGGATGGCCGCTCTTTAGCTTAACTCAGGTACCAAGATGTTTGTTTCCCTTTAGATTAATAAAAATCCAAGATATTTCATTTTTTCCTCCTCTGTGCTAGTCAAGACTGGTTTCGGCAATTTGCAGGGATCTCTGAATTCAGCTAAAGTTTACTTTGCAAAGGATCACTGGTATGACAAGTGGTCCTGGGCATCAGAAGTCCTGATTAGCTAGTTGTGCTAACTCCATTGTCTGGTTCCCCTGTGAAAAGGGGAAGCTCTAGCATATTTTTTTATATTTTTTTCCAGTGGGGGAGGTATGGAAGGGTAAGAAAAAGTAGTATAGGGTAGCAAAAAGAAAAGAAAAGAAAGAAAAGAGGGTCATTTAGGTATTTTTAACCATGCAGAAAATAGAACAGAAGCCAGGAAAAAAAAACCCAGACAAGTCAGACAACTTTTATAAGCACAGAATGAACTTACTATATTATAAAAAAGAAAAATAACAGAGACTTACAATTTTATATACAATCTTCCTCTATTCTACTATGTTACTGGTGATGAGAATGGGAACAATAGAGTGGCCAAGAAACATAGTTTGGACCAACTAGGGTTTACTGAGTTCACCTACAGGGGAGTCTCCCCCTAAGAGACAAAGATGTATAGTGAACAATGTTTATATAGATTTCAAGAAATAAGGAACAGGTTAATGGACAGGACAAAAATTAATTGGTCAAGGTTCCTATTGCTGGGGTTAGAGACAGAATTGGTTAGGGTTAAGGAGTAACTATACAAGAGGATGGGAAGAGTGGACCTAGGCTCTTCCTCCAAACAGGCTAAATGACAGGATACTGTGGCATGTCCTATTTTGGGTCACTTGCCTTGCATATAATGGGAGAGCACGGGTATAGATGTGTGAGCAAAGCAGAGTGATTCTCAAAAGGGAGTAGCTCTGGATCCACATTCCCAACTCTGAGATTCTCAAATCCTGCAATTTACCTTTCATCCAATTTCACCTTCTCTGAACTTTGGGGCTGCTTATCCCAGACTTTCCCTTCAGGGCTGATTCTATACCTTCACAGTGTTAATGGTGGGCCTATCAAATACATTCAGACCTTGTCAACAGTCTTTGAGAGAATCTCAGAGAGATCTCAGAGGAACCACAGGACTAAAGTATGCTCTTCTAATTTTTTTTAAAGGCAAAAGAGGGGACATACAAACTATTGACCAGAGAGTCTGGCTTTGATACATGGAAAAATTATAGAACATCTTTTAAAAAGTGTGGGTTTTTGGTGAATATCTGGGAAAGGATCAAAAATGGATCAAAAAAGTTTAAATTCCTTTCCTCCTCTGATAGAGTTATCAAACTTGCTCAGAGTACCAAATACTCTTTTATTAAGTGCTCTGGCTGGGGCAGAAAGGAGACCTCATAGCTGAACTTGACATATCCTTTCTTTTTTTTGTTTTGTTTTTTGCTTTCTTTTTTTTTTTTGGAGGGAGGAAAGTTGGGCAATTGAGGTTAAGTGACTTGCCCAAGTTCACATGGCTAGATTTGTTTGTGTGTTAAGAGTCTGAGGTCGGATTTGAACTGAGGTTCTCCTGACTCCAGGGCTGGTGTTCTATTCACTGCACTATCTAGCCACCCTGACATACCCTTTCATTTCCTTCCCATTGAAAAGAAAGCATGTGATTTGTAGTTATCATTTGGCCCAGTTCAGAGGCAAGTAGAATTGACCAAATAATTTTCTGGGAAACAGAGGAGATGGAAGGTTTTCAAGGATACAGAACTAAGCATTGTCTTGCTGTGTAGAACAACACACTGTCTACAAAGTTCTGTAATACAATTACATGCAAGGGTAGATGATACAACCTCCTTCAGTGGAGTTACATTTAGTAGACTGGAGACACGTGATTTTTTGTAAGTGATACTCTCTCATGTTCATTCCACGGCCATGTTTAGTCCACCCAGGCTGTGCTATGTTGGAATCATCCTTGCCCATCAACCTGGGGACATTGTGTCTTTCTTCTCATTGTTGTTGTTATTCAATCATTTCAGCTGTGTCTGACTCTTCATGACCCCATTTGGGGTTTTCTTGGTGGCTTGCCATCCCCTTCTCCAGTACTTCATACTAATCCCATATCTCTGTCAGACTTAATCAGAGGAGGGAGGAACTGAGGTTGCTGAGGCAGCACTATTCCCACCTCCCCACAATGACGTATCAACCCAAATGCTTTTTTCCTTAAGTGGAAGCTGTTATACTTGTCTATGAAAAGCAGCATGGGGATTTGAAAGGAAAGGAGTGAGCCACTGGCAGCTCCCAACTGCCCTTTTGCCTTGGTGTGCTAAATAAAATCCTTTTAATTTCTTTTCTTGAGTTTGTCTCATTGTTCAGGGTGAGGATCAAAAGAAGATTTCTTCTAACATACCAACATTACTATGTGACTTTGGATAAGTCATTTCTCTTTCTTACCTCTTCTGCACAAAGACAGGATGGGGCAGCTAGAGGTGGCACAGTGGAAAAAAGTGCTGGGCTTGGAGTCAGGAAGACTCATTTTCCTGAGTTCAAAAGTGGCCTCATATATTTATTAGCTGTGTGACCCTTGGCAAGTCACTTAACCCTGTCACCCTGTTTCCTCATCTGTAAAATTAACTGGGCTAGGAAATGGCAGAACATTACAACGTCTTTGCCAAGAAAACTCCAAATGGGGACACAAGGAATCCAATATGACCTAACAAGAAGCAGCTTGAGTGACTACATTGGAGGTTGAATTAAGCACTTTCATTTTCTTCTAGTTGAGAAGAAATCATGTGATTTGTAAGTATTGCTTATCCCACGTCAGAGGCTATTTAAATACATAATAGGTCAAATGGAAATCAGATTAAGTTGCTACAGAAGAACTCTGGCTCTCCCCTTGAGGCCAGCACATAATATACAATTATTAAATAAAAATTGTAGGTAGGTAGTTAAATGTAGGGGGAGATAGTAATGATGTTAAAAATAAATTAGCATTTAAATAACATCTACTATGTGTTAGGCACTTCACAAATGTGATCTCATTTGATCCCCACTACTGCATGGGAGGTATATGCGGTTATTATCCTCATGTTGAAGTTGAGGAAACTGAGGCAAACAGAAATTAAATAAACAACTTGCCCAACGTCACATAGCTCCCAAGTGTTTGAGGTCAGCTGTGAACTCAAGGTGTTCCTGACTGACTCCAAGCCCAGTGTTCTATCCAATGTCCTGAGACTAGCAACAATTTGATGTTTAAAATTCCACCCACTTTCCTCTTTCACACCCAAGTGTCTTTCCTCCCCACACTCTTCTCTCAGAAGGACCCAGGAGCCCACAGCTGGAAGAGCTGAGAGGAGAGACTGGGGAAATTCCTGGAGAGTGGGCTGAAAGAATTCTAGAGGTGATGTTTAAAGAGGAAGGAAAGAGAATAAAATGCCGGAGAGGCAGAAATGGGGCTCTGCCAGGCTTTGGACAGAAATCAGCCAGGAAGCTTTCAGATAAGAGGAGGGAGGAAAAAGGAGCTGAGAGGTAGGGTGGGCTAAGTAAGGTATGGGAGATGGGGAGGAGGGGATAATGCTCCCAAGTCTGGTGAAGCCCCATTATCCAGAAGAAATCTGGAGAGGAGTTTCAGACACTTGGGATCTGAGTAATTGTGTCTTGGTTTCAAGGAATCACAGGGCTGCTGTTGCTTGCAAAGTAAGTGCAATGTATGACAAGGTCTAGCTGAAGAAAGATCCTCTACCTTTTATTCATCGTCTACTAACAGACATATCTTTGCTTCAGTTGATTGTCTGAAGTATATGTCCTTTATAATAAGAGGATAATCGTTATCCTCTAAGTTTGTTTTCCTGTATTTCCAGGCACAGATTCTCTTGTACCTGGTTTGTGTAGTTAGCCAGAAAAGAGCAAACATTTCTTTTGGTCTTGTTGCTTTCATGTATAAAAGAAGCCTTTTAAGAAAAGGTAATTGAGTTGTGTACAGATATACCGTTCTGTGTTCATCTCCCCTACTTTGAAAGTCTGTTGCCTTGAAACTGTCTCCGAGTTTTTTCTTCTAGGATCCACAACAACCTTAAATAGAAATTAAGAGTAACCATTCTCCTTATCCCCCAGATCAGTCATCTTCCCACAGACTCTGCGTTTTCCCTCACACATCTCAGTCCCTTACTTTGTAGGCCCACCATGTGCTATTCAAAGGTAAGCCCAGGGACCCAGCTAGAATGGGGAAGGCTAAAAGTGAGGGCAGGAGGGAGGGATCATCTCTGGGATCCCCACGGCTGTGAGAAGGGGCTGCTGTATATCCCACTGGCCTCACTCCCTTTCCCACTCCCCCAAACTATCAGCCATCCTGGCCCCGGCACTGTCATTTTGGGTTCTGAGAGGAAAAGTGGGACTGGGGACTAAAGATGAGAGGAAATAATGAATGTTGAATAAAAAGAATAGTAAGCTGAAATGATATTTGTATGGCAAACAAAGCGCTTCATATACATTATGTCACTCAAGAATATGTGCTACGTCTATGACACAAGAAATCACTAGATAGGTATCAGTGACTATTATTGTTGTGAACAATGATAATCATTTAATATCAATTTAATAAGCTCAATAAGGGCCAGGGCCAGAACTAATCAACCAGAAGAGCCCAGACCTAACAGCTTCTTTGTTCTCTGAGTAAACTCAGAGGATACCTCTTCCTATGTCAACAAAGCCAGATGGGGCTGACTTTATGCCCATTAAGGATGAGACCCTTAACCTAAGGCACTAACTTAAGTAATGGAACTTTTTCTTATCTTAATATTTTTTGGACATATACTATGTTATGGTATGTTAATGTTAAAGAAAACACAGATATCCTGAGTCATAATTTCAATGGACACTTTTGTCATTTCTCTTATTTTATTGTACTTATCTGCTATCCAATTAAGAAAATTGCTTTCTCATACAATGATACAACTTTTATGGAGATCATAAATTTGAGTGACACAGCCATCCTAATTGGGATGGTTCCAAAATGTATTTAAGCCTTCTCATTCTTTTGTTCAGGTAGTCAGATTATAGTCTGGTTCCATACATGTATGTATCTGGCTGGCTTTAAGGGAATAAATGATATAACTGTATAACACTTAGCCTGTCTGTCCTTTTTAACCAAATTCTCAGGGTAACAATAATAAAGAGGATGATTGTAGTGGGGGCATCTCTCCTCTCACAGCACTCTCAGTACTGCCATTCATGGTCTGGGGTGAGAAGAGACCATATGGACCCTTTGTGGGGCCTGCTTTAGGCTCCCAAGAGGCTTATCCTCCGAGATGTCATATGTGGCTGAATACAAGCTCCCTTACTCCAACTTCAGTATGTGGAACAAGAGGGCAATTTTGAGCATGCTCTGGGATTGGGGGTGCAGGGGTCATTGGAAAGTGAAGCTATGTTACCCTCAATATATTTCACTAGGAAAGAAGACTTACTAAGACTCTTCAAGAAGATGAGGTCTCACTATCTTTCAGGAAAAAAATGGTAAGGCAAACAAATATATCCCCTTATAGAACTTCCACTTCTTGAACAAGGGAAAATCAGAATAAATCACTATGGTGCCTCACAGGTGGAGAATACCTAAGAGATCACCTGGGATTATCATAGGATCATTGATTTAGAGGGAAAAGGAGAGAAGATCAGCTTCTACTATCTCATCTTATAGTTGGAGAAACAGGAACAATAGGGTAAAGGGAACTTACCTAACAGGACAAAGCAAATATATGACAGGGCCTAAGCAAGATTTTACTTCTCCCTCGCCCACTATCCCCTTTCCTTACTCTCAAGTTTCCCAGGCAGGTAGGGAGATTTTGGATGTTTGCTGCAGAGGATGTCCAGGGTCTACCTGTATTCCACCCCACCCCCAACTTCTGACCTAATTTTTCTTTTTTTTTTTCTTTGGAAGGGAGACGGCAAGGCAATTGGGGTTAAGTGACTTGCCCAAAGTCATACAGCTAGCAAGTGTGTGAAAAGTCTGCAGTGAGATCTGAACTCAGGTCCTCCTGACTCCAGAGCCCCTGCTCTATTCACAGTGTCACCTTAGCTGGCTTTTCTTTTCTTTTCACAGCACGAGGTAACAGATGAATTCACAGACAGCTTAATCCAGGTATGTTTCAGTCTCTAGCCCTGAGCCCATGCTTAGATATCTGGATTCCTTAGACTCCCCTAGTGGTAATGGGATGGTTGGGATTTGCGGTAAAGGTGCTACCTGGAATAAGAACAATAATAATACCTTAATTCTTAGGCATGGTTGGTAACTTTTCAGAGAAATTCCATATCCAAGATGTCATTAGTGCTTCACAACAATGATAATTATCATCTCCATCTTTATAGATGGAAAATTAATACTCAGAATAGAGTGATTTTCCCTAAGCCATTTCACTGAATTAGAGCAGAAGTAGGGATTCAGTGTTCTGGCTGGTACCTTGATGATATTAGGTAGGGATGAGGGAGGTTCTTGTTAGAGGAAAGATGTGAGAAAGCCAAGATCAATGGAATTTTTCTCCAAACAGAAAGGTGATTCAGTAATCTTGGAAGATATTATTAACTCAGCCACTGGATGCAAGGTAAGCCCAGATTTCCGAGCTCAGTTCTTTCCCCTCCTATCTCGTCTTGTCCTACCCTGTTTTTCTGAGGCTCTGGTCTCATTCTCCCAAGCTATATACATATCAGCTGGTCAGGATGCCCAAGCTAGGGCACTGCTCCCCTTCAGGACTCTAGGAACACACCTGAGCAGTTGCAGGTGTCTTTCTAATGCCACTGAGGTGATGCCCCATTCTTGCGTGCTTTCACCAAGAAACAACCACCAGTTATATCTCCTTTTTATCGCTGATAACCTCCAATGATTAGCACCGGAGTATCACTGAACTTCAAACAATGTTTTTTAAAAAGGATATTGATCGAGAAGATATAACAAGAATGGAAATGCTAATGCATCCCTCCACCCTAGGGGACACACTCTCCCCTAAATACACAATCTGTTAGTGGGAGACAGGGACTCAGCTCAGACTTAAAGCAGCTACTACAAATGTTGACCCCACCTCCTTTACTTCTTTTTTTTTTCTATTTATTAATTTACTTTTAATTTACAAGATTCAGTTCCACAATCACTTGAGTTTCAGATTTTCTCTCCTCCCTTCCCCCCCCCCCCCTTGGTGGTGTGCAATCATATATAGGATCTGCAAATACTTTCACATTGTACAATAGTTTGGTCATATAGAAGGGTTGTAACCAATGAGTGATCACCGGGAAAAGAAAAAGAAAAAGCAAAACCAGACATAACTCCTTTACTTCTGAAAGTGGTGGTGCTAATGGATGAGTTGCCCCCTTCTCAGCCAGACACATTCCTTGCCAGGCTGAATTCTCCTCTTCAGTATGGTTATGGCACCTCACCTGGCCCTTCCATTATGTATCATCATGCCTTTTCTGGATGTAGTCTTCCCAGCCTCTTCCCTATGAGCTGAGAGCAGAGTTTGCTGTGCATACTCTGGGAATGGGGCTTCCAGAGCTCCAATTCACTTGTTCTCAGTTTCATCCAGGGACTATCCTATTTAGGCCTCCTCACTGTCATTAAGGGGAACTGATATTTAGGACTTCTGGATTCTGTTCAATGACCTTCCTCTCTCTCTTCACCCCATTCTGCTTCCTCATGCACCCTGGGGGTTTGTTGTCTTTACAACATGGGTGGGATGGGGCTGCCTAAGCCTGTCTGCTTGTCTCCACCCTCTGTTCAGGCAAACATCGAGAACCATGTGATGGATCTTATTGATACTCAGTGTCAGAAACAAAATCAGTTGAGTCCCAATCTCTCTAGTTTCTGCCTCTGTCCTCCCTACCTCCCCCAGCATCGTCATGCCCCTTTCCTACTCTAGCCTTTCACCCACCATGATCTCTCTTATTCATTCTCCCTTCATCACTTGCCCTGGATTCTGTTGTCCCCTTGTCCTCTGTTCTCTATTGCCTATCCCCAGTCTGATTATATGATGGAAACCTCCTGTCGATAGAGGACTTGGGGGGAAGGGTCAATGAAAAGGAGGGTCAGGAAGAAAGAAAACTGTGACCTGAGGATGGGAGAAGAGTTTGGACATTGGGCAGACAATGTATGTAATTCAGCCCTGAGACCATTAACCTTAGTTTTCTATGCTTCCCCTCTGAAGGACTATGCTGGGGATCCCATCTCTAAGGAGCTGAAGTTGAGGGAAATGAATGAAGATGATGATGACAATGAAGAGGGCTACACCTCTTGTGATGAGCCAATAACTGGAGATGGAATACTGGAAAAGGCCCTGTCTGTCTGGAAGTCAATGCTGGAAAGTATTAAGAGTTGGTGCCGAAAATTGCTTGACTATTTGAAGATAGCTGATGGCGTGAAGATTATAAATTCTGCATTAGATGTAGTGAAACGTCTATGGAACTGGCTGGTGAATATGTTTTAATTTCCTTAAGAGCAGAAAGAGCCATATGTCATGGGCAACCTTGTAAGGCTTCTAGATTTAAGGTAATTTTAATTTTTTTCAAATTATAAACTTTACCAAAAAAAGAAGGTAGATGAGAATTTTCATGCACACAGCAGAATACCAGAAGATTCTAGATGTCAATCTAAATTTCTATTTCACACCATTTGCTTAAAAAAAAAGTCTATCCATTACTTTGAGATCTCGCCTGCCTCTCTATATGCTTCCTTTGGATTTCTTTTGTGTGTTAAAAAAAAAGTTTCAATGATTTTCTTTTTCTGGTGTTTTCCTCTAAGCATGTAAGTCACTATAAGCCTTATATCCAGATTCATTATCCTGAGGGGCTGCACAAAGCTCAAGCTCTGTGGTCACTGACAATACTGGCCCTATCCCTAGAGTGGTAGACTATCAGTGTTCACTGTGAATACAAGCCGGAATGAAAAGGAAGTTGTGGTTTTGTATGGTTTTGTTTTTAGAGCAAAGGAGATAAGTTTCCACCAGAAATTCCACCAGAAAGAAACAAAAATTACAAGTTCAGCTTCAAATAACTGAGGTAACAGTTTTGGAGACATCAAAAAAACAAAACAAAAACCTTTCAGCTCTCCAAATTTCATCCACAGGAAAAAAATAAACAGAACATTGCCTCTGAGGGAATGTAGAGCAGCAGAAATAAAGAAAAGTCAGGGTAAAGCAGCTGTTTTCTTAAGACAACATAAGAAGACCCCAGGAAAGACCTGTGCCGGAAGTTCTACTCCAGTGAAGTGCAAACACATCCAGACCAACTCTGTTAGCCCTAGGGGCAGCTGGGTGGAGAGGCAGCCTCAGCCTTAGAAACTTTCATTTCAAGGACAGTGTGGGGGGGTCTGATGGCTGGATAGGAAAAGATTCAAGGATTTTCCATTACTGAGGGATGCCAAGCACAGCTGTGCTGACAGTCCAGGACTGCTGCTGTGGTGGAGAAGAAATTAGCACACTGGTGAGTGTAGTAGCAGAGGGGCAAGGACCCTGCTGGTTGTGGGCACTTGCTAGAGAGCAGAGTCCCTGGTTTCAGTTCCAGAGAAGAGAGCACAGCTGTAGTTTGCAGGCATGGGCAGGGGCCTGATTGCAGGGAGTAAGATCATTTGTGGGAACAGCTAGACCACATTTACAAGTGAAGAGGAGAGCCCTAGGTTGAACTCTGGGACAGACCTCAGAAGATAACATTAAAAAGAACCTGAGGCTTGGGCTATTATTCCCCATGCCTTGGGACTAGAATTTTATCACACCAAAAGCTGCTAAAATACAAATTAAAACAAAAAAATGAATAAAAATGAACAAGCAAAGCAGGAAGAAACAAACTAAAGATAGCTGTAATTAGGGATAGAGAAGATCTGGGTTCATATTCAGAGGAAGGTAATGGAGCTAAAAACCACACTCCTTTTTCAATGAAAAATGTCAAATGGTTCCAAGCACAAAAACAGTTTTTTGGATAAACTTAAAAAATATTTTAAAAATTAAATAAGAGAGATCAAGGAAAAGTTAGGAAAAAAGCAATCCAAGAAAAGAAAATTATGACAAAAAAGACAGCTTGAAATAGAGAAACAAAAACTTAAATAAGTCCTCAAAAACTAGAATTGGGAAAAGGGGAGCTAATGATGTCCTGAGACACGAAGAAATAATAAAACAAAATCAAAAGAATGAAAAAATAGGAAAATGTGAAACATCGCATCAGAAAAACTCATATGGAGAACAGATTGAAGAGAAATAATGTAAGAATAGTTGAACTGTCTAAAAATTATGATTAAAAAAAGAATCTTAATATATTATCAAGGAAAATCACCCTGAAGTTCTAGAACAAGAAGGCAAAGCAGAAATAGAAAAAATCCACCAATCACCCACCTGAAATTTCCCAGGAACAAAAGGAGAATAGGCCTTCCAGATCTCAAACTATATTATAAAGCAGTATGCATCAAAACCATTTGATATTGGCTAAAAAATAGAGAAGCAGTTAAATGGAACAGACCAGACAAAGAATTAGGAATAATGGAACTCATTAGATAGGGAGGAAGTAGGATTAATGGAACTCAATCATGTAGTGTTTGTCAAACTTCCAAAAATAAATTACTTAGAAAGAATTTCCTATTTTATTAAAAAAAGCTTTTAGAAAAACTAGCAAGTATTCTCACAGACATTAGGATTAGAACAATATCTTATAACATATTCCATAAAGAATTCAAAGTGGATACTTGACCTGAATATTGAAGATCATATCCTAAAAACAAACAAACAAAAAAGTAGTAGAGAAGCAGTTTATAGAGCTTTCAAAGCTACAAAGAGAAAAACAAGGGACAGAGGCAATGACAAAAGATAAACAGGTTAATTTTGATTATATGAATTGAAAGAGAGAAGACTGACTGGGAAAAACATCTTTTTATCTGCTATCTCTGATGAGAGTTTGGTATCCGCAGTATATAGACAAGTAATAGAAATACAGATAACAGAAATACATAGGATCAAAAGCCATTCCCCAGTAGACAACTAGTCAAAGGAAATGAACAAATAATTCTCAAAAGAATTATGAACTATTAATAAGCACACTAAAGAATACTGTGCTTTTCAAGGCCTAAGGAAGAAGGTCTTAACTAGAAGTTAGGGAAGATTTCCCTTAGAAAGGGACATTTGAGATAGCTCCAGAAAAAAGAGAAGGGATTAACCAGGTGGGGAGGCCTTGAAATGCATAGTCTCATTCCCAAATCTTGTTCTATTTTGAATTATATCTGCATGGAAATCATATTCTCTTACTAGACACTAAACTCCATCAGGACAGAAACCATCTTTCTTGCTATTTTTCCCCATCACCAAACACCGATATGTTTAATAAATGGCTTTTGAGGGAAACTTTGCAGAAGGGTCCACAGGAAACTATAGCTAGAAATCTGACTAGATTTAAGGGTCTGAGCAACATGGAAAGATCGAAGATAGATATTTGCTTTTGAGGAAGAAATGTGGAAAGCTCCTAAGGGAAAGCATAGGGGACATGATCAATGGCACAAAAGGTACAAAGTCAACTTTAGGGAGGTAGCCCTGCTGAGTAGATCTGCTTTTTACTATTCCTTTTAATAAATTCCCATGTTTCATATTTGGAGCAAACGTGTGGATTTGTTTGCTTGATTAAGCTTATTTGTTGCAAAGACTGAATTTTTTTCCAATTATTTGGGGGCAGGAGGAATAACGATTTATATAATGCCTTACTGGGGTCAGGCGCTGTGCTAAGTGCTTTTTACAAATATTATCTCTTTTGATTCTCACAACCATTTTGCAAGGTAAGTGCTGTTTTTTTTTTTCCTCATTTGATAGTTGAGGAAGCTGAGGCAACCAGAGTTTAAGTAACTTTCCCATAACCACACTGCTACAAGTGTCTAAGGCCAAATTTGAACTCAGGTCTTCCTGATTTCAAGCCCAGAGTTTTAACCACTGTTCTCCCAGCTGCTTCTAGAGAAGAACTACCAATAGTATTGAAAAAAAAAGAAGAGGGAGAGAGAAGGCCATTGGTAACATTTTTAAAAATATTCAGAATGAAAGGGGAAAACATAAACAGATTAGCTTTAAAAGTAGCATGTTGAATTTATTATATACTTTTAAAAAGTAAATTGTATGTATCAGATGCTCAGTTTCACAAATAACCCTTTTGGTTCTACTTTGCATGTGGAATTTTGGGGGGATTAAATTCAGAACAGAAAACAATTTTAAGAAATATTGTATCAAAAAAAATTTTGTCAAAAATTGTTTTTTTTCCCCCCAAATCTCGTCTGGGTGCACAAATGCTCAGTGAGGTCTCTCCTGAAAGATACATGGGAGTTTGTTGGACATACTGTTCCTAGAGTAGTTAAGGTAGGTATCTAGATGGACATGTAGTTCCAGAAAGGTACAAGAGACTCTGCATCATGAAGTTCTGTGTGATGTACAGAGCTTGGTCTGACTGTTTTTGTGTCTTTCGCCAGCAGGGTAGTGTCCAGTCTAGGTCCTATGAGACCCTCAATAGCCCAAAGGACAAAATCTTTGAGTTTGCAAAAGTAGGGACACTGAATAAACATTCAGGATTATCCTTTCTCAGTGAATATCTACTTATCCTCCTGGGTTGAGGAGGGAGTAAAAAGTATATGTGATGGTTGCGCATGAAGAAGAGGGAACAAGTCTAAGAAAACTTTAAGAAGGCAATTATTTTGCTTTAGTGTTTTTGGAGAGGAAAGGCTGAGAAAAACGTTAGGGAGAGGGAGGAGTATGAGAAAGAAGCACAAATGGGAAATTAGATGGCCTGATGGGAGGTCACTTTCTCTGTCCTGTTTGAAGACAGGCAGTATGCAAATCCAGGAGGGATCACTCTGGGTGGCTCTGGGTCTTCACCAAGTAAGGGTTTCAGGGATGCCTAATATAGAGTCTCCTTGGCATGAGTCCTCAGGTGTCTCATCAGGTGAGAATTGCGGCTAAAGCTCCGCCCACATTGGCTACAAGTATAGGGTCTGGCACCTGTGTGGATAGCTTGATGCCTAAGCAAGTTGCAGCCCCGGCTGAAGCTCTTTCCACACTGTGGACACTGCTGAGGAGCCTCCTTGATTGGACCCCCCAGTTCTTTAACATCTTTGCCTTCTTCTGGAGTATCAGTTGCTGGATGGGTCCCAAGGTGGCGCTGAAGGTGGGCATTCCGACGGAAGCTCCTTCCACAGGTCTTGCAGTGGTAGGGCCTCTCTCCTGTATGGGTCAGAATGTGTCGTACCAGGTTGGAACTGTTGCGGAAGCAACGGCCACATGTGTCACAGGGATGAGGTTTTTCTCCTGTGTGTATACGCTGGTGGCGAGCCAAGTGAGCACTCTGGCTGAAGCGCTCCCCACACTCACTACAGCGACATGGCCGTTCACCAGTGTGGCTGCGCTGGTGGCGGCTCAGGTCCTGGCTCTGGCTGAAGCGTTTGTTGCACTGGCCACAGTGATGGGGCCTCTCTCCGCCATGAGTCAGCATATGGCGTGCAAGGCCAGCCCGGCGCACAAAGTGCTTCCCACACTCAGAACAGGCATAGGGCTTTTCACCAGTATGCACACGGCGATGACTGGCTAGCTGAGAGCTCTGACTAAAGGCACGTCCACAGTCCTGGCAGGAGAAGGGCCGTTCTCCTGTATGTATCCGCTGGTGAGTAACGAGATGCTCATTCCTCTGGAAGGCCTTGCCGCATTCACCACACACATGAGGCTTCTGCTCAATGGGAACTTGCTGCTGATGGTGATTACTGGTACCCTGAAGAAAACCTGTGTTATACTCAATACCTTGGAGGGACTTCTCCTCAGCATGGAGACCCAGGTGGCGTTGGAAACTGGCATGCTGTTGGAAACCCTGTCCACAAATGGAGCACAGGAAAGCTGGTTTGATGTCCTGTTCTGTTTCCCTGGCATGGGCATGTAAATGTCGCAGAAGGCTGGACCGTCGTTGGAAACCCTGACCACAGTCAGCGCATAAGAAGGCCATCTCTGCAGAATGGGTCTGCTGGTGTTTTCTCAGGTGACCACTCTGCCGGAAGCATTCCCCACACTCAGAACACACATATGGACGTTCATCTGTGTGTGTCCTCAAATGCAGCTTGAGGATGGAGCCACGGCCAAAGTTTTTCCCACAACACGGGCACTGGTAGGGCTTGAGGGAATCATGGGTTCTTCTGTGTGCCTGAAGGCATGACAACTGGGGAAAACTCATTCCACACTCAGAGCATGTCTTTGGTGTCTCCTCAGGTTCAGGCTTCTCTCGGACATCACAGACTTTTATTTCCCAAACTTCACTTTTATTAGGAGGGGATATTCCTTTACTCTCTGAAGCAGTAGGGCCCCACTGCCTTTCAGCCCTGCACTGAGTCTCTTGTATATTTTCCCTGTTGGGCTTCAAGGAGCTATCCTTGCCTACCTTTCCTGGAATTGTTGTAGGATTTTCTGAACCTTCTTGCTTTATTTTTTCCCTATTCTGTATCCCAATTCCAAGCCCTGGGGGAGGAAAACAGAAACATTGTAGGCAACAGGGCCAGCACAGAGAATACTTAATGACGATGTGGGAGAAGGGAAAAAAACCCCAATTCAGAAGATGGAAAATAAAGCTGTAAGTCAACTAAATACTGTACTTTAGGAGGGGAGGTAGGAAGATCTTGCTCTGGTCTTCCCTCAGGGAGGGGAATGAGTAAGGAGATGAATGATACTAAGAACTGAATACCATCTGGGAGGTTGCATTGGGATATTTGATTTCATCAATGAGATTAATTCCCATGTATAGAAACTCCTTCCAGCAATTCAGTAACTTCAGGGTCTTAGAGAATTGCCAGACAGTGAGAGGTGGTGTGATCTGCCCAATGTCACACAAAGAGGTCAGTGGCAGAGATCCTACTCAAGACCAAGTCTTATGGCTCCACATATTACTCTTTCCTTGAAGGAACCAAGTTGGAAAAAAGAACAGTATAACTTCCACTTAATGCAAATTACACTTTTGGGGGGTTTTGAATCACCATAGAATTTTGGAACTACCAGAGACATTAAGATATCATTTGACTCTTATAAACTCCTTATTTTTCTGAGAAACAAAATGAGGCCCAGGTCACTCTCTCACAATAAGCCAGCAGTATCCCAGGACTGTAAGGAAGCTCAGTTTCTCCCTTCTTCCTGCAGTGTTTTATTGCACTAACTTCCATAAGGTTCAAAATACCTGGAATCTCTTATGCTAGAATGTTCTGTTTATGGCTATTCCAATGGCTATTTGGATTGGTTGGAGTAACAGAGTATAAATAAATGCTTCATATGAATGAATTTAGCTAGAGCACTCATGGCTGAACCCCCTCTTCCTATAACTTACTTGCTCCTTTCTAGAATCTTTGGGGATAGCAGTGCCTTAGCTATAGTTGCCTTCAATCCCTTCCTGGCCCACTTTTACTCTCCTGGAAAACTCTTCTCTGAGCCACGGGAACATTAACAAAGAGGAAACTTTCTTAAGGTTAAGGGAAAAGGAACATTAAACAAAACAGATACAAAGCCTTGACTACTGGTCTTTGGTAATTTGTTCCCAGTCTGCAAAACTTACTATATCTTTATTTCTTAAAACCTATGTACTTAAGACATTGACTCCTATTTGTCCCTACCTCAGAGCTTTGCTGAGGGTGGCAGTAGTTCTGAGTAGAAAATGTAGATAATTTATAGGTGAGCAGTAGAGTTGGGACTGGGTAATTGGGTTAGATCACTGATGTTTACAAATGGCATTTCCTTTGAGAGCCCAGTCTCTACATTTCAGTTTAAGGCTCCCCACTGGGGCAGGTCTGGTACTACAGGGGCCAGAGAAGAGCTGCTAGCAAGCAAGAGGAAAGAGCCACTGCCTTAAAGATCTGGTATGGAGCCTGTTAGGGAGCAAGGAAAATCCAGCAGAAAGCAGCGTTTTTCTTTGTATCCCCAACAATTAATAGCACAAAAATATGCTTGGTGAATTATGCTGCCCTTTCCCTCCTGGAATGCTTATTTACATGGGGATAAGTTGTTTAAAAAGTCAAATCAGAGGGAATTGCAACAGTCCAATTATGCTCAAGCTTTCTGCAGGTAAGGATATGGTATGTTAGCTCCTGAGCAGGTTGGGCTGCCTCTCTAGTACAGAGGCATGCACAAAAGTTCTGGGATGTCAAGAGGCTTGCCTTCCCTCCATCCCACCAACATGGGGCATGGTAGACATTTCCTAGTCCCAGAGATGAAAGAATCTTACCTAGAGGGGGTGCAGGCCAAACTTTCTCCACTACAACATCTTCAAATGTTAGAGACTCCTTGAAATTCCAAGGAAGAGAAAGAGATAAAGATAAAAGAGGCAATTGCCTCCTGTAAGCCCCCCACCCACCTCTTTTCTCAGTTATCTGTTCTTCCAGAAACAATCACATCAGTACTGATAGAATAGAGGGGACTGGAAGTATTAGGAGCAAAATAGATATTGTAAGATTGGAGAGATTCGGGGGGAAAAGATGATTAGCAGGTCAGAGGCAGAGTTTGGAAAAACCCATTGGCAACAGTCATTAAGAGTCCAGAACAGAGATGCCACTCTGTTTGAACCAGATTAAAATGTAATTGGGAAAGAGTTAACGAATGAAATAAATACAATAAAACATAGATAACGTTAATATGTGATTTTCTAAGTCAATATGTACACGCAGGTATCTTTTTCTATTTGAGACCGACACAATTGGTCTAAAGGACTTAGGGTTCTCCTTGGGGGAGAGAAACTGAATTCCCAAATACTAATTTGTCAGGAGATTGGTCTGTCCATACCTTGTCCTGCTGTCCCTGTTTCCATTATCCTCCCTCTTTCCCCACTTGGGATCCCAATAAGATAGTCATTCCATAATCTTAAGAACATCCAAAATCCCTAGCTCACCAGCACAGTTGCCAACTCCAGGTCTCTGGATCTTTCCTCCTGGGAAGGGTCTCGAGGAACAGTTGAGCCTGAGGGAGAAGAAAGGCACTGTAAAGGGGCCCATAACTTTACACTGTAACTTCCCTGCACACTCTTCAGGACCAGTTGGTCCCTAGGTCATATAAGGGGTAGAGGTAGGCACACTGGTGTAAAAAAGATACTTTCCTGTACCCAGAAAAAACTAACCACTACCATTTCCCACTCTCTTTCCCTGCCATGTTTGTGCCCCTATTCTTACCTTGGACCACTCCCAGTCTTCCCAGGAGAAGACCAGATCCTCACCTCTCTCTTGGTAGAGATGGAATTCCTCTTGTAAGCCAGGAATTAGCTGTTGCTTGGACCTAGCTAGAAGACTCCATTTCCTCTCCTTTGAAGGGTTGGCTGGTTCTGGTTGGGGTTTCTGCAGCTCTTCTCCAGTGCTCAGGGCTGTTGGCTTCTGTGAAGGCTCTATCCATGTGGGTGTGTGGCCAAGGACCTGGGAAACACCCATAAGGATGAGACACTTGTGAAAGGTCATTCATTTCTCAGATAGTTAAAACTCTAAATCCCCTTAAAATAAAGCCACCTCTAGAAAGAGGGGAATAGAAGAAACAAATATTTCATTGAATTCCTGAGGTCAGCAAGCAACAGAACCAGAGTTAGAGAGGAGTAAAGTTGGGAGAGATTAACACTGCATCATCAGTCCCTGCAAAGGTCTCCATAATCTGACTCTAACCTACCTTTCTTTCCTTCTCTCACATTATTTCCTCATGACCTTGCCCGGCAAGTTCCCATACTTTCCCACAGCTGATCCCTGGAATGCTCTTCCTCCCCCTTCTTTTGAAGTCCTATCCATCCATCCTTCAAGACCTAGTTCTTAGGCCACCTTTACCACAAAGCTTTCCTAGATCCTCTCATGACTTCCCTCACCTCATCATCTGATGACATAACACTTCCAAAAACCTGTGAGATTTCACTGGTGTGGGAAGCTTCTGGGGAGGAACTTCCTCTACAAATGCAGACTGGTATCTTCTCTGCAATTCTGGTTTTAGAATTTCCTGGGGGGACTAAGAGGTTAACTGAATTGTCCAAGGTGACACAGCCAGTATGTGTCTGAAGTCAAACATGAACCTAGGTCTTCCAGACTCGCAGGATGTCTCTCACATCACTTTTACCATATTCTAATCTGTGGGATATTTGCCTGTGTACCCATTTTATATAACCCTCTTAAACTGTAAGCTTCTAGAGGACAAGGATATTGACTGATTTATCTTTGTGCTTTTTTCAAGGTAGAATAAAGTGCTGAATTGATGTACTTTCAGATCATTAAATGATTAAATCACTAGACCAAGTGAAAGAAGGTCCTTTTTCTAAGATATTTCTTCCCCTACTTCCCCAGTCCCAAATGGTGATTTCATTTGTATGGGGAATTTCCCTACACTGTTCCAGGACGGTAGCTGTGTCTGGCTCACTGCCAAGGGTCACACACAGCAGCAGTGGACTTGAACCCAATTCATCAGCACTCTATCCACACACTCTTATTTCTACTTGTACAGTCACCTCCACTCCACTCCACAGCCCTAGCTATTTGTTTTAGCATAACCTAGTAAGGATAGCTCTCTCTAGAAGACGCTACAGAACTTCCTCATCTAACAGGTACACTAATAGGACAGAAATCCCTACCCCAATTTCTACCCCAAGGAACCTACTCTCTAATCTACCAGCCTCAGCAATCAGGCCAGACAAGCCTCTTGTAAGTAACAATCTAGTTAATTCTCCCTTTATTTTACAGAGAATGGAACTAGAGTCTAGAGAGGGGAAGCAACTGGCTCAAGGTCACACTAATGGCAGAGCCTAGATTTGACTACGTTAGGTGTCATCCAAGAGTCCAATAACACAGAACATGACCGAACAACAAAAAGCAGCGAGGACCCATACTTTCCACCTAGTTCCTAGTTCTGCCCTCTAGGGGCCAAGTAAAAAAAGTCTTGTCCCTTTTTTATGTATTGCCTTTCAAATCGTAGGACACATCTCACTCTCAAGCCCCCGAGTTTTCTTTCTCCTTTCTGGCTTGAACCCCAGTTCATTCAAGTCATGCTTACATGCTCCTTCCCCATCTCAGCTGACCCCTGTGCACTTTCATTCACCTGGCTGGTCCTTCAATCTTGATTAAATGTCCCTACTTTATACAAACATAAAGTTTTGATTTGGCAGGTTGTCAAACATCATTCCAACAATTTGGCTCCCCAAACTCAACTCTATATTTTAGAAAAGATGTGACCAAAGCAGAGTACCGAGGTGCCATTACCTGTCTTTCTCTGAACAATACTGTTCTCTTAATACAGCCCAAGATCACATTAACGCTTTGGGCTTTCACCACTTTTTACATTGATATCCGACTAGCCATATAACTCTCATATTCTAGATTTGTGCAATAGCTGTTTCTAAGTCCAAATGAATGGACTGTATTTCCCCATTAAATATCATCTAGGATTGGATCCATTTTTTTCTAGCTGGAGGGCATCAGTTTCAGATTACCCAGAGCTCTACTATCCCATGCTGCCTAATCTTAAACCTCTCCATGAAGTCTTTATTACACCAATCTAGACTTTTCTTCTTACCGTTGGCCTCGCTTTGCTAAGCTCTGTCTGCAAGTGCTCCACAAGGGTCACAACTTCATCGCCATTCTTGGGATGCTTCCCACGAACCCAGGTCTGAATGTCTCCCGGTAAGACAAGGAGGAACTGCTCAAGCACCAGCAGCTCCAGGATCTGTTTTTTGGTGTGGGCCTCTGGTCTTAGCCACTGGCAACAAAGCTCCCGGAGTCTGCTGAGAGCTTCCTTCGGGCCAGCTGCCTCCTGGTAGCAGAAGTGCCTAAAACGCTGTCGGCAGGCTTCACGTCTGGGCAGACCTCCTTCGTGAATGGATTCCTGCTCCCAAGAAAACTCTTCAAGTTTCACTATTGGTAGTTCTTGATTCAGGGGCGTTTGGGACTGTGGGGCTGCCAGACTTGGTCTTGGAGACATCATTTTCGTGGGTGGGAGGATGGGGAGCCTCACTTCAGTTGATATCAATGCAACCTTTAGGAACCCAATATACAGTCCACAATCTACAAGTCTCTTCTCCACACTTTAACAGGATATCTAGGAAAAAAAAAAGTTTCTATTAGGAGGTGGGAATACTGCATCAGCAAGAAAACACAGAAGGCAGATTAGGAGAAAAATCCCCCTCGGCCACAAGACTTCTGGGTAATCTACTTTAAATGACTGTTTAAATATGCTAACAGAGTAATTGTTAAGAGTTAATGGGTAGAGGTTATCACAATGGTTGGCCTGAAGGGATTGGGGGTTTTATAAAAAAAAACCGGATTCAGATTGCAAAAGAGCTTGTCAATTGATAAATTAGATAGAAAATGGTGACCTGGACAGAATGGCCGCATCCAAAACCAGCTAGGCTTGTAAGAGATGTAACTAAAACTAAAGAATCAGAATGACAAAACGGAAATTCAGTTCAATTCAACAAGCAATAAAAGGAACGACTACCGAGATCTTAGAGATAATTCTAGTTCAACTGCTACAGGCAACATTATGAGCAGTGAGTAGGGCATAGGACTTCAGAAACCAGCAAGAAGCAAACTTCCTATTGCTAGGTGATAAAATGGACAGAGTACTAGACCTGGAGAAATAGGAAGACCTAAGTTCAAATCCACCTTCCAGTATTTATGAGCTATATGACCCTGGGTAAGTCACTTAAGTGTTGTCTGCCTCAGTTTCCTTAGCTGTAAGAAGGGGATAATAATATTGTCTATGTCCCATGATTGTTGGGAGGATCAAATATGATATCTTTAAATGGTTACACAAATGCTAGTTATTGTTATTAAGCTGCCCAGTTGGCTTCTAGAAGGATTGGGAATAACAGAGCCTAAGTCCCCAGGCTCCAAGGCCAATGACCGTCCATTGTACCAAGCTGTCTTACCTACCTACTATCTGATCGAAGGAAATCAGGAAAAGTCAATCTTTAACCTTGAGTAGAAGTAGAAACAAATTGGAAACAAATTTAAAAGGTGCTAGGTGATTACAGCCTGGGAGGAGTGGGCAGAACTTCTCACTTTAAAGAATCCTTAGTTTTTTTCAAAGCTCTTACATGAAGACTTTCCTGATTCTTTCCCTTCCTTCCCCCAAGCTACTTAGTTTTTGAGAAGGTGAACCCAGAACAGAAGGGCAGGGGCTCTTACACTTTTTATCATTGCATTCCCCTCATCACTGTGATTCAGTTTTTTTGTAACTTTTAAAATTTGCACAGTAAGTCAAGGTTGAGATTGCTTCCAGCCCTAAAGATTTATGATCCATGTTGTAGTTAACATCCAATTCAACCAAAACTTACAAAGCACTGAAGGTCTCTGTGGTTACAAAGATGAAAAACAGCAGTCACTTGCCTTGAGGGAGTTGATCCATTATAAATTCTAGGTAACTGGCAGCTTTGGTGAAGGTCTTACTGAATAATAACAGTTCACAATGTAAAGGTCAGCCAAGCACTTTACATGTGTTATCTCAATTTATTCTCCCCTTTACTCTCATTCCCTGCTCCTCCCCAACAGGTATAGATGAAAGGTTCAATGACTAGAAATGCCTTCTAGTATCTGGGGCGGGATCTGAAGTTCAGGTTAGCCTTTTTTCAAATCCAGTTCTCTGCTCAGCAATGCTGCTTCTAAAAGAAAGACGTACTATCATTGTGGAGGTGTGAGATTATGAATATTCAGTGTCGCATTCTTGTTCAGAACTGTTTCTTGTGTCATGTGCTGGTTTTGCCTATTTTTTTCTTTGTTAGGTAGGAAGGCCAACTGGGGAATGGGAGGAAGTGGAGAGATGAGCATATTTGAAAATAATAGTTACGTTATAACAAAAGCCATCAATACAACTTTAAAAAAAATACACAGAAAAAAAGCATTGGAAATAGTGGAACAATCTGGCTTTAGAAGAGAACCCAAGTTTTGGGGTGTTTTCAGAGACCTTAGCATTTTATCACATGTGGTGTTTGCATAAGATTGATCACCTCTGGCTCAAGAGACAATTTTCAGATTACAGGGACGTCCACTAGCAGCTGATTTTCAGGACACCCTCTGGTGGTCAAGTGGTATCAAAACCTCCATCTCCACTAACTCCAACCCCAACTTGTCAATGAGTTGTTTGTAGCACTGCTAGACTCCAAATCCAGAGTTGTGGGTCAGTATCTAGTTACTAGATATGAGAATTCTTTTGTGTTGGTAAAC
This sequence comes from Pseudochirops cupreus, assembly GCA_028627135.1. Lineage (NCBI taxonomy): Eukaryota > Metazoa > Chordata > Mammalia > Diprotodontia > Pseudocheiridae > Pseudochirops > Pseudochirops cupreus. The sequence continues at coordinate 311,494,655 of CM053583.1, forward strand.
TGAGTTGAAGTAAACTAAACAATGATGTTTTAACTGGCTGTCCCCTATGCCTGGAAGGGCTCATCTTTGGCTTCTAGTTTCCTCCCACCTTTTGCTCAAAGCCTTTCTCAGTTTTTCTATCTCAATACCTTCCCTCTGAGATTATCTTTAATTTATTCTGAATATATGTTGTTCATGCAGCTGTTTGCATGTTTTCTTTCCCATTAGATTGTGAGCTCTTTGAGAAATGACTATTTTTTGCCTTTCTTTGCGTTATCCCCAGCTCTTAGCACAGGGTTGGCACATGGCAGATGCTTAATAAATGGCTAGTTGGCTAACTGTGATTGTGAAGAGTCTTTTATTTGGAGTCAGAGACCTGGGTTCAAAATAACTACGACACTTACCACCTGTGTGGCTTTGGGCAAATCAACTAACCTCTGTAGACTTGTTTCCTCTTTTGTAAAATTAAGGGTTTGCATTAAATGACCTTTAAGCTCCCCATTCTAAAGTCTTATTTTCTATGGTCCAGAGCTTTGTAGTAGCAATGCATAAAAAGTGTTGGGGGAGGGGATCATTGAAATAGTAGTGATTTGTCTGGGTGACCTCTTGCAATCAGTTGAGATTGGCTTTCCCCTTCCTTGCAGACCACTCTCTAGAGGTTCCCTGCACAGCTATCTTTTCATGCTTTTAGCTTCCACCATGGTCATTTCATTCTTTCATATTTAGATCACAGAACAGGGCGAACTTTTCCACCATCTTCCATCTTCCTCTTCCATCCCTCTACGGTGCCCATCTATCTGCACTGCCAGTCTAATTCCAAAGCCCCCTATTTCCCACCCTCTTCCAAAATTCCTGACCAAAGCTGGTTAGCATCATCCACTTCCGAGAAGACAAAAGGCAAGGGATTAGGAAGGGAGGTCTGTTATTTCAGTTCGAAGACACGCCTGACAGTTTTCCCAGGCGGAAACACAGCCCTCCTTACATTTAGGACTTTGTAGAGGATGAATTAATGCTTTGCATCTCCTAACTCTGTCCCAATGTAGTGCAAATAATACTGAACAATGCGGTCAGAAGACATGGATTTGAATCCAGATGATATTCCATGATTCTGCTTTTTAAAAAATATGTAAATGGAGATGGATAATACTTGTGCATTCTACCTCACAGGGTTTCTGAGAGAAAAATTATTTTGCAACCTATGAAATGCTATAGAAATGTGTACTACTGGGGAGGCTAGGTGGCACAGTGAATAGAGCAACAGCCCTGGTGTAAGGAGGACTTGAGTTCAAATCCAGCCTCAGACACTTAACACTTACTAGCCATGTGACCTTGGGCAAGTCACTTAACCCCAATTGCCCCTCAAAAAAAAGGGCAAATAAATAAAAAATTGTTAAAAAAGAAACGTGTACTATTTTTACTAGTGTCTTGGAAAGAGAACTGGGATGAGAGAACTGGATTCTAATCCTGGCTCTGCTTTCTAGCAAGCTATGTAATCATAGCTAGCTTCTTTTCTCTATGACTTCTATAAAATAGAGGACAGAGGATAGAGTAGATCATTTTTCTCAAAATTGCACTTTGATTTCGTTTGGTTTTGTTTATAGAAGCAGCAGGAGATCCAGGTTTAAATTTCTACCCTGATACTTCCTAACTATAAGTCTACGGGCAAATCTTTCTAAGCTTGTTTCCCCAAGCCTAAAATGAGCATGATGATATTTCTATTACTCATTCCACTGTGGTTGTGACAAAAACCAAACCAAACCATGTTAGGTTTGGGTTGAAACTTACAGCTCTTAGCCATTGGCATGACTAGCTAATTCTTTTCTTTTCCCAAAGTCTGCTCAGCCTGATTACATGTTCATGATGGCAGCCAGGTAGGAAGGTAGATGGATTTGGAGTCAGGAAAGCTTGAATTAGAATCCTTCCTATGCCATTTACTAGCTCAGTGACCCTGGGCAAGTCATTTACCCATTGTCTGCTTGTACAATAGGGATAAAAATAGCACCTATCAGGGTTGTAAGGATCAAATGAGATAACATGTAAAAGGTTTTGAAAACCTTTGAGCATGATATAAAAGCTAGCAATTATTATTTGAAAAAAGGGACACTGGTAGCATAAGAAGGTAGTTCCCAGTTCTAAGTCTAAATCACTAAGGAAATATGGCACCACTGTGGCCTTCTCTAGGTCAGCCTCTCCAGAAGTCTAAAACAAAAAAACAAAACAAAACATTTTCTCCATCACTAGTCTGATATACAAACCAGGTACAATTTCTGGGGCAACTCATGAAAAACTGTTATCTGCCACTGCTTGCTTCTTGAGTCTTAAATTCTAACTATTAATGTTATGATGTTAGTTTCTATGGGACAGAAGGCACTGTGTTCCAGGCTCTGTGCTAAGTTTTGTAGATACAAAGACAAAAATGGCCACAGCGACTAGAGTTTACTTTCCACTAGGCTTGAATCCCCACTTTAAATCTATTGCAACAACAAATGCTTCTTAAAAGGTCACACTGTGCAGAGACTTGTCTTAGCTGGGGGGTATAAAACTCTGACAGACTCGGTCCGCTGGTCCAGGCTCTCATGGGACTTGGAGCTCTCTGTCTAGCAAGGGAATAAGATAGGCAGAATACAGGAGGCACTTTTATCCAAGTCAACAAGACTGAAGCCTGAGGCTTCTGTGAAGGACACAGCTCCCTGTTCAGGGAGTGGATTTCCCAGCCAGCACCACATTTGGGACTGTGAAGACAGAAGTCTCCTGGATGGGGCATGAGCCAGTAACAGGACACTACAGAGGAGACCCTAAAGAAGGCTGGTTGAAATCCTGAGTCATGTCGATTTGAGCATAACCAATGGACTTGACCATATTCATTTCAACAAATTTTTACTGAGCAAGTACTTCCTATGTGCTAAACACTACAAAAGAAATGTGGAAGAATAAAAGTGTTTTTTATGGAACATGAGATCCTTGACCCACGTGTTTGCAGTCTATTATATGAATGTGTATGGGAATAAGTAACACAATTATGGCAATGCTGTTATGATGTAAAAATGAAATGAGAGGTACAATGTTCATAATCCACATTGAAACATTAAACCTAAAAGGGCTTTTGGTTATCATCTGGTTTCTTATTTTCCAGAGGAGGAAACTGATACCATTAATAGGAAAAAGAAATAGTTCAAGGTTACACCATTACTTAGTAGCAAGGTCAGGGAACCCATGTTACCTGAGGGAAAAGCCTCCCTTCTCCAGCATTCTCACCAGAACAAGGATTCATTAATTTCACTAACTATTCATCTCTGAAACTTTGGGAGCCACTAATCATAAGGTGAAACATAATTTGAGTGGGGGAGGAGAGCACAGATCATCTCTGGATCAGGAAATATGGGCTTTGTACAACAGACATCCAGAAGAAACCCAAAAAATATACTTCCCACGCTTCACAATTTTGTCCAAAACACACCCTGCTCAGACTAATCAGAACTAGAACGGCTCTTAAAGACCATCTTGGTCCAATTCTCTCATTTTATAGGACTAGATTGTGAGACCAAGAGGGGAACACTTATCCAAGGTCACATAGGGAGAAAGAAAGAATGGGGAATAGAACTCAGGTCTTCTGTTCTGATTCTTAAGACCAGAATACTTGCCACCTTACCATTCAATGCTTCTCATAGGAATAAGAAGTTCAGGTCTGTTGAAGAGAACAGTTGGGTCAGGATTTCAAAAGTATAAGTGATAGGTTTTCCTTCTCAAGATTTCCAAAGGGTCCCTCAGAACAGGTCTGAGGTATGCATGTGCTGGATGAGGGGAAGGCTGTGGCAGAGAAAGAAGGAACGTGGGGGGCAGCATGTGAGATGAAAAAGGAGAAAATTACTTGATGTATAAGCCTATATTCCACCATCTCTAAGACAGACGCACAGAGCCTTATAGAGCTTGGCAGGGGGATAGTTTCATAGAACCTTACAAAATTTGTGGAAGATAAAAGGCTATTTAGTATTAATCCAGAAACCCAGAAACTACAAGTCCATCATTTCACAGAAGTTTCAGCTGCTCATTTTTTCCCTATTGTCTTGGGGCATGCTTGCAAAAGGGAGAGTGTTAGGTAGCTGGGCTACTATAGCATATGCACACCCTCAAATCCATGTTCCTTTTCTTTTGGAGCCATTTCCAATCTTGTTTGAGACAAATTTTGCATTCCTACTCCCATCCTATTCCCTTCTTCCTTCTCTCCAACCACTTTGGTACATCTCAGGTCAAGTCCACACCCTTAGTTCCTCAGACTCACCTTTCTATGGGGCAGCACTTGGTTAGGGTTGGGAGGAGGCAGAGATGGGGTTTTCCTCCCCTGTAGGATTTGTCTTCCTTGGTGTTCCAAAGACCAAGATCCTGACACTTCCACCCAGGGGCTGTTGTGAGATGTAAGAACACATGGGAACTGGAACAGGAAGTTCCCTTCTCTAGCCCCATCCAGCTACTTAGAGGGTCTTCAGAGCTTTAACCCTTAGTGTTCCAGTTATCAGGAGAAGAGTCAGTAATGAGGAAAAGGGATTTCTACAGTACCATATAGAGCAGTAATTTTCGAGTGTCGAACATGCATGAGTTTTTCATGGGTATGCATGTGAACAATTCCACCTGTCACCCTCTGTTTTTGACACTGGTTTTTATACCACTCATTTACTAAATCATATGCCACCTGTGACGTCTATTGCCAAATCAAACTCTTCTTGATTATTGTCATTGCACCTGTTTTTCTTGCTGTTTTATCTATTTAGTTCTAGTTTCACCAACCGAATGGCAAACTAATTGAAGGCAAGATATCATTGTCTCCTACAGGATGACTGGCTCCTATTAGGCAAATAAGAGGTCTAGAACTAAAGAAATTTACCTTTATTATCTCCTCACACCCAAAGCAGGTAAGAAAAGGAAAATAGATGGGGGTTAGGGGAGGGAAGAGAGAAAACTCTTCTTTTTGCTTGTTAGAGAGAGTAAAGGTGGCTATAATACCCTGGATTTCAGTACTTCGGTGTTTTTCTGTGTCATTCACTCATTAAACTAATTCCTAAGCCTCTCTACTGCATCTCTGGACTGTCTGGCTTTCCTAGGGTCTCCTGGTTTAACTACAGGGGTGCTTAGTTAGGGGTGTTCACTTTTCAAATGTCTTTTTCAAAGGTTCCCGTCTAGTCCCCTTACCCCTCTCTCTCAGGAAGTAACGATATTGTATAAAGATGTCGAATGATAATACTTGAATTTAAATTTCCACTTTGTGTGGCTTGGCCACCCCCGGTCAGTGTGACTTTAGGCTAGTTGCTCAACTTCTCTGGGTCTCAATTTCTTCATCAGTAAATATTCTATCATGATCTTACGAAATTACTTGAGACTTATAGCTATGTTCCCCTTGAAAAATCCCTTTTAAGTAACTCTTGGAGTCTCAGTTTCCCCATCTGCAAAAGCGGACCAGCATGCAACTTCCGAAAGGCTATCCAAGGTTGATTCAAATGCTAGTTCTCACCCCACAGTGAGGGGCTGCGGGGCCGGAGCGGGAGTTGGGCAGGGCCCCACCTGAACTCTTCCCTCTTAGGACGATCCTCTTCGGCCTCGCCTCGCAGCCTCGCCCCGCCCCGCCCGCTCGCATCAATGCTGGGAGCAGCTCACGCCAAGGCTGGGAGAGGGGGCGGAGTCGAGAGGGCTCCAGGACGGCCCCGCCCCGCTCGCCGCGGCGGAGGCTGGGGCCTCAGAGAGAGGAGGTGGGCGGCCCCTTTTCAGAAAAGTGACTCTGCGGGCAGTGCCTGCCCGTGGCTAGCTGCCGGCCGGCTAGAGCCGCCACCCCGTGTCCGGACCCGGAGCGATAAGAGCAGGCCCGAGGATCCTGGGACTTCGGGCCTCACCTCTGAATGGAGCTCGCGAGGCCTGAAGCTGCTGCGCCGGGGAGAAGGGGCGGGGATAGAGCGTGCTGGGACCGGATGTTTTAGACGGAAGGGGGGGACGGGGTGGAGTGGGCGGAGTCTGGATTAGGCGGGGGAGAAAGGAGAGGAAATGGTGCAGGGCAGGAAGGTTGCGAGGGGAGGGGGAGGAAATGGGGGGAAGAGAAAGGAATGGAAGTGAGTTAAGGGAAGGGATAAGGATGGGAGGAGAAGGGAAAGGATGGGAAGTAGAGAGAGAGAAAATGGAAAAGGAGTTGGGGCAAAAGTATTGGAAAGTTGGGGGCGGATGGGGAGAGAAAGTGAAGAAGGGAAGAAAACGGGGTGAGAAGGGGGAAGAGAAAGGATAGAAAGTGAGGTAGGAAGGGAAAGATGGGGAGAAGGAGGAAGAGAGAGATGAAAGAGGAGGAGGGATGGGAGTGGAGACTTTGGAGACCTAAGTGTTGGGAAGAAGGGCTTTGGAAGTTGGAGGGAGTCACGGGTGGAAAACTCTGGGGGCAGGAGTGGGTCCATGAAGCAGTCACCCCAGCACTGTGCCTGGCCTCCTGGGCTTGCTTTTAATATCCTCCCACCCACTAAAGCAGGATTTCTTAACCTGAGCTGCCTGTTCATTTAGTATTTTTATAACTAATTTTAATATAATTGGATTCCTTTGTTAATTTTATGTATTTTATGCATTTAAAAATGTCATTCATACTGGGAGGGGGTCCATAGGCTTCATCTGACTACCGAAGGCATCCGTGACACAAAGAAGGTGAAGAACTCTTATTCTAAAGTATGAACTTGATGCTTAGATTGCCCATATTTAGGTTGTTTCCCTGTTCCACTACTCTGCTTTTCCCGCCTCCTTTCTTCAAGCCAAGAACCAGGCTCATGGCAGTGCCTTTTGAGGGTGTGGCTGTATACCTTGCCCTAGAAGGGGTATGGGGGCAGCTGGAATCTGGGTGAAGAGCCCTCTACAGAACTACAGGCACCTACCGTCAATGGGTAAGGACCATCAGGATTCACCTTTTGTGAGACCTACATCCTAGGTAGGATAGGTTTCTGTCGAAGATAAATATCTTGGAAGTACAGAATTTTTTTTAAATGATTTTTTTATTTTAAAGCTAAAGCTGGTAAAGTTAGCAATTAAGGGCCTAGTGGCTAGGACATTAGATGTTACAGAATAACACAGACTGGAATTGCAGTAAAGATTGAGTTCAGATATCAAAATTATGTTAGGTATGTGAGGCACTTGGAGAGGAATCATCAATGTTAAAACATCTATGATGGCACCCGGGCTTGTACAGGGGGAATATGATGGTTGTGGATTGGGGAGTAGATTCTTCCTTGGGGAGTAGAGGCCATTACTAACTCTCCTAACTTTTCTTTTCAGAGGCAGATACTGAAATTCCTAGGCTCAGTTTTTCTGACACCGATTGTACAACCTCTGTTCAAAAATAGTCACAAATAATCTTGTAAAAATCTGCTGAATCTGTTGCTTAGGAATATATTTTTCATCTTGACCGTAATGTGGTTTTTGTTGTGTGAGATGACCTTGTTAATCTTCACACTCACAGTCAAATTTGAGTTTCCATCCTAGCTAGTCCCTATAATATTTTAAAACACTGATTTATTTTGAAGGTTTTTTCTCTCGAGATAGTAATAACTCATATTTTTATATTATTTTACGGTTTGCAAAATGCTTTTCTCATCATAGCCTTGTAAGATAACATAGTACAAATAATGTGGCTTTTGGCACAGAGGATGGAGTGCTGGGCCTGGACTCAGGAAGACCTCTTGAGTTCAAATCTGGTCTTATACATATTTTTAGCTTTGCAAACCTGGGCAAGTTCCTTAACCTCTAATTGCCTCAGTTTCCTCAGCTGTAGAATGGGGATAATAATAATTGCACCCTTCTCCCAGGGTTCTTGTGAGGCTCAAATGAGACAATACTTGTTTGTTTGTTTATTGTTTTTTTGTTTTTGGTGGGGGGAAGGCAGGGCAATTGGGGTTAAGTGAGTTGCCCAAGGTCACACGGCTAGTAAGTGTTAAGTGTCTGAGGCTGGTTTTGAACTCAGGTCTTCCTGACTCCAGGACCAGTGCTCTATTCACTTCGCCTAGCTGCCCCTGTGGTTTGTTTTTTAAAAGCACTTAGACCAGTTCCTGGTCCATAGTAGATGCTATGTACATGCTTATTCTCTTCCCTTCTCCCCAGATGTTATACTAACCATCATAAAGCTGAAAAAATTGAAACTCAAAGATGTTGAGTCATATAGCATGTGAACGTTAGAGCCAAGACTCAAACCCATGTTCATGCAAATCTGTCATTCTTGTAATTTTTTATACACACATGTATATATGTGTGTATGTATATGCATCTATGCATACACACATACATACATTTCTATATACACACATACATATGTAAACTAGGGAGGTCGGTATAGGCATACCATTTTTTAAAATAGAATTTCAGATACTGTGTTTTTTTAAACAAATGGGAGGTATATGCAACCCTGCTCAGAGCAAGGCAATTGGTGCCATTTTTTTCAATTCACATTTTGGTAAATCTCAGAATATTTCAAAGTTTTTTCATTATTATTTTATCTGTTTTAGTGATCTGTGATTGGTGATCTTTGATGTTACTGTTATAATTGTTTTGAGGTGCTGCTGTGTTCTTATAAGATGATGAACTTAATCATAAATATGTGTGTTCTGACTGCTGCACCCAAGGGCCATTCCCTAACTCTCTTCTCCTCAGGCCTGCCCATTCCCTGTGATAAAACAGTATTGAAATTAAATCAGTTATTAATCCTACAGTGGCCTCTAAGTGTTATCTTATTTTAATAAATTACCACAGCCACCCCAACCTTCAGTAAATAACCACCCTGATCAATCAAATAGACATCATCATGGAGGCAAGACACTCCACCAGCAGAAGGATTAGTACTCACTGAAGGCTCAGATGATGGTTACATTTTTTAGCATTAATTAAGGTATGTACATTTTTTTTAGACAGAATACACATTTAACAGACTACCGTATAGTGTAAACATAACTTTTATGTGCTCTGGAAAACCAAAAAAATTCCTGTAACTCACTTTATTGCAGTATTCACTTTATTGCTGTGGTCTGGAACCAAAACCAGCAATATCTTAAAGGTATGCCTGTAGTCAGAGTGGAGGAAGGAGAGCATTCCTGGCTTTGGGGATAGCTTGAGAAAATACTTAAAGCCAAGAGATCTTGACTATAGTTCAGATCCTTGGCTCTTGTTGGTGTCTCTTGGGGGTAGGGTATGTAAGAGGACTGGAAAAGTAGGGAGGAGCCTAGGTTATAACACAACTTTGAAAGTTGAACAGCATTTTGTATTTGATGCAGAAGGCTATATGGAGCCACTGGAATTTATTGAGTAGGGTGTGTGTGTCTGTGTCTGTGTGTGTGTCTGTGTGACATGATTAGACGTGTGTTTTAGGAAAATCACTTTAGTGGCTGAGTTTAGGATAGATTGGAGTGAGGAGAGATTTGAGGTGGGCAGATCCACCAGCAGGCTATTGTAGTAATCAAGGCATGAGGGGATGAGGGCCTGCACCAGACTGGTGTGTGTTCCAGGAGTGAAGGCTTATTCCAGTGATGTTGCAAAGGTGATATTGGTAGGCTTTGGCAACAGCTTGGATGTGGGGGGTGAGAGATAATGAGGAGTCCAGGATTGACTTGTAGGTTAAGAGCCTGAGGGACTGGGAAGATGGTGTTGCCCTCTCTAGTAATAGAGAAGGTGAATGGGGGGAGGGTTTAAGGGGAAAGAAAATGAATTCTGTTTTGGACATACTGAGTTTAAGACGTCTACTGGACATACAGTTTGAGCTGTCTGAAAGGCAGTTGGAGATGGGAGTTTGAAGGTCAGGAGATAGATTGGGGCAGGAAAGGTAGATCTGACAATCATCAGCTTAAAGATGGTAATTATATCCAGAGGAGCCAATGAGTTCACAAAATGCATAGTATAGAGCAGTGGTTCTCAACCTTCCTAATGCCTTGACCCTTTAATACAGTTCCTCCTGTTGTGGTGACCCCCAACCATAAAATTATTTTTGTTGCTACTTCATAACTAATTTTGCTACTGTTACGAATCGTAACGTAAATATCTGATATGCAGGATGTATTTTCGTTGTTACAAATTGAACATAACCCACAGGTTGAAAACAGCTAGTATAGAGGAAGGAGACCCTGAGGGGACCCCTATGGGTGTGATTTGGAGGAGGATCCAGCAAAGAAGACTGTAGGAGTGGTCAGATAAGGAGGAGAACCAGGAGAGAGTGGTGTCCTGAAAACCTAGAGAGTAGAAAGTACCAAGGAGGAGAGAGAGTGATCAGCAGTATCCAAGGCTGCAAAGGGGTCAGAAAGAAATGAGGTTTGTGAAAAGGCCTTGGATTTGGCAACTAAGTGGTCATTGGCAGCTTTGGAGAGCAGTTTTGGTGGAATGATGAGGTTGGAAACCAGATTATAAAGAGTTAAGAGTGGGAGGAGAGAAAGTGGAGGTTCCTGTTGTAGAAGGCCTTTTTGAGGAATTTAACTACAAAGGGCTGAAGAGATAATGGACCATAGTTACCAGGGGTGGAAGGATCGATTGAGTCAGGGGTTTTTCAGGATAAGAAAGCTGTGGACACCTTTGTAGACAATAGAGAAGGAGCCAGTGTAGTATAATGAACATCTGTTAAGTGCATACAGAGATGTGTCTTGTTGGAGAATAGCCAAGAAATCAGTGTCACCAGATTGAAGAGTGCTTGTGGAGAAGGTGTAAGAAGACTGGAAAGATAGGAGGGCTTTAGGTTATGTAGAGAGGGAGAGATTAAAAATAAATGAAAGAGTGGGAATGACAAGAGACAAACTGTTGGAAGAGATAGGATGGAATAGCATTTTGTATTTAATCCTGGAGGCAACAAGAAGCTACTTAGGTTTATTGAGAAGGGGGATAATATGATCAGAGCTGCACTTTAGGAAAATCACTTTAGTGGCTAATGTAGAATGGACTAGAAAGGAGAGAGACTTGAGGGAGACAGACTCCCATAATCCACGTGTGAGGTGATGAGGGCCTACCCCAGAGTGGTGGCAGGGTCAGAGGCTTTGGCAACAGATTGGATATAGGGAGTTCTCACTGTTTTCCTCCTTACCTTAGTTTGTTGTTTGGGAAATATAGTCTATATTTCTGTAACATTCTACTGCTTGAAAGTAATTTTTCTCATTTATGATAACCCTTTGGGATTATGTTACTCATATGTGATCCGGGTTTTGCCAGTGAGGAAACAGATTCAGAAGTAAAATGACTTCCCCAGTCGCATGGCTAGTAAATGGCAGCCAGAAATTGAATTCAGATCTAATGACTCCAAATATAATACTTTTTTCATTATGTTATATTATTCCTGAAAAACCAGTAATGAACTCAATTATTTAAAGAAAGAAATCCTCCTAGTTACAAATGAGAATAAAAAAATAATATTTCAGCCAGGTCAGCATGAGAAACTTTAAAAGCCAGATACTTAATGCTAATTCTATTTTTACTTTCCTATTTGTTCATAAACTGGAAAAGAAAGGCTAGCTTTCCTGTTCTTTCAGTTTTCAAAATATTTCTAAAATTTCAGAAAAAGTTTCCCTTAAGGGGTGAACTTTCTCCAATGTGTCTGATTCATCCACTTGTTTGTGATTTTCCAACATCAGTAAACATTTCTTGACTGGTTGTTCATTGATTAGGTTAAAGAGAAGATGGAGGCATGCTTTTGTCTGGAAAGGGCCTTTAGGTTTATGCAGCCTAGCCCCCAACTTTACTAGTGAAATGATTTACCTCTGGTCTCACTGTAGCTTTAGAGAGCTATTGTAGTTTGGGGCAAGAAGTTTGAGCTTGGCCTCCTAGGCATGAGAACCTGTAGCAGGTTTTATTGAAGAGTGATTTTAGTGTGCAGTGGTTTTTAGGTATAGGTTTGTCAAATACTAATTTTTTATGTAGGTTCATTCTCTACACCCTGTTGCTTTTTCCCTTCTGTACCTAGGAGTTTTTAAAAATTATTGTGTTATGCTCTGTTTTGAAATCTGTGGGTACTAGTCTCAGTTTTTATGCATTTTTGTCATTATTGTAAAAGGGTTTTCTTTATCTCTTTTCATTGATTCTTGTAGGTATATAGGAATTCAGAAGATTTTAGTTATGTGTTAATAATTTACAAAATCACTATTGCCATTCATTTTTAATTGCTTTGGATTTTCTAGTTACATGTTTGTCACTGGCAAATAGAGATGAATTTATTCATTGTAAGTGTTCATGTTGCTTATTCCTTTCTTTTTCCTGCCTCATTTGCCACTGCTTAGAGATCTTTGTTTTCTGTAACTGACAAGTATTCTCTTTCCCTTCCACCCCATCCCCAACTATTTAGATTTCAAAAAGTATTTAAATAGTACTGGTAAAAGTGTACATCCCTGTTTTGGCATTGCATACTAGGCACTGGGAATACAGACATAAAAATCAATAGCCCCTGGTCTCAGTGAGTTTATTTTATGTCCTGGGGAAAACAGAACAACATGTAAACATATAAATAAAACATACAAACTCTATACAAGGTAATTGTGAGGAGGGAAGGCACTGATAGATCAAGAAAGGTCTCCTGTAGGGTAGGAGGTGCTACTTGGGCTGAGCTCTGGAGAAAGCTAGGAATTCTGAGAGGCAAAGGAGAGGTGTGGCAAGAGGGCATCATAGGCCTGGGGACCTGGTACCTCCTAGTGTGGGAGATGAGATGTCCCAGCAGGAAAACAGCAAATAGCTGGGAGGCCACTTTGGCCAGAACATCCACTGTGTAAAGGAGAGGAATGTGTAGTGAGCCTGGAGATGTGGAGGCCAGGAGCCAGATTTTGTTGAGTTTGAAATGCCAAACAGTCTTTTGACATGAATAAATGTATTTAACAAAGCTTTTCTTTGTGTCTATTGTTATATGCTCATATATAGCCTTTATTTTTCATGGTAATAGCTTATATTATTATTAAACCATTCTTGCATTAGTCACAAATCCTACTTGTGGTTTTTTGGGCTCTATTTTTGTATTGTAATTTAACATTTTTGTATCAGTTTCCATTAACAATATTATTCTATCATGTTCCATCCTAGCTTTGTCTTTTTTTAGTTTAGGGATCAAACCCATCCATATTTTTTTCATAGAAAGTATTAATTATTTTACCATCTTTCACATTTTTAAAACAAAACCTCTCACCATAATGTAGGAATTGACCTGTACTTTAAATTTGTTGTGACTCCACCTAGGCTGTTACTTGGCTTTGCCCACCATTTTTTGAATGGGCTCCCTCATCCTCACAGTGGAGGGCGTTCAGGAGGAAACCATTCTGGGATGGACAGTTGAGGAAGTGGGGGTATAGCATGGAGAACAGATGTCTTGGGGGACATGTTCTTTAGACACTTGAAAAGTATCCCATAGAAGAGGGAGCAGAGCCTGGCATTTAAAGCATTCCAGAATCTGACTTTTGGGATGGCTAGGTGGTGCAGTGAATAGAGCACTGGCCCTGGAGTCAGGAGGACCTGAGTTCAAATCCAGCCTTAGATACTTAACACTTACTAGCCGTGGGACCTTGGGCAAGTCACTGAACACCAGTTGCCCTGCCCTCCAAAAAAAAAAAAAGCAGAATCTGACTTTTACATGATCTTAGATTTTATGGGTTTCAGTTTTATTTCATATCACTTTCCTTACTATTCTCTCCATTCCAATTAATTGGCCTCCTCCCTGTGACTCCCCTCTCCCTCACAACATTCCATTTTCTGCTTGCTTGTGTTTGTATGTAGAATAAGGCTGGAAAGCCTGCACATCTCACCTGCCTCAGAAAATCCTATTTCCTGCAGGTGGGATCAGCTCAGTAGAAGAGGTCTGTCTGGATATCTCCTGGTAGCATTCTCTCTTTAAATTACTTGGTACATCTCTTATAATTACTTATCTGTGTAAGTCCTCCCAAAACAGAATATAAATTCGTTGAGGGCAGAAATGATGTCTCTAGTTCAGTGCTTTATACACATAGTAGGTGCTTAATGGATGTTTGCTTTGAATCAGTCCCCTTTGAGGTGAGGTAAGTCTAGTTAGGTTATCCACTTCTGGTTTGGTTATTTTTTTGTATTCTATTCTTTTGAAGATAACTGTTTCTTTTCACTTTTCAAATTAGCATAAAGCTGCACAATTCAATGTTATTTTTAATGCTTAACTTTTTGTTTGGGAGGCTTTGTTCAAAGATTTCTTTGAAGTACATAGTTCTTTGGGATGACTTGTTTTTAATTAAATTTTTATTTTTGTTTTTGTTTACATCATTCATTTTCACGAAATTTTGAGTTACAAATTATCTCCCCATCTTTCCCCCCCCCCCCAAAACAGCCATGGGATGACTTTTCAAAGTCTGAACGCATCTCCAAGGTGTCTCTTGACTTCCAAATGAATATTGATTTTTCCAGGTAGATAATATTGGGTTCCTGCCAGGTGTCTTAATTTGGAATATGTTGTGTTCCAAGTTTTCTTATGTCCCCTTTTTCTTTCTTGAAAGAGGGGGGCTGTAATCTTGATTTTTTAAAATATGTAAACATTATATATATATATATATATCTGTATATGTCTGTCCTGGGTGCTTCCTTGTCTTAAGTCCAGCACATTCCTTCTATTTGTATTGCTAAATTCTGAAATGTTTTCTTAAAGATTTCCTGGAACATACCATTCAGTCCCTTTTGTTTTTCTAAATTTTCTGGGGTGGCAGCAAGCCTGAGATTGCTGGGAGGTATTTTTCTGGCCTTTCTCTTGAATCTGCATGTTTTCTTTTTGGAATTCAGTCAGTTAACACCATTTATTAAGTTTCTAAACAGTTCCAGCTCTAGAATCTCTAGGGGGAAAAATTCGTTGGGTCTCTCCCCTCAATTTAGCAAGCAATTCTTTTTCCTATATAGTAAGACATGTTTGTTTCTCAGGCTTTTTTGAAGTTTTCTCCATATTGTTCATTTTGTTTTTTTTCCATTCATTTTTTTCTTTTAACAGCTTTCAAAATTTTCTCCAATTTTTTTTTATAAATTCAGACTTTTATGTGGTCTTATGATATACTTAATACCAGTTCTTGCTTAATTTCCACAAAGTGTTGTTCATTTGAAGATGTCTTTCCAATATTGTTGTTTCTGTTATTGATTCATTTGTATAGTAATTAATTTTCTTTCTTTCTTTTGTATTTTTTTTGGAGAGATTGGAATAATATTGATTATGCCTCCAAAAATTAGAAATGGCTACTATGACTTCAGGAAAAAAATCCAAGCAAAAGTATAAAGCATTAACAGTCTGTTAATAAATATTGATCTAATATTGGCTATAATAATATTAAATAATAATAAAAATAGATTGTGAATTGATACTAAAGAAACCAAGAACTTACAAGACAGTTAATTAAAATGTAATAAAACTAGACTAAGGCATTAATAGTAAGAAATTTTAATTTCCCACTATCAGAACTTGTTAAGTATAACATTATGAAAAACAATTATAATCTTTAACACAATACTAAAGGAAAACTAGGGTGGCTAAAGCTATGGAAAGATGTTCATTCAGATATTTAAAGTTTAGGTTAATGATTTTTTAAAAATTGAATTTTCTTTTTTTCAATTCTTTTTTTTTCGTTTCTCCTATCCACTTTTACCCCAAATTAATTATTAGGTCATAACTGCTCTAAGGGCAGTTAGGTGGTGCTGTGAATGCATAGAGCTCGGCCTTGGGGTCTGGGGAACCTGAGTTCAAATATGGCCTTAGGCACTTACTAGCTGTGTGACCCTAGGCAAGTCGTTTAGAGATTGCCTTCCCCTCAAGAAAATTTCTTTAAAAAGTCCTAATAGTTCTTTACCTTTTTTGGTTCACTTTCTATTTTGGTATTCTTATATAATTTTATCTTTGGTGTTTCTGTTTTTTGAGTAGTTGAGAACCTTGGATCCCTTAAAATTTTTGCACCATCATCTTGACTAAAAAGTCTGATTTTTAAAATGTCTGAAAAAACCTTTTCTTGAAATACTTTTTGTTAAAGACAATATATTGTGAACCAGGGGAAAACAGGAGACAAGTACAGGAGACAGTGATTTGTGTAGTTTATTGGAAGCCTAGAGTACATGGTGGGGAGCAGTGGAAGGAAAGGCCTGGAAAGAGAGTTTGTATATTGGGTGGTAGTTTGTGTATGCCTTGAATGTCAGGCAAGGTTTTTTTTGTTTGTTTGTTTTTATATTTTATTTTATTTAGTTTAGTTTACATCATTCATTTCCACGAGATTTTGAGTTACAAATTTTCTCCCCATCTTTCCCCTACCCCCCCCCTCAAAACAGCCATCCGCTTGTATAACCCTGTTATGGGAATCTGAAGATCTTCCCTGCCCCTAGGCCCTTTGTTAAAGTGGCTA
>CM053583.1:311511470-311550086 GCA_028627135.1 Pseudochirops cupreus
TTCTCCTCATTGGCTTTTTGGGCCTCTTTTGTCATTTGAGTTAATCTATTTTTTAAGGTGTTAATTTCTTCAGTCAGGTTGTTGACTCTCTTTTCGTGATTTTCTTGCATCATTCTTATTTCTCTTCCCAATTTTTCTTCCACTTCTCTCATTTGGTTTTCAGAATCTTTCTTCAGCTGATCTCTAGCTTTTTGGCAATCTTCATGTTTCCTGGAAGCTTTTGGTGTGGGAGTTCTGACTTGCGTTGTCTTCCTCCCTTTCCCTGCTTTGTTCCTTCTTTTCCCAGAAGAAGGAATCTAGGGTTTGGTTGCTGTTCTTACTTTGCTTCCTATGCTTATTCATGGTTGCCATTCAGTGTTGTATTTTTTTTTTTGTAGTTCTGTGGAACTCTGCTTCCAGAGGGAAGAGCTCTGTCCCAAATCGCTGGGGTTTTCCCAGCTGCTGGGCTTTTAGGAGGCTGCTGGGTCCTTCCCCAGCTCGGGCTCACTGAAAAAAAAAAAACCCCAGGACCACCACCCAGGACTGAGATCTGGGTCCAGGCCGCTCAATGTGAGAGCACTTGGCCTCCCAACGATTGCTTGTCCCCCCTGCTGTTTGCAGGCCGGGAGCTCTGAAGCGGCAATGTGGAGGCGGGTGCAAAATCCACTTCTTTGCCCTGGAGGCGGCTTGGCCAGACCCGCTTTTTAGCCAAGTTCCACTAACCTTAGTCCTTTTATCTTATGGCTTGATGATTCTGGATACTGCCACAGCTGCTGCAGATCTGCTCTCGTGAAGCTCCAGCTGCCCCAGGGGCAAAAGCCACCGTTTCAGGCTGGGCTGGTTTCTGTTCTCAAGAGTTGAAATGGTCGCTTTGAGCTGAGCTGCCTTCAGCAGGAAATATATCTGTGTGCGTTTTAGAGCCCTAGAATTTGTTTAGAGTCATATTTTTTGGGTATTTGATGTGGCTGTGTCAAAGCTGCGATTTCTTGCTGCTCCTATGCCGCCATCTTGGCTCTGCCCAAAACAAGCATTTTAACAACTCAAATACTTTAAAATTCAAAATAATGATAACTTAGTACAGTCCTGTGAAGAAGATAGTTCAAAGTATTAAGCCCATTTTGCAGATAAGGAAATTGAGTTTAAGGATTTCCAGGTATCTTTCCAGAGACCGCACCTGTCTTATCACTTTTAATATGAATGAATCATTTCCTTTCCTTCTGCTGACATTCCTATTCCTGTTAAAAACATTTTTTGTCTTCTTTTTATGTACTTTAGTCAGTGAGGCCCAGTGTCATAGCAAATCAACACCCAAGTAATACGTGTTAATGTCCTGGATGCTGTGGCATTGAAGAATTTGATCATATTTTTGGGCCATACTTTTTTCCTTGGAGTCTATATCTGGGAACATGTGGCAGACTTGCATATATAGATATTCTTTTATTCCAGGAAGATGTGGGGACAGAGAATAGCAGGAAAGATAGAAAGATGGGAAAGGAATGTTTTATTTATTTTGATTTCTTTTAACAGAAGTGTTTATCCAGTAAATGACTGACTTGTGAAAAGCAAGTTTCACCTAATCATATAACAAAAGAGATTTTTTTAAACCTCAGAAACAATTTCCTTGACTCTAGGTGACAGACTGGTACACAGAGAGAAAACCTGTAGCCTTCTTCCTCAGTGTGACCACTGGTTGGTGAGAATGCAAGGCCACAAGAAGTGACAAAGACAGGAAAGTGGATAGGAAAGCTCTGAATTGGTGACAGTGAATGACAGAAGTGATTGGTGGGAGGTGATGAAGAACGAGAAGGAGGAACAACCACAGAAAGAAGAGGTCATGCATGTTATATAGATTTGGGAAATGGGAAACCAGGAATTGTTTCTTCTTTGAAAACAGAGGTTGGGGGCTAGAAGAAAAGGTAAAAGGAAATTGCCTTCCAGACAACCTTAGGCAGTTGCAGAAGAAGGTTAAGATGGCCAGAAGGAGCTGTAAGGATGTATGGGTATATCATGCTGCAGTGGGCGAAGTGGTATGTGAGCAAAGGCAATCTCCTGTTTATTTTGTATAGACTTGTGTTTTTTCTTTTTTAAAAATTTTGTTTTATTCTATAGCGTATTTCTTAGTAATGTAATGATTTGAAAATACAAGTGGCATCCAGCTTTAAATCCTATGCACCTGACATTTTTTTCTAACAAATAATCCCTATTCATTCTGACTAACGGTAATGTCAATAGCAGGATCACTCCATTAAGGCAGTGGATTGAAATATTTTTTTTAGTAGCAAGATGACACAGTATATTTTCATCATTCTTTTGTGATTTGGTGCCTGGATTCTAATTCAGAGCAATACCACTGCATGGCAGTAAGTTATTTTGAAATAAATGTGGTATAACATAAATATCCTTTAGTAAATTTTGTACATTTTCTTCTTTCATTTCTTTGATGCATATATATATATATATATATATGGAATTAGTAGAGATATAACTGGGTCAAAGGGTATGCACAGTTTAGTAACTTTTGTGGCATAGTTCACATTGATGGTCCAGAATGGGTGGACCACTTTACAGCTCCACAAACTATGTACTGATTTCCTCTTTTTATTCAGTCCTTCCAACATTTATAATTTTCTTCTGTTATCTTTGCCAGTCTAATGGTGGTGAGATAGTACCTCAGAGTTGTTTTAATTTATATTTCTCAAATTATTAGTGATTTAGACCTTTTTTTCACATGATTGTTGGTAGCTTCAGTTTCTTCCTTTAAAATTGCTTGTTCAATGGTTCTTAGTCAAAGAATTTGAGTCAATTTCTTATATATTTTGAATTTTAGGCCTTTCTCATAAACTTGCTGCAAAGATTCTCCCCCCCACGGTCTACCCAGTTACCTGGTTCTCTTCAGATTTTTACTGTATTAGATTTGTTTGTGCAAAAACTTTTAAATTTTATATAATCAAAGTTGAACATTTTATACTGTCTAATCCTTTTTAAATATGTGAACTTTTTCCCTATCCATAGATCTGAAAGATAATTTTTTTCCACTTTGTTTATGATATGCCTTTTTATAAACTTGTGTTTCCAAGATGGGCTGTAAATTCTTTGAGGGAAGAGACAGTTCTCTTTTGTCTTTGTAGTCACAGTGTCTCTGACATAATAAGAGCTTAATAAATGCCTGATGATTGATCATACTGCCTTCCTTTTAACGTTCCCATTTCACAAATCCATTTAATTGTTCAATCTTATGATTTCTTTTTGTATACCATTTTTCCAATATCTCCCCTTTTCTTTGCTCACCTACCTACCTCCCCTCCCCAATGTAGGCAGTCATCACTTTTCACCTTTTTATTCTAGACTATTACAGTGGATTCCTTGGTCTCCCTCCTTTAAGTCTCTCCTTACAATTATCCTTTCTCCACACAGTGACAAAATGGTTTTCCTAAAGCACATGTCTCGTTTGTCACCTCTTCTCCCAATAAACCCCAGTGCCCCTCTGCTACCTCTGGGTTCAAATAAATTCCTTTGCTTAGCATTTAAAGCCCTTCACCACCGGGCCCCTTCCTCTCTTTCTAGTTTTCTACAAGCTGTTCTCCATGAATTCCCAGTCCAGCAATACTGGCTGACTAAGCATTCCTCACTGCATGCCTTTGTACTGGTTGTTTCCCGTAGCCTGAATGGCCTCCCTCTTTATCTCTGCCTTTTAGAAACATTCTTCAGGGTTTACCTCCAACCCCTCTTTGTGCAGGAGGTCTTTCGCTGTCTCTTGCCACCCCCAGCCATGCCCTCTGAGGTTGTTACCTTCTGCCTGTTCTGTTCTATCTTAGGTATGCATGTTGTCTCCACCTTTGGAACAGGAACTCCTTGGGGGCAGGGACTACTTTTGCTCTTTTTTATACTCCCGTGGCACTTAACAACCTTGTTGATTGATTGCTTGATTATGATGAAGGTGCTTTATATACTTCAGTGGACCTATGAACTCATCACTCTAGGTATTACCTCATTATGTATGACAGCCTTTCCATGCCTTCTCAATCTTTTCCTGCCCATATTTGCTCATAGGTCTTCCTTAGAGGATCCAGTCTACCCAACATACCAGAGGACTTAGTAGCCTAGGTCTTAGTAAAACATTTCATGGGTAGCAATGCAGTACTCATGTTTTCCATCTCTTATCCCACTTTCTTACCACTTTGCTTGAAGAGCCTCTGAAGTTCTTTCCAGTGCTAAATCTATGATTCTGTGTTTATACATTTTCTCCATGATGTCTTTCATACCGGTTCTGGATAATATGCAAAGGCCTATTTATGACCACTGTATTTTGTGTGGGGGTCACTTGCAGTTTTCAGTCTTTGAAGATTATGGTGTTCCTATAAAAAAGGAAGGGTTTGGGGTTTTGTTTGTGTTTTTAGAGGGAGGGAATCAGTTTTTGCAGGTGCTTGAGGCCTAGGGGAGGGACCATGAATAAGGATGGTAGGAAGAAATGGGTGCTTGTGGAATATTGTAAGGAGAAGATCTGACAGTGGAACCCCTGAGGAAAAAGCTTTGTTTAACTGGGAAGGAACCGAACAAGAGAAGTCTGGAGAAAATGCAGACAATTAAGAGGCCCTTTGTGGCCAGAAATCTAGTGTCTGGAGGAGACCAGATCCTCTTTCCAGGCAGGAACCCAAGGCTTGTGAAAGAGAGAGAATTGCAGAGTCAAAGGCTAGGACAATTTAGAACAGCGGTTCTCAACCTGTGGGTTATGTTCAATTTGTAACAATGAAAATACATCCTGCATATCAGATATTTATGTTACGATTCATAACAGTAGCAAAATTACAGTTATGAAGTAGCAACGAAAATAATTTTATGGTTGGGGGTTACCACAACATGAACTGTATTAAAGGGTCGCGGCTTTAGGAAGGTTGAGAACCACTGATTTAGAAGGAAACCTGAAAAGATGATTGTATTGGTGCAAAAATATGAGCAGAAATGCTGCAGAAACTAGAGCACTTCATTTAAATGGCGGAAGAAAGAGATGCAAGTTATGAGACTTTAGAAGCATTTGAAATTGTGGTACTAGAAGCTAGATTCCATACCTAGGGAGGCAGCTTTTGTTTTTAAAGGGCTTGACTCTGGGACTACTCCTGTTAGTCAAGAGGGGAAAGTGAACATGTGGAAGCAGGGTTCTGACAAGGGTAGTGATAATAGTTTACATTTATATGATGCTTTAAAGATTGAAAATTGTCCTACTTATTTGAACTTATCTGAGCCTCACAACAACCCAGTGAGTTAAATAGGTATTAACGGGTATTGTTATCCCTGTTTTACAGATGTGGCACCTGAGGCACAGGGCAGTTGTGTCTTGCCCATGACCGAGCAATGACTAAGTTTCAGAGGTAAGATTTGAATCCAGGTCTTTCTGACTCCAAGTCTAGCACACTATGTACTGTGGCATAGTATTGCTCCAATGTAGAATAGTAATACGTGTATATGGTGCTTTAATTGTTTATAATGCACTTTTCTCATAATCATTCAGTGAGATAATGTAGGTATGTATGCCTATCTTAAAAACTATGATATTGCTGATAGCTGAAGGTTCATAGTATAGAATTAGTCAGCTAGCATTTACTGAGTGATGATCATATGCCTGGCATTGTGGTAAGTGCTGGGGATACACATTAACCACTCACAGAAAGCTCACATTCTAATGGAGGATGCAAATGAGTAGATGGAAGGTACTCTCCCAGCAAAGGCACAAGTGATGAGGAAGACTCACAATGGCATCTTCTCAAAGGGGAGATTTGACTTGAGACTTAAAGGAAGCCAGGGCGTGGAAGTGAGGAGGGAGAGCATTCCAGGCATGGGGTACAGCCTTGAATACCTATAGGGTAGGGAGATTGAGAGTCATAGTTGAAGAGCAACAAAAAGGCCAGTGTCATTGGATCAAAGAATATGTGGAGAGAGGTGTAAGCTATAAGAAGACTGGAAAGGTGAAAGGAGGCAGGTTGTGAAACACTCTAAAATTGAAACAGGAGTTTGTATTTGATTTTGGAGGTAATAGGGAGCAACTTGAATAAGGGCTAACATGGTCCAACCTGTGCTTTAGGAATATCACTTTAGCAGCTGAATGGAGGATGAATTGTAGTGGGGAAGACTTGAGGTATGGAGGCCAACCAGAAGGCCATTGAAATAGTTTAGGTATAAGTGCTGAGGACCTCTATCAGGGTGGTGGCTGTGGGAGTGGAGAGAAGGGGATGTGAGTGAGAACTTTTGTGAAGGTAGCTATCACAAGAGTTGGCAACAGATTGCTTTATTTGGAGTGAGTGTAAGGGAGGCGGCAAAGATGACACACCTAGGTTGTAAATGAATGACTGAGAGAATGGTGGTACACAGGAGAGTAAGGGGATTTGGGAAGAAGGGGAGGTTTGGGGTAAAGCTAATGAATTCTGTTTTGGATACATTGAGTTGGAGGTGTTTATAGAACATCCATTTTGAGGTTTCTAATAGGTAGTTAGAGATATAAAACTGGAGGTCTGGAGAGAAGTTAAGGCTGGATGAATAGATCTCAAAATCTTCTGCAGAGAGGTTATAATTGAACCCATGACAATTTATGAGATCACTAATTAAGAGAGCGTAGAGGGGGAAGAGAAAAGAGTGCAGAACAGACCTTTGGGGAATAGCTACAGTTATTGATCATGACTTGGATAAAGATCCAGCAACGTAGACTGAGGAGTGGTCAGATAGGTAGGAGAAGAACCAGCAGAGAGTAGTGTCACAAAAAAATTCTGATTAGAATTCAGAAAAATGGGAATTTTTAAAAGGCCATAGGTCTGGCCATTAAGAAGGCATTAGTAACTTGGAAAAGAAAAATTTCAGTTGAGTCATGAGATTAGGAGCCAGACTGCAAAGTATTTAGAAGAGAGTAAAAGTGGGCAACTAGGTGGTGACACAGTGGATAGAGCACTGGGCCTAGAGTCAGGAAGACTCATCTTCCTGAGTTCAAATCTGGCATCAGACACTGAGTAGCTATGTGACCTTGGGCAAATCACTTAACCCTTTTAACCTTGGTTTCCTCATCTGTAAAATGAGCTGGAGGAGGAAATGGCAAACCACTGCAGTATCTTTGCCAGGAAAATCCCAAATAAGTCACAAAGAATTAGAAATATCCGAACAACAAAAATGAATGGAGGCACCAATTGTAGATAGCTTTCTCAAAGAGTTTAGCCATGGAAGGGAGGAGAGATACAGTATGATAGCAGGGATAGTTTAAGGTAAGGAAACATGTACATGTTTGTAGGCAGCAGTGAAGCAGCCACTGGGTAGAGTTTGAAGATTAGTGAAAGGGTAGGGATTTTAGAGAACACAGGATGGAATGGAATCAAAGATGCATGTAGAAGGGATGGCCTTGTCGAGGAGAAGGAGCACCTCTTTGTATGGAGTGGTGTCAGAGGACCCCTGAAGGATGTGAGATGAAGACAGAGTTCTCAGAAAATGGGTCTTTTTTTTTTCAGCGAAATATTCTATGGGGGCCTAAGAAAGGAGGAAAAAATTTGGAAAAGCCACTGTAGTGAGTGGGATAGTGAGTTCATTTGGAAATATAAAAGGATTGCCTTGCTATATTTGAGGGCCCAGTTGAAATTATGTAATGTATATTTGTAGTAGACCCAGGATATGTTTGTGATTTTCTCTTGCTCAGTTTCAGTGGCGTGTGAAGGCAGTGGATAATGGGACAAATCTAAGGATGAGGCTAGGCAAGGCATGTTTGGTTATAGGAGATGGGTGTAAGGGACTCCAGTGTAGACCATAGTATTAGACCTAAATCAGTTCACCAAGGGACTGCGATAGGGAAGGAAGGAAAGTGTGCAGTGGGGATGGCCTGGGAAAGAACTGAGGTTGAGAGGATTTGGAGTTCCTGGTGAGGGTGAAGAACAGGGCAGAGGGCCCTAAGGCAAAGGGAAAAGGAAATCAGAAAGCTTTTTAAGTATGATCATGTAAAGAAATTTCAGAGTTCTTGAACGTGGAAGTGAAACACTTGGGGCAATGGTGAGATCAAGGATATGACCATCTTTGTGTGTAGCTGAGGTAGAGTGGAGGAATAGCTTCTAAGAACTGAATGAATTGAGGAGCTGAGAAGTTAGAATATTTGAGGGACTGTTAATATATCTGTTAATATTATAATTAGCATATGTAGGTAGGTATAGATATATAATATATTAATATGAAGGCAGGAGTTGGGGTGAATAGAGAGATTGTGAGCCAGCCATTAAACCATTAAAGAAGAAGGAGAATGTCTTGGGAATTGGTAGACAACATGTACCAGAATCTTGGTGATTGAGTGATACATTTAGGTTAAGTGAACCTCAAAAGAGAAGAAAAGAGATGGTAAAAGGAGAATCTGGAAGTGTCAATAGGGAGAAAGCGATGAAAAGAAAAAAACCTTTGCCCTCCTGCAGCTTACATTCAAAGAGGCAAACAAGATGCACATATACAGGTATATACAAAACACAAAGAAAGCAGATGGAGGGTTATCTGGAGGGTGGACCCTAGCAGTTAGAAGGCTGAGAAGAGTTTTACACTAAAGGTTGCCCTTGAGCCAAGTGAGGGATTTCAGGAGGTGAAATGAGGAGAGAAGAGCATTCCAGGCATTGGGAACAGCCACTTCAAAGGCACAGAGATGGGAGATAGTATTGTTGTGAGGAATAGCAAAGAAGTTAATATGACTGGATTGTAGATATTTGTGTAGGAAATTGGTCTTCCATTTGAATTCTGTGAGGAAAAAAAACATGTATTGTTAAACCTGATAAAGAATCTTAGTTTTAATTGAAAATACTGATTTTAAAACATTGATTCTAACATGCATGGGAGGAGACACAGTTGGGTAGAAAGCTGTTGGTATTGTTTTATTCTTCCCCAATCAAATGCTTTTTAAAAGTCAACATCAGTGAACAATGAATACAGCAAGGTCTTGCACCTTCTGTCCCCTTCAGTCAGCTGTGTGACTGTAAGCATGTAGTCAACCATAGAATGTCATTGTGACTAGATTTTTCTTAAAAAGATTTTGTAGAGAGGGAAAAGTAAACATGAGTTTGTAGTTTTGAATATTTCTTTGCTTATTTTCAGCAGTAGTAACATCCATGTTTTTTCCAAGCCTTTCTCGTTCTGATAACTTGAGAGTCCATACCTTCTTCTCCTCAGCATTTTGACTTTCAGCACAGACCTCTTCTTTGTGCATTTGATTGAGTACAGCTGTTCTTCTACTATTTAGGGGACAGTGGTTTCTCCACTGGCCTGAAATACTGCCAGATTGTTTCCATTTTTTTATCTTACTGTTTTCAGTGTTGTCCTTAATTGCTGTAAAGATAATCTGGGATTAATTTTTGTAAATTGAGAACTGTAATCTAGACTCCTCTATACTTGAAAACCAAGGCTCTTGTTTTGATGTAATGGAATGTCCTGGTAATAATTTTTTAAAATGTCTTGGTTCAGCCTTATGTGAAGCACTTGAAATGCACATTTTAACTTTGTCACTGGGCTGAACAGCAGTGGGAAGTGATGATTTCCATCCCGACTATTCAGTTCTTGTCAAGAGATTATAGCAATTTCTATCTCCTCACTGTTCCTCTACGATTTTGATAGGTTCCCCTCTGTGCCTCACCCTTCACACTGGTTTGAGTACTAGATTTCAAGTCAGTGATCTTCGTTGAGATTCCTGCTGTGCTATGTACTTTTGTGACCTTAGCCAAATCATTCAACCTCTTTGGGGTTTAATCTGTAAAATTAGATTGTTGGATAGACTTCCCAGAGTTGCAATGATGTGTATCTTTTCCTTGTGAATTTCTTCCTTGTACTCTATCCCTTTAAGTACAATTACTGTACTTTTGCTCCTAATTAAAAAGTCACCTATTTTACATTCTCTTCCAATAACCTGCTGTGGGGAATATGTCCTGATTCTCTTAGAAAAATCACTCAGTGAGAGGATTATTTGGGCTTAATTAAATAATTGTAATAATAATCACAGAAATAACGTTCTGGCTGGACTCAAGATTGTACAAGAGAACTAGGACACATAGAAATTCAGTTGAAAGTAAAAGTAACTTTACTGGGGAAAAAAAATTGTAGAATAAGAGTACTTAGTTCAAAGGGAAAGTAATTTTACTTAAAAGGATAATGCATAAGAAAAAAGTTCACAAGTAAAAGATAGTACCAAATACTGGGTATAGGAATGCTTCAAACCTCCCTTGCCCCAAAGTTGCTGCATTCTAGAATACGCAGTTGTCTTTCTTTAAGTAGCTATTTCATGTGTCACTTCATGCCCATATTGAGGAACATGTCGCAGATTGAGAGGCTTCCTCCATTTATACTGCTTTAGGATAATACTGTTTTCCAGGCAATATATGTTAGGTGACTTAGGACAAAAGATGACTATTATCCAAGTACTGTGTAGGGACTTTAAAAGTTAATGTGTAATTGGCTATTTGTAAAGCTTACTTGATTAACTTTAGCACCCATTCTTTTTGTCAAGTTCCAGGATGTTGACCACTGGTCTAATGCCATTCCACCCTCCTGTTTAAAGAGCTTGAGATTTTTAACCCATGGTTGCCAGTAAGTCTTGTAATTGGCTAACCCAGGTCTCCTGAGATAATTTCCAGATCTTAGGGCATGCTATATAAAACCTCATACTGGTGAGATAGGTAGGGCAGATATTAGTATTTCAATTTAGCAAATGAAGAAACTGAGCAGAGAGACCAAGGGGCATGCCCATATCATGTCCCCCTAGTCCTTACACAGCCTTAACTTTGACCTGCACTCACGGCAGTAGTAGACTGTGGAAGGTGTGGGGAATGATTATAAACCTCAGTTCTGAGGTTCTCATGCTAATTTGACCTCTTCCAAGATTTCTGAATTTTTTTTAGAGTATGTGGAGACACTCATTCCTTTTTATCTGTTCCCTACCTTACTAAGTACATTCTACCTTCCTTGTTAGGAAGCTTTCCAACTCTTTTTTTTTTGCTTTCTACAGAAATTAAAGGTGTAAATGAAGGTGAAAGGCTTGCCAGTGGAGGATCTCAAAGAGATGCCTTCAGCCCAGACAAAAGAAGAGGTCCCCTCTGAAAAAGGAGAAAACCATGAAGATGAACCTCAAAGACACAAAAGAAAGGGAAGCTCTACAAAGGTCAGCCTAATTCTTGAGAAAGAATAGTGGTATATTGCCCTACTGGGAGCAAAAAAAGTTAGAGAAAAGCCAAAGGCCCCATAGGGGACCCTATGACTGTGACACCTTCAGGAAGAACTCCAACTTTTACAGTCATCTGAGAAGGCATTCAGGTGAGAAGCCCTACTCGTGGGAGGTGTGTGGCATCAGCTTCTGCCAGAGCACATACCTCCTCCATCCCCACAGAACTCATACTAGAGAGAAACCTTACCAGTGGAGTCAATGTGGCAGAAGTTTTAGCCAATATTCAGCCCTAAGCAAGCATGAGAGAACCTATACAAAGGAGAAACTGTGCAAGGGTCAGTGTGGGAAAGGTCAGAGTTCTAACTTCATTACCGCTGGAGAACCCACACAGGCGAAAAGCCCTCTCTGTGCCCTGTGTGTAATGAGAGCTTCAGTCAGAAGGCCTAGTTTGTTAGACACCACTGGAGACAAGCCATATGCCTGTGATGAATGTGGGAAAACACAGTGTACTGAACATAGATAAGAGTACCCATACAGGAGAGAGGCCATGTGTGTGTCCTGACTATGGTGGAAGCTTCACCAACAGCTCTGCCCACACTGGAGAGTAACCCTGTCATTGTGGTGTGTGTGTGAAAGGGCTTTAGTTCCAGCTGCTATCTGACTCGACACCAGAGGAACCACAATGGGGAGAAACCCTACAACTATGACATTTGTGGGTATGGCTTCTGAGAGAGCTCAGCTTTGTGGACACATTAGTTAGTACATACAGGTGAGTGACTCTTGCCTTGAGTGTGGAAAAAGTGTTAGCAGAAGCTCTGATCTGCTTAACTACCAGTGTGTGCACACAGGAGAGAAATCCTACCCTCGATGGGAGTGTGGGCAGGCCTTCAATCAGCGTTCCAACCTCAACAAGCTTAGGAGGGCTCACAGTGATGGGATCCCTCCAGAGTTTTTGAAGGTCATCCATCCTTACCCCAAAATAATTTGTTAGTAGCCAAACCTCACCTAAGTCACAGATCATTATTTTGTAGGATTTTCTCTCAGTAAGAATCAAGCCAAATCTAAAACTTCTTATAGTCTACCACTATTTAAAATTTTTTTAGAAATAGGAATTTTGTATTCTCCTAAGCAGAGCGTTAGGGGAGACATGTATTATCTCTTAGGGAACAGAGTATTTAGCAGGGAAAAGAGTGGGAAAAAATTAGCCATTTAAAAATTACAGAACTGGAAATAGAAATCATTTTCATTAAATTTTATAAAATAAAACCTAAATAAATACAACTTTAAGATAATGTTAGAGTGCAAACATGTTAGATTATAATTGTCAGTAACATACTATTTAAGACATTGATTTTAAATTTATACAAAAGTTTTATAAGTCTTCCTTGCACTGTGCCAAAAGCCTGCCTGATTTTATGGGATTCCCATAGATTCCTCTCCTTAGAAAGACTAAAAAAATCACTGCCCAAGGATCTCTGAAGCTCAGTTAATCTAAAAAGATTCCTTTAGGTATCAGTGATACATGATTTCAGGTCTTAAACTTTAGATTTGTATCTTCTAGGTAGAAATGCTTGTTAGTAGCAATAAGTGTGTAAAAAGGAGATAGAATAGTCTTAATGGTCTTTGCAAATCTGTATAAAGTGTTAAGCTCTTTACTTGTCTCTAAAATAAGATTTATAAAGGCAAAATTAACAGAACAATGGCTATCAGTATGGGGGGGCAGTGTATGAGGTACTCAAAAAGTTACTTTAAATTACTGTAAGCATTTGCAAAAGTTCTGAGAAAAAAGATTGATAAATAAATACAACAGAAAGCTTAGAATGTATGCTTTGGTATGTCATATTGAAAATCCTGCTGTGATGTGTTAGATTATTTCCCAGATTGAACATGTGTCAAATTTTTTAGGCACAGAAGAAAGAGAGCAGCAGATAAAAAGTTGTGTTGCAGAAAATGCAAAGGAATAATATTTCTAAGTACAACAATAAATATTTGGGATTCAGTTTTATGGATGTGGATACCAGACCAATGGAAAGACTTGATACTGTTTTCAGTTCCAGATTCATGCCAGTCTGGATATTTTGCATTGACGACTATTAAAACCAAAAGCAACATGAGCCATGAAGAGTAGCATTTGTCATTGAATTTATATTTTAAGATTTTAATTTATTAGGTGCCATTTAATGATAATCAGAATAACTATTATTTTGTTTTTCTTTTTTTTTAATCCAATATGGGGATGAAGAGGTGGATTTTTATTAATTGAAAACAAAATTTAAAATTAAAAAAATTATGGCAAGAACTAGAATTTAAAAATTCTCCCACCTTACCCCATCCTGGGGCATACATACTCTCCCTTCTACCATTTCAGTTCTTGGGGAGAATAGTCTCAAGCTTTAAAGTAATTGCTACAGAGTAGTGGGTGAACCACTATGGTCACTTCTGAAGTTGCTCCCTTGCTGAAAAACACAGTACCTTGGCTACTGGGTTGGGTCAAGCAGGGCATTCCTCAATGCTACCCTGATACACTAAGCTCAGATGCCAGCAAAGCTGGCAGATATCGCTGCTGAAGCCTGTCAACTGAGATACCCACCCAGTACACTCCCAGCCTGCCCTCCTGTCACAGATAGATCTAGGGAGGAAACATGATAATGCTTTGTATATGACTCCATGTGTAGCACCTTAAAAGGTTTGATTATTTATTACTTTTGATCCTCTTATAAGGTAAGTAGAGTAAGAATAATCATCCCTATCTTAGGACTGTCAATTTAGAGATAAAAGGGACTTCAGACACCATCTAGGCCAACATCCTCATTTACAGATGAGCAAACTAAGTGCCTGGAGAGGTTACGTGGGTAATTGCCAATGAGAAAGTTGGGGCTTATAAAAATAAAGCAACTTGCCCAATGTCAGAGCTAAGTGGTGGTTCAAACCCAAGTCTTCTGATTGTATTTCCAGTTTTCTCCTATGTCTTCACTGCACTGTACCCCTTCATAATATAAAGTTGAAATGGAGAAAATTCAGCCTGACCTAGCTAGAAAAGTAGATGTGCTATCCCCACCATGACCACTCTCACTACTTGCCCAGCTGCCACTGATAAGCTAGGCCAGTCACCCTAGCTGAAGCAATAAGTTACCCTGAAAGAGAAACAGGTGCTGGTGTGTACGAGGCTGGTTAAATCACATTCAACAGCATCTTTCCAAGTTAGTAGGGACATGCCAGGATCTGAGCCCAAGAACCTCAGCTCCACCACACCAACCACTAAGGACCTTCCTTCTAGCTCAGCAACACTTGTGGAGAAGGGTCCTGCCATCCTAGCCATTGCCAACATCACCTACTGCTGCCAGGTGAAGAGCCCTGGGAAAAGCAGCACCATTCAGATTGCTGGCCCTGATTCCAGCATGGACCCTACCTACAGCCATAGTTCAGACAAGCAACCTGTGGGAAATGCCACCCACCTCAGGAACTTCAGCTACTGAACGCCTGGAAAAGAAGTTCTACTTCAATTTTAACAAAACACTTGATAGTTTCTTGTTAGCCTTTCATACAAGATGAAAAAATGACAGTTATATGATGATGTTATTAGTGGATTAGTTCCTAGGTGACATCTTTGGCAGGTGACATGGAACTAAAGCTGGGAGGGACAGTTAGGACACCGACTAATAGATGTGTGTGTGGGGGGAAAGACCACTAATGTATATTTTTCTTAATGCACTGAAAAAAAAAACACAGAAGGAAACATAGACGAGTAGGACGGTTTTGAAAGTAACAGAATCTATTACATATATGTATATTTAAAAGCAGTCTGAAATGGAGTTTCAAGGTTTTACAGAGGATCCTCCTTTTCTCTGTGTATGAAAATGGTTTTTTAGGGGGGCATTTAAGTTTAGATTTTTTTTTTTAAGATTGGAGAACAGAAGCAAGATCCCAGATCTAGACAGATAGGACTAATAAGCAAATTCCATCTAATGTGGTAAAGTTTAATAGCTACAGATGTAATGATGGATTCAAAAATTTAACAGACAGGGCTTGGGCTGTGCCTAGACAAAATAGTTCCTATGAAAAAAGATCTGGAGACTAGCAAATGCAAGCTCAGTGAGTCAGGAGACATGGCAGACAAGCTATTATAGTATTCAGGATGTGGAGGGTGACAGTCCCTTTGTATTTGGTTACATTTAGAGGTCACTTGTTGGCACAGTGGATAAAGCAGTGGGCCTAGAGTCAAGAAGACCTGAGTTCAAATGTGTACTCAGTCACTTAATAGCTGTGTGACCCTGGGCAAATCACTTAGCTCTATTTGCCTCAGTTTCCTCACCTGTTAAATGAGCTGGTGGAGAAGGAAATGACAAACCACTCCAGTATCTTTGCCAGGAAAACCCTCAGTGGGGTCACAGAGTCAGACATGACTAAACAACAAGCTAAGGATAGCATTCAGTTCTGAGGGCAACATTTTAGAAAGGGCCTGGGCAAGCTGGAACCCAGTCAGAAGAGAGTAATTAGAAGAATGGTAAGACTAGAGACCATGCCATATGAGGACTAGTTAATAGAACTTGGAGAAGACATAAAGGTGACAGTTCATTTCAACAAACATTTATAGTGCCTCCACGATCTTCAAGGCATTTCTCAAGGTACTAGGGATACAAGGACCAAAATGACACTCCCTTCCTTTAAGGAGTTTAAGTTCTAAGACTATCTAAGTTTAAGTTCAACACTATCTTTGAGTGCCTAAAGGGCTGTCATGTGGGAACAGGGATTAGACTTTTTTTGCTTGGCCTCAAATGACAGAACTGGGAGCAAAAGATTGAAGTTGAAAAAAAGTAAATTTACGCTTGAGGTAAGGGGAAAAATCCCAACAACTAGAACTGTACACAGATTGAATGGACTGCCTAGGGAGCTAGTAGATTACCTCACTGCAGGTGTCCAAA
Organism: Pseudochirops cupreus; assembly: GCA_028627135.1. Classification (NCBI taxonomy): domain Eukaryota; kingdom Metazoa; phylum Chordata; class Mammalia; order Diprotodontia; family Pseudocheiridae; genus Pseudochirops; species Pseudochirops cupreus. The sequence goes on from CM053583.1 coordinate 311,527,518, forward strand.
CTGTGGCTGGATGCCCAGTTGTCAGTGATACTGTGGTGGGCCTTCTTGGTCAAGTATGAGTTGGACCAGACAGAAGACCTGAAGTTCATTACAACTTTCTGATCTTGTTAATGTCCAGCCTATGCTGGCATACATGAGCCTTGTCAGTGATAATGCAGAAAGAATTTTCTCCTTTGAGACTTTCTCTGTATAGGAATTCCCATGGCTAAACCTACCTAGATATCCTCAATTGAATAAGAAGAGCCCTGGGAGCTCGCTGGCTGTTTTCCCTAGGAGGGGAAAAAAAAAAGATCACTAAAAATCAATTGGAGAACAAGGTAGCTGTTAGGCACTTTGGGAATGAAAGGCTCCCTATATACACACAGCCTTCCTTTGTGGCTTCCCCTACCTTACAGGTAGATTTGGCCCTTGTTGTGAAAGTTTAAGCTGAAAATGCAAAGTGAGGCCTCCAGTTCTTGCAGCCATTTGTCCCCTGTCCTTCGCTAACTAGCCAATATGTGTCTGGACCTACTTACAGAGGTAGCAGAGTTGGGCTTATAGATGTGGATTCCCTAGGAGTGTATATCCTAGATTAAAGATAAGACAGTTGTAAGGGGAATTTTAAAAAAGATCAGAAGTAGAGGAGATTGAGAAGATAAAGCATTTATCCAGCTTACTCTGTACTAGGCCTGTGCCAAGCACTGTGACTACAAATAAAGGCAAGCAAAGCCAGGCCTTTTCCTGGGGGAGTTTAGTTTCTAAGGGGGGAAGATAACATGTGAAAGGGAGCTAGAAAGGTATGTATGTGGAGGTGGGGTAGGGGTGACCAGAAAGAGACTGTGGAAGCTGGTTTAGGGCAAGATAAGATGAAAACTCACCTATCAGAGGTTAAAAGAAGAGGTAGGACTTGATTTTCTGGTTTGACTCAGTAGGTCTCATTTGGACTTAAGGCATTTTCTCTTTCCAGTCCTCCACCCCATGACTTAGCTATAAAATTTATTTTAGAGAAATTATAGAAGGCATTTTTTTTGTTTTTGTAAATGTAAAGCAGTGTCCCTATTTGACATGTGAATTTATAGTATTCAATACAAAAAATTCCCTCTTGTAATTTCTTAAATCATGGAAGACTGAATTTGGTGTACCCTGTTGTTAACTCAAAAGTGAGGAAGGTCTAGGAAGATCCTCCTTCTCAAGCTCCAACTTCTAATGAGACAATGACTATTTTCTTCTGTTTCTTTCATTCCCAGAAGACATAAAGTATTGTAGTGATTAAACAGTATGGCACCCAAGTCTTTCCTTCTAGAAAAATGTGAAGAATGGGAAGTGTCTCATTGGTCCTCAGGATGGACTGGTCTCTAGTTTGATCTTGGGGGCTTACTTAGAATCATTCTCCTGTTCTTCTGCTCTTCAATCTGGATACATTTTTGTTGTTCTGCTTCCTCCTTGAGGTTGTTTCCTGTTGTGCTTCTTTTTCCACAAGTTTCAGATGAGAATAATAGGAAAGTGGCTTGCAGATGAAAAACCACAAAAGATGCTTTCTATCTGGACCAAGGGAGAGGCTCCCTCTGAACAAAGTGAAGCCAATGGAGATGGGACTCTAGAAGATATGATAGAAAAACAGTCCTAGCCAGGGCTCCTGAACCATTAATCAAGTGATAAGATGGAATAATTCTCCACATAAGGAAAAAAGGCTTGGGGAAATACTAGATGGGACTGTATAACTGCAAAAAGCTTTAAAAACAGTTAATATTTTTTACAACCATTTGAGAATCTACACAAGTGAGGAACTTTATGTGAAGCATCTGGGATCAGCAGGGTGCATTCCTCATTTACAGAGAGTCCACACATAGGAGAAACTGTTGGCTAAGATCCTTGAGAAGGCTGTCCACAATCAGTGCTTCTGCTTTCTTTCCTCTTAAGATAGTGATCTTTTTAACATTCTGCAGTCTGGCTTCCAACCTTATTATCTGAAGCTACTCTCTCCATTTACCAGTGATCTCTTAATTGCCAGATGTAATGACCTTTTCTCAGTCCTCAGCCTTCTTGACCTCTCTGCAGCCTGTCAAAAATCTCTTCTGGTATTCTCTTCTCTAAGTTTTTATGGTGCTGCTCTCTCCTTGTTCTCCTGTCTGACTACTCTTTCTTTAGTTTCTTTTGCTGGATGTATATCCAGATTGTGCCTGCTAACTATGGATTGTTCTCCAAGACTCTATCCTGGGTCCCTCTTCTCCAACTATGCTGTTTTGCTTGGTGATCTGGTCAGCTCTCATGGACTTAATTATACTTTTAATGCATATTATCTCAGATGTATTTATCCAACCTTAACCTCTCTCTTGACCTCCATTCTCACATCTCCAATTGCTTACTGAACTGAATGTCTACTCTAACTTGCATCTGCTGCCCTGCCTGGTTTCAACTCCACCAAATAAGGTGCCCCTGTACTAGGTATCCCCTGGTGTCCCATCTCTTCCTCCATTTTCCTGCTTCCTTTTTTTAGACTGTAAGCTCATTGGAGGCAGGGGCTTGTCTTTCTTTTTATCATATTCCCAGCATTTAGCACAGTGCCTGACAGGTTGTAGGCACTTAATACATGTTGATTGGATTGGATATCCTGTAGCCATCAAAAACTCAAAATGTTCAAAACTGAACTTTATTCTCTTTCCCCCCAAAACCCTTCCTACCTTCTAATTTCTCTATTTCTGTCAGAGGTAACACCATTCTTCTAGTCACACAGGCTCCCAGCCTAGGTGTCAGTCTTGACTTCTCTGTACCTCTCAACACCCCTATGTAATCTTTTGTCAAATCCAAATCCTGTCAGTTCTGCCTTTGTTACATCTCCCTTATATGCCCCTTTGCTCTTCACAACCCTACTACATCCTTCACTGCCTCAGATCTGGACTACTAGACTACTACGATAGTCTTCTGGTTGGTGTTCCTGCTTCCCTCCAGTCTGCCCTCTCTTCATCTGTCAACCTGATCTACCTAATGTGCAGGTGACTACGTGACTCTCTCTTCAATATACTGCAATGATAAATACTCATGGATCAAATATAAAAATCTCTGTTTGGTTTTGAAAGCCCTTCATAACCCAGCTCCTTCCTACACTTCCGGTTTTCTTCCACATGACTCACCTCCATGTACTTGTGATCCAGTCAGTCAGTAAACATTTGTTAAGCACTTACTATGTCCTGAGCACAGTGTTAAATCCTGGGGACACAAAGAAGACAAAAGACAGTCTTACCCTTCATAAAAAAATCTAATGAGGTAAAAAACATGCAAATAACTGTACCATCAGGCTACATCTAAGTTAAATTGGAAATAATTAATAGAGGGGCAGCTATGTGGATCAGTGGATAGAGTACAGGCCAGGAATCAGAAAGAATCATCTTCCTGGGTTTAAATTAGGCTTTAGATGCTTACCAGCTGTTTGACCCTAAGTAAGTCACCCTATTTGCCTCAGTTTCCTCATCTGTAAAATGAGCTGGAGAAGGAAATGGCAAATCACTAGTGTCTTTGCTAAGAAAACCCCAAATAAGGTCATGAAGTCCCGTGACTGAAGACTGAAAATGACTGGACAACAACAGAGGGGAGGCACTGGAATTAAAAGGTATCAGGAAAGGCTTTCTGTAGAATATAAGATTCTAACTGGCACTTTCGGGAAGGCAGGGAACCTAGGAGGCAAAAATGAGGAGGGAGAACATTCCATTCATGGAAGACAGTAAAAATGCCCAGAGTTGAGAGACAAGAGTGGTCAGTGTAAGAAGACTCGAAAGGTAGATGAAGCAAGTGGGGAATGGTTTTGATAGCCAAAAAGAGGATTTTATACTGGATCCTGGTGGTGATAGGGAGCCACTGGAATTTATCGAGTGTGGTAGTGACACAATCAGACGTGTGCTTTGGAAGATCACTCTGACAGCTGAGTGGAAGATGCGTGAGAGTGGAGACACATTTATAGCTGGCAGGCTGCTGCAGTTGTCCAGGCATGAGGTGATGAGAGACTGACCTAGGGTGTCAAAACCAAGGGGAGAGATCCTACAAAAGTGAAACCAGCTGACTTTGACAACAGATGAGAAGGGGAATGTGGGGTGGCAAGCCTGGGTAACTGGGAGGACAATTAGGTTTCCTTCCCACCTGCAGTCACCAGTCTAGATAGAACCCTGCTGACTCTCCCCGCAGTCTTCTCTCGTCCCCTTTCGGGAGCAATAAGCGGAGTCAGTAATCAGTTCAGGCCGTGGGTGACATGTACAACTTCTCCCACTGCCTTATAGTTTATTTTCCATATTTCTTCCTTCTTGTTGCTTCTCATATTTGTTTGCCACTTACCATGTACTGCATGCTCTCACTGTCTCCCTTTCCTCTTCAAGAATCTTTGTCATTGTTTAGGGATACAGATTTAGGGTGTTTGTGAAATGGGGTTTTGGGTCTGCCTCAAGAAGTTGGCAACATTTGACTGATTATAGTAGTATAAGCTTTTTCCAATAAAGCCTTTTTATCACTGATCATATCATTAACATAGGTAAACTACATCCTTTCTCTGGGCCTTAGTTTCCCTGTCTGCAAAATGAGAGAGTTAGACTAATAAGGTTCCTTCCAGCTCTGTGGACTCTATGATCCTGTTTCAATTATATTTGTTTTAAGAGTATACCATCAGCACCCTCATTAAATCCATGGTATCAAAGTCAAGGTGTAGGTGTCCTGTTCAAAAATTTGAATATCCTGAATATTAGGATGTGACAGAAGGACCTAGATTATGCTAGTGCTGGGAAGACTTGGGGACATTGTTTCCCCAAAGGCATAATAGGATTGTCCTGGGCATTCTGTCATAAACTGGTAAGAGGGAGAATGTAGTGTGGATCAGATCATGAGGGTTATTTCTCCAGGAGAACAGAATTGAGCCTTAGGACCAGGGTGTTGGGCTTGCAGTGGTTCTCAACCCGTGGGTTATGTTCAATTTGTAACAATGAAAATACATCCGGCATATCGGATATTTACATTATGATTCATAACAGTAGCAAAATTACAGTTTTGAAGTAGCAACGAAAATAATTTTATGGTTGGGGGTCACCACAATATGAGGAACTGTATTAAAGGGTCGTGGCATTAGGAAGGTTGAGAACCACTGGCTTAAGGGAAGTTCTGGCACCTGCTAGAAGACGGACAGGAACTGAACTCAGTACCATCTAGTTTGCATGTTATCTAAATAATAGGAGGTAACAAACCTCCCAGAATCCTAAAGAAGGAATCTGACCTTTTTTTATGCCTGAAAAACATTGACCTGTTTCTTTGTCACATTTGATACAGTCACTTTAGTTTGAGGAGTAGTGTGGTTGGGGCTACAAGTAGATGAAAATCTTGGAAGGTTCTTCTATCTCTAAGATTCTGCTAGTTTGACATTTCACTGTCATCACCTTTTTTCTTCTTTTTTTTCCTTCCCACCCTTTTTATAAAATTTCTCTTATTGTACTAGGTATAATTTTCACTTGGACATTGGTAGAGCCATCCCCTCTCTTTTGCAGGAAGCTGTTACACCTACACATATTTTTGATTCCTCCTCTGTCTAACTTAGAAGTGTTGCACATCCACAGAAAGACCCATGTAAGTGAAAAGGTCTGCGTGCCCTGATTGTGGTGTCATTGTCACTACCAGTTCAGTCCTCATTATCCACTGCAATGTCACTTACATCTGCCCTTTCCTTACTTAACATTCTCACTGACCTGGAGTATTGTAATTGCCTTCTATATAGTATCCTCCGTCTCCAATTGTCTTCCTGATTGTCCCACTGCACTATTGTGATATCAGTCTTATGCTCAGAATCTTCAGTGCCTCCACAATGCATAATGAAAAAGACCAAACATGGCATTCAATTGTACTTCCCACTAACTTTCCAGTCATCTCAGATTACTTCAATATTTTATGCTCTACCCAAGGTAGAACTTGCTTTCTCCTGATTTCTTCTCTCGAAACTTTTTTTTCCCCACATAGTACCTTATACCAGGAATGCCCTTTCTCTCCTGTCTGTTGATTTCTAACACATCTTCAAGGCCTAGCTCCTTCATAAAAAGCCTTACCTGATCTCTTCCAGCTAGAAGTGATTTATTCTGTCCTCTGATTTCATAGTACTTTTTACTCTAATGCACTGTTTTCCTATATATATGTATGTATATGTCTGTGTGTATATATATGTGTGTATATGTGTAAATATTATACGCACACACACAAACAATATGTCAAATCTACTCTCCTGTATTATAAAGTACTTGCAGATAGTTGGAAAAAGTACTTGGGATACTTAATCCCATGTATCTTCCCCAATACACTGCACATTTTAAGCACTTAATAGATTTTTGAACAAAAGGGTACTTTTTTCCTTGGATCCATTATGACATTTAAAGTTACAATATAGATATATGAGGAAAGGTGATGCCAAAATCTAAGAAGCCAACTGTCAAGCTCCAGCTGATGTTTTTGTATCTGAAAAATCACAAAATTCATCTCTAGAAGACAGGACAGTGAGAAGGCCAGCTGCTTTGGAAAAAGAACTGAGATAAAATTCAGGGTTATCTCTGCTAACGTCCTGAATTAAGCTCAGAGCCTTGACTTCTGGTCTGCTTTTCTGCTGGTTACCTCCCAGTTAGTTTAGTTGTCTAGGAGACCGTGAGACAGCTGGGAGGAAGGGGTGGGGGGGTCATTTGAGGTGCAGCTGTTCAGAGTTACCGCACATAAGCACAATCTACAATCTAGTCTTCAAAATTGTAAGTTCCCTGAGAAATGAGGGATCGTACCCTCCTCTTCCCTCAGTGCCATGTACACAGTAGGCACTTAACATTTGATAAATTGAATAAAGCTCCTAATTTCATATCCTAAAGTGCCCAAGGTTCATTTTCTAAAGGAAGTATAAGTAGTTTTGGTCTCAAGAGTCAGTAACGTGAGACTTTGTCTTAAAATGTCCCTACTTGGCTGCCACCCACCAGCTTCTAGCTTATAGACCTGTTCATTTAAGTCTCATTCCTTACCTGTTCCAGTGGCTATAAAGTATTCACGGAATTGTACTACTTGTCTTATTAACTGGAACTGATAGTCTAATCTACCTCACAGGAAATTGTGCTGAGTCAGAAAGGATAATACTTTAGTGAGTCTTCAGGTCACTTCTGGGCCCAACTTACAGGTTCTGAATGATTTTAAGGAGACCAAGTTCCCAAGACCTATTCTGGAGTTGAGTTGTATTTTAGAGTGGTTGGTCTTAGAACCAGCCTGGCTTTCTGAAAGAAATGAGTGAGGTCAGACCTCTTAAGGCCCCTCCAACTTGGAAGTAGGGAAAAGGTATGTTCTTTGTCATTATATAATACCTTCGGGGCCTTTTAGGCGGGTACCTATGTGTGGTTCTGCTTCCAGACCTGAGTACAACATGCTGTGATTTCCAATCTTGGTCAATTAAAAAAAAATCCATTTTTTCCCACAGAGTTCCTTGGTCCCTGGGGGCTAGGCAAACCTAGAACTTGATCTGATTCAGGAAGATGGAGCAGTCTGGAAACAGACAAGATCAGGCCTTCCTGGTAGGTATTTTGGTTCTGTCCTTGCCAAACCTGGCATTCCATTTTGAACCTTTAACAACAGTCCCTGTTCTCCCTCTCTGTTGCTGAAGCTAACTTTTCATTGCTCTCTGAATCTAGTCCTGACATTCTGAAGAGCTTTCACTTCATTTTTCCTAATCTGAAGGATTGGTATCTGGTCTCCCTGACTCCTCCAGTCTCCCATGCCTGATCCCATCTCTTGACTCCCATCTTTTCCTCAAGCATGCCAACCCATTTCTACCTGAATAGTTCCCTAAGTATCCACCCAGAAGTGGTAACTATTATCCCCTCATCTCTTGTAATCATTTTGGAAGAGTAGAAGGGAACTTGTGAGGAGTGGGATGGGACGACAATGGAATGCCCAAACGAAAGTGGAGAGAAGGCACTGGATGGGAGCTGTGGCAGCAGGATGGATAAAATATATATAACCCTTTGCACAGAGCTGGCCATAGACCCAGCTTCATGAACCTGCTTCACCAGCCTGTTCCTGAAGCCCCACAATGTGTCTCTATCTCACTCCACCACATTTAATCGCTTGTTGGATATTTGCTATTCTCATTTCTTTTTCTAATCTTTTAGCACTAAACTGCTATTACGGTATTCTGACATTTTTGGTTTTTGATCCGAGGCCATCAGGAAAGATTCTAAATCGCTTTTTTTAGAGAGTTGGTAATAAACCCTCCTAGCCTAGGAGTTAAGAGTCAGAACTGGTTGTCTCAAATGAAGGGTAGATACCCTAAGGAGAACAGGTGGGAGTTCTTTGGTTCACTTCACACCCTGGCTTGCTGGTAAAGCTTGGGTGATGCCTTCCTCTGTAGGAAGATTAAGAATAACCCTTCTGCCTCTTTTCAGAAGTAGGTTCCCCCAGGTCAGACTGTGATCAGTGCATAAAACTACCTCTTTTGGACATTAAAGGGTCTATGTTGCCATCCACCATCTCAAGCCCATGATGTGTTGGATAATGAGGCAATAATCCAACCTCCTTGAGCAAAAGCTTTTTGTTCTCAAGGAAGCAGCTTCGTTGCCACCCAGTCCCTATGGCTCCCTACAGTACTCTAGGCTTCCCATCCTCCTGCTCTCATACAGGCAAAGTGGCAGCATGGTTCTGTGTCCTCTAATTTCATTTTCACACAAAGGAAACTGCCAAATAAGTTATTCTAGGTAAGAGAATGGAAATAAAATAGAGGGGAGAAAAGAAAGTGGAAATAGGGCAATATTTTATACCTTCTGCCCAAAACTTCTTGAAGTTCCTATTAGCTAATGATTTGGATTCTCCCCAGTTCTCTGGCCTATCTTCCTTCCTTCAGCAATGTTTCTCCCACTTTCATTGCTGGTTCATTTAAACACAATATAGATTTTTTTCTTTGACAGCACAAACATTTCACTCAACCCTCCCTTCCCTGCTGCTGCCCATTTCTTCCTAGGTCGTTTTATAATTTTCCTCCCATGTGAGTTTCATGATGTTGAATCAAGTTGGAACCAGATCGAAAGCCTTTCCCACACTGAAGGCATTTATATGGTTTCTCCCCTGTGTGGGTACTCTGATGGGTGATGAGGTTGGAACTTCGACTAAAGGCCTTCTCACAGTATGGACATTTATAGAGTCTGTCTGGACTGTGGGTTTGTTGGTGCTGGAGGAGGTTAGAAGCCCGGTTGAAACTCTTTCCACAGTCTGGGCATTTGTATGGTTTCTCTAGTGTGTGACTCCTTTGATGGGTCAGGAGGTTGGAGCTCTGGCTGAAATTGTCTCCACATTCAGGACATCTATAAGGTTTTTCCCCAGTATGAGTTTTCTGGTGTCGACTCAGGCTGGTGCTATGCTGGAAGCTCTTTCCACATTCTAGACAACAGAAAACCCGCTCAGAAGCATGGGTGCGTTGGTGATGAACCAGATTAGAGGGCCTAGCAAAGCTCTGGCCACAGTCCCCACAAGTGTAAGGCTTCTCACCAGTGTGAGTACGATGATGTTCCACAAGATCTGAGCTCTGTCGGAACCCTTTGCCACACTCGGGACACATATAAGGTTTTTCACCAGTGTGGGTTCTTTGATGCCGGATAAGACCAGAGCTCTGGCTAAAGCTTTTCCCACACACAGGGCATTGATAGGGCTTCTCCCCTGTGTGAACCCTAAGGTGAGTGTTGAGATTGGTAGTGTCACTGAAGCATTTTCCACACTCGGGACAGGTGTGAGACCTTTCTCTACTGTGATCTTTCTGATGGGTAGACAGACTGGTGTAGTCCCCAAAGCTGTTCCCACACTGAGGACATTGATGTAGTCTCTTTCCAGTGTGGGTTTGTTGGTGGGTCCGAAGGTTGGACTTAAGACAAAAACTTTTTCCACAGTCAGCACAATGATAGGGAGTTCCCTGGGGAATGGATGCTTGTGGAATGGGGCTGAGGAAGAAGGGTTTCAACTGTTTTTCCCAAGAAGTGGTTTGGTTCCATCTATTCTCCAAAATAATTCCATCAGTCTGATCTAAGGGAACCCCTTGAGGTTCTTTAGCCTCAGGACTTTGGGAATGGACTTTGGCTAACCCATTTGAAGGCAACATGTAAGATTCCTCATTCCCAGGATGGGCCCCAGAGAATATCCAGTCAGATCTCTTTTCTGGAAGTCCTTCTTCCATTGGAATTTCCTCTTCTTCTTTGTCTTTAGCTCCTGGGGAAAGAAACAAAACAATGTGGTCCTATTCCCTCCTTGGGCCCAACAGGAAATAGACAGAACCACATATATAAAATGAGATAATATTTGTAAAGTGCTAAGTAGAGTGCCTAGCACATAGTAGGCACTTAATAAATCCTTGTTCTCTTCTCTCTCTCCCTATATATGAAAAATCACTAACTATTCATAATCTAGTCAACTTTCTTCCACCATTCCCTAACATTAATTCTCTGTTTCAATCAGTGGTCTATGCACTAGCTTGGAATACACCCTGCTCACTCCTTCCTGTGTCGTGAAAAGAGGCTTAAGTTAGAGCCAGGAAACTTGAATTCTTTCCTGGCTTTGCTACATGCTGGACATGTTGCCTTGTCTAGACCACCCATTTCCTTCTCAGTAAATTGAGATGGTTGGACTAGATCTCTAAGGTTCTTTAAAGTATTAATATTCCAAATACACTTTGCTAGTTGCTCTTTCCATTCAGAATCCTTTCCTCTCTTCACCCTAGTCATCTTTCAAGGCCCAACTCATGACTTTAAAGCTAGATTTCAGAGGTCATCTAGTCCAATTCCCTCATGTTATAGGTGAGGAATATGAGGCTGAGAAGGGTTAGCTGACTTGCCCAGCATGACACTCGTTGTAAATAGGACAGGTCAGATTCAAACTGAGTTTCTCTGACTCCTCATCCAGGGTTCTTTCCATTGTAGCCCATTGAGCGTTGGTTTCACTTCTTTCACAAAGGCCTTCCCACTTGAAGCTAGAATGAACTCTCCTCTGCAGCACAGTATTTATTTTCCAAATTTCTTTTTAAGGATTTAATATTTTACTGTTTTGTTAAGCTCCTTAGTGGCAGTGATTGTGGGTGACATAGCTGTTAGAATACTGTATTTGGAGTTTGGAAGATCAAAGTTCAAGTTCTATTTCTGACACTTAGCTATGTGACTTTGGGCAAGTTACTTGTGTTCTCAGTCTCAGTAACCTCATGTGTAAAATGGGAATAATAAAACCCACCTCAGATTATTCGAGGCTCAAAATGAGATTATACCTATAATTAACCCATTAATTATTATACATTTCATTATATGCTTACAACAGGATCTAACAATTCTACATAGAAAGTATTTGTTCAATAATTATTTGCTGAAGGAATAAAAAGCAGAATATTGAGCTTCAGTTATCTGAATGCAGCAAATGAAGACTGGTTGTATTATAGGTGAGATGTAAAGTTAAAGGTCATCCAAGCTGAGGAATCTCTGAGGAGGCAGAGTATATGGCACAGGATGAAGGGTAGGAATAACCAAAGGGAACATGATGCAGGCTCTCAGAGCATCACCTGAGTGGAAACTCCTGTCCACTTGCTTCTTTTCAGGATTCTATGGCTTTGCTCCCTGTTCTATTTAGAAAATCAGGTTCAGTCTGGTCATTGGAAACCTGTGGAAAGAAAATAGGTACCTTCTGGAGTCCAGATCTCTTAGCTGAGGGCTCTTCCTGCCCCATCCCTTTTCTCTGTTTCTCTAGTTGCTGCTTCTATCTGCCTAGTGCAGTTACTCTTTGTCCATTTGCATGCTTAAATTTCTAGACCTCTCTCCTTGTTACTGTTCATAGTAAAAGTAGAAACAAGCTTGGGGAAGGGGAAGGCAAAAAAGAAAGTGGGAGTGTCAGAGTACTTTGTATTCTTTCACTGTTCCTATATTGATTTGAAGGCAGAGGGACAAAGGATGAGGAACCAGAGTGCCTTGGATTGCTTTCCATAGGAGGGGTTTGGGGCATCTTTGAATAATTAAAGACTAAAAAGTCATAAAACATGTCCCTATATCCGCTGAGGGCCCATATCTAGCACTTTTTTTCTTTCAGTCCATCAAAATGACAGCAGCAGAAAACAAAGAAGTAACCCTCAGGGAGAACTTGCCTCTTAACAAGATCCAAGTGCTTCCCTCCACTTCTCCAAGACTCACTGTCTCCAGGGAAATTAACTCAGTTTATATGTGGACATAGAATAAGGAGAAATTCTCTTTTCGGGATAAACTAATCAGATAATTTTTGGTTCAACAGATTGTAAAGTTCCTTAATAAAGAGTAAACTTGTGAACTGTATCTTGGTGTTGTTGGCTACTCAGCACATTGTATGTTAGGTGAATCTTCTCTATTTCTTCTCTTCCTGGATATATGATTGATGGGTTTGAGTTTCTTTTGTTTTGTTTCCGGAGGGTGGTGGTGGTGGTGGTGAAGAAGGGGCATGAGTTAGGGAATGACAAAGCAGAGATACTTACCCCCACCCCAACCCCAACCCCCATTCTGTTCCAGAGAAGCAGCTTCCATCCGTTTTCTGTTATAATGTATCAGTAGTGGAAGTAGCAGTTGTAACAATGATAACACTAATAGCTTATACATGTCTATAGTACTTTCCTCACAACAACCCTGTGAGGTAGGTAGTTCAAGTCTTATTAACGAATAATACACACTTATGTGTATTATCTAAGGTTTAGAAGTGCTTTACATACAGTATTTTGTTTGATCTTCACCAGAGGTTGGGGAGCTAAGTGCTACAGACACAATTATCCCCATTTACAGATAAGGAAACTGAGGGGTGGGGAACAGGTGGGTGATTCCTCTGGACACACAGCTAGGTGAAGCTGTGTTGAAGGCAAAATCCCAAGCCCAGGGCTCTCCAGACTCAAATCCTGGGCCCCCTCCACCTCACTATCATGAGAAAGGGTTCACATCCCAGCTGTAGCAGCAAATCACCACGTAACCTGTCGGGGCCTCAGTTTCCCCAAAAGTTAAATAGGAAGAGAGGGTTGGAGACTGATCTCAGGAATATGAGCTGTCGTTTGAAAGGTGCTCTTCTTTTAATTCTCAGCTACAACATATACAAAGGTTCTCAGTATTACTCACAGGGCAGGAATGACGACTTAACGTCCCGTTTCAGGTTCAGTCAACTGCCAAGCTTGTCAAGCCTTTTCCCAGCTGAGCATGCGCAGGCCTACCCCCCAAGCGGTGCACGGACACAAACTTACCGTACGGCAACCAGACCCCTGGGAATTCCAAGCGCTGCGTTCCTAGCCAGGCTCCGCAATAGTTTTTAAAATTTGTGGAGGAGGAGTTCCTTCCAGGATCTCTGGCCTCAGCCTCCGCGATGTGGAAATTCTCTCTCTTCTCTTGCAGTAGGTTTCATTGCTGAGGCCGGGGGCGAGCTATCCGGAACAATCGGAGCAAGTAACCGGAAGCCTACCGCACGATCAGTCCCCCGTGTAGAAGCATTTCCTGCCACTCTGGGGTGATGAATGGTGCCCTCGCTGTACGGTATCCTAACTTATTCTACCTTTCCTTTTTTTTTTTTCTTTTTGAGGGGAAAGGCAGGGCAATTGGGGTTAAGTGATTTGCCTAAGGTCGCACGGCTAGTAAGTGTTAAGTGTCTGAGGCCAGGTCCCCCTGACTCCAGGGTCGGTGCTCTATTCACAGAGCCACCTAGTTGCCCCTTGTTTTGCGTTTCTAATGACGAGAAGCTGCGGGGATGGATGATTCTGGGCTATTCCTGAAAGATCTGGATGGGAGGAGATTCTGGAGCTGGTTGAAGGCAGAGGAATCCATATAAAAGCACTTAACATATCTTTTTTGGAGGGGAGAGAGATGGGGTCTGCCTATGCCACCCACACTGGAAGTGCAGGGTTCAGAAGCTTTGATCTGCCCGTTCTCTTCGTCCCTCCTTGGCCAGACTGGTGGCCTCTCATTCCCAAGATGGCTCAGAACTCCCAAGCTCAACCCCTTTCCTTCCCTCCCTCTCCCTTCTTCCTCCAATGAATCCACCGAGAGATGAGATTGCATATTCAGGGTCGGGGCTAGATCTGTACATTTCCCATTTTTAATATTGCTGAGCAGTAATTCATATCGCCTCATTTAAATTCAAAATAAAATTAGTGCAGCAGTGACCCGGCAAGAAGGAAGTAGCACAAGCATTTTCAAACAGTGCCCTCTGGCGGCAAATGGAAATAATCCCGCTTTTTAGGGGCCTGTGCCATACATCTTCCGTATTACAGAAATCTTCAAAAATCAATAACGTTTCTATATAAAAACAAAACAAAAGAAACAACATCTATACGAGTCTTTTGTGTACTTTCGGGGTTAGTCCCCAGGTATTTTATGAATTTTATAATTATAATTTATTATAATAATTATCATTAATTTATTTTATTTATTTATTTATTTATTTATTTATTTATTCTTTTATTTAGAAAGATTTCCCTTTTAGCTAGTCGCTAAAGGAGGGTACCACTTGGTGGATAGCTCAGATATTACACTCCTTTGTTGGGTAATATTACACAATTCTTTTTTGTTGTTGTTGCAAATTTAAGGATGGTCGACTATTTTGGACAGTTGCTAATACTGCAGTTAATCACAAACTGTCACACATACTCCATAAATGTTGTGGGAAACTGCAGTAGATATATATGTATATACACACATATATGTATACATATGTACACATATACATAAACATACACACATATACATATATATCAGGTATCTTATAATTGCATTAGGGATTTGAAGGTGAATCTTCTTATTAATTTTGATATCAGAAATCTCTCAAATCCTCAAATGGCTCTGTGATTGTATCACTTGGGACATTCCAACAACACAGATAGTAGTTAATATATGATTGCCAATTCCGTATGACTCTTGTCCACATCTTCCCATAAATTCACCACAGGAAGGAATTCTATTCAGTGTGCTAGAAGCCTTCCTTAATGTCCCCTGACATCAAGAAGATGCCAATGGAGAATTCATATTATATTCCTGTCATCCCTTGCCATGTGACCAGCCCACCTTCTTAGGGTAGCTAGGTGTCATAGTGGATCCATAGTGGTCTAAAAGACCAAGTTTAAATTCTCCCCCAAATGCTTAGTAGTTGTGTAGCCACGGGCAAGTCATAACTTCTCTTAACCTCAGTTTCCTCATCAGTAAAATCAAGATAATAATAGCGCCTATTTTACAGGGTTGTTATAAAGATCCAATTTTCTATCTATATATACACATATGTATATATTTATATATAGAATGTGTTATGTATATGTATTATTTATTATTGTTTTCTTACTATTATTAACTTTCATGATAACATCTTTTTACTCCTATAAAGTTTCACACTGGTTACATGCTGCATCACATTCACTATTTATATCTCCAACGCATTCTTTTTTAAAATAAGTTTTTATCGATATTTTCTGTTTCTTATATCACCATAGCATCCTATTTATTTCTCCCCTCCCCTGAGAGCCATCCCATATGACAGATAGTTTTTTCAGAGAAAAAAAGCACAATTGATTGATACCTTAAAATGTATTAATATATGCAATGTATCAATATGTTATAGTTACTATGTATTTTTTGTTGTGTTTACTTTACTCTTCATCAATTCATATAGAACTTTCCATGCTTCTCTGTATTCATCATACATTATTTCTTACAGCAGAGGAATATTACATTATATTCATATACCACAAAATTTTTTTAACTATTACCCAATTGATGGGCATCTACTTTGTTTCTGATTCTTAACTATCACCAAAAGTCCTGCTGTACATAATTTGGAGTAGAAGGGACCTTTTTCTTATTCATGACTTCCATGGGGTATATCTCTGGTTCAAATGGTGTGGATATTTTAGTCATTTTCTTTACATGATTCCAAATTGTTTTCTAAAATGGTTGTAACACTACACAGCTCTACCAACAGTGTGTTAGTATGCCTGTCTTCCTACAACCTCTCCACCATTGACTGTTGCCATTTTCTGTTATTTTTACCAATTTGCGGGGTGTGAAGTGAAACCTCAGGGTTTTGATTTGTGTTTCTCTTATTATTAGTGATTTAGAGCATTTCTTCATGTGGTTGTGAACACTTTTGAGTGCTGTTTTTTTCCACACTCTTTGACTGTCTACTAGAGAACAGCTGTTAGTCGTGTGTGGCTGGAATTTTTCCCTAGGTAACTAATTTTTTCTACTTTGTCAAAAACAGGGATATTTAATTCTATTGTTTCTGAATCTTCTTTGTCTAGTCTGTTCCACTGATCTGCCTCTCTGTTCTTTAGCCAATACCAGACAGTGTTGGTGACTGCTGTAACATAATATAACTTAAGGTCTGGAAGTGCTATGCCTTTTTTGTCCCCACTTCCTGTCATCATTTCCCTTGATATTCTAGATGTTTTGTTTTTCCACATGAATTTTGTTGTTACTTTACCAAGCTCTGTTAGACGTCATTCTGGCAATTTGATTGGCTTAGTGTTAGAAGAGTAAATTAATTTTGTTAGTATCGCCATTTTTATTACATTTTTGACAACCTAGCCATGAGCACTGAATATTCCTCCAAAAGTTAGAAAACGTTTAAAATATTTTAATATTAGATATTTAAAGAAGAAAAGAAAGCTTTGTAATTGAATCTATACAAGTCTTTTGTGTACTTTGGGAGGTTAGTCCCCAGATATTTTATGCATTTTTTAATTATTTAGAATGGAATTTCCCTTTCTCTTGCTTCTTGTGTTTTGTTCTTATTATATAGAAATGTTATTGATTTTTAGGATTTATTTTGTGGTTAGCAACTTTGCTGAAGTTATAATTGTCTTAATTAGTCTTTGCTGATTCCCTTAGTTTCCATGACCTCCTTCAAGACTCAGTTCAAATCCCATCTTTTCTGGCTTGTGTGGAAAAGGCTTGCACTCTTGGGTAACATCATCCTGCATCTGGGCAGAGGACCTGGAAGATCTATTAATTGTCATTACTTTTTAAATCCATACCAGAATGTATCTAACCCATTCAAATTGTTCTTTACTTAGATCAAGGAGTTTGCTTTTTAGTGTTTTTGTTTTATTTTAAATAAAATCCTCCTCCTCTTCAGAGGCCTTGGTTGACCCTTTCAGCTGCTAATGACTTCTCTGAGATTGCCTTCTATCTTCTCTTTATTTATCTTATATGTACTTAGTGATTTGTATGTTGCCTGTCCCATGAGAATGTGAACTTCTTGAGGGCAGGTTTTTATCTTTGTATCCCCAATGCTTTATTAAATGCTGTTGAATGACTGATTGTATATCTAGTTCCATCTGAGATCTTGAGTCTCAGGTTAACAAAAACACCAGAGGGTTTGAGTTTCTGGAGATTTGTAGACTGGGAAGTGTAAGCTAAGTGGTTGGTCCACTTAGCTAGGTGCTTTATGGATCTGCCTCAACCCTTGCCAAGTTGGGATGTGTTAACTGGTAATGAAACAGAGTTCAGTCCAGCCCCCGCAGGGACCTAATCATGACAGTGATAATATGATGGCACTGGCATCTCAAAACCATAAGAGATTTTAAGCCTTGGGAAACCCACGGTAGTAGAGAGCCTGTACCAGAGCTGACTCATACCCATGAGAGATCTCTCAGGATGCCAAAGATACTAGAAGTTTGGAGTTCTTAGAGGATCAAAGATCAGTTATCTTCTTTTCTTACTGCCTTCTCCAGTGCGTTATATTTCCCCCAAAGAGCTTGCAAACACGTCTGTAACATAGTTCTTGGATGGCCCCCAGTTTGTCAATATTTTGTAAGGGTCCAGACCTCCCATCGTGGCATATTGCATTAAAGTTCCTTTAGGCTCATGCCTGTTTTGGTACTTACAAGAGTCTACCCTGAACTCAGAAAACAAAAAGGAAAAAGAAAAGAAGCGGGGGAGGAGAACACTTACTCCCCAAAGAGAAAGAACTAAATGTTCTTAGGGAGTTAATCAAATCTCTTCCTATGGACCTGCAGTCTGTAGGTATTCTGGAAGAGCTCCCATCATCATCATCATCACATCATAACATTCGTGTAGTACTTACTGTGTGCCACACCCTGTGCTGCACACATTATAGATATTATCTTATTTGACCCTCACAACAACCTTGGGAGGTAGATGCTATTATTAGCCCCATTTTACAGATAAGGAAAGTGAGGCAAATGAAAGTCAAGCGACTTGCCCAAAGTCATAGATAGTGTATGAGGCTAAATTAGAACTCAGGCCTTCCTGATTCTAGGACAAGTCCTGGAGACAGGTCTCTCCACTATGCCATCTAATAGCTTCTTGACTTACCTCTGTAAGTGGTAATGGGACCCTGGGCTATATTGATTGACAGGTTGTTGTGGATCAACTGGGGATGAATCATTGGCTCAGCTCTTTGTAGGTCAACTCCACTCTTTTGTGTTGGGACTATGAAAAAAGAGGTGGAGAGTGTTCCTGACTTCAAGTCCAAAACTGTAAACACACCTGGGCTGAACAACTATATGTATTAAGTTATTAAGTAACTACTATGTAACAAATACATTGTTTGTTAAACTGAAAAAAAAAGTAAAAAGGAGGCATAGTTGCAGAATTCTTTTTTTTTTTTTGTGGGGAGATCTGGTGAGAGCTGAAGTACAAACTGAAGAATGCCAGTAGTGTTGAATGGATCTGCATCCTGAAGAAGTTGGGAGAGGAAGACTGTCCAGCAATGCAGCCTTCACTGTGGGGAATCTTTAACAGCAACTTTGGAGCAGAGACATGATGTGGTTGCATTTGCTCACTCACAAGGCCCAGAGGGTTGAGTTGTACGAGATCCAAACTATGTAGAGACAGTGGTAGAATGTGTTAAAGCCAGAGAGAGGGGATCCATGTGCCCAGGTTGTGGGAACTCCCGTGTCCCAACTTTGGGGAGGAATATTAAGATTCTTGGACTGAAGATTTTCACATGGCTTTAGAGTATCAGCAGGGGACTAAGTCATGATTTGGAGCAAAAAACTTAGACTTTGTCTTTCATTATTACTGTGAATTATTTGGTTGATTCAGGTTGGATGGAAAGAGGGGTTGCTACTTTAACAATCCCATTCCATTCTGTTCCATTCTGGGGATCCAGAAGGAAGTTCAGGAAGAAAACTTAGGGACTGTTTAGTTCAAGCCCCTGATAAGTGTTAATAGATGAGATGTAGGTCCTTGACACAGCAGTTTGAAGGTGAAGCTTTGATATTTCCATATGTATAAGAAGAAATGCCACTCCCTCACATGGGCTTTGAAGTGCCTATTAATTTTTCCTCAACACTATGGGTTCATGGGATCAAAGGCAAACTAATCAGTCACTTGATTTGGATCTGTAAAAAGACATAAGTATCTGGCTATGTTCATGATAGGAAGGGAGAGACCTTCCTATCTACCCAAGTCCAGGATGAGAGAGGGGAACTTTTTTTAAAAAATAATATTTTTTTATTATCTCCCCCAATTACATGTTAAAATAGTTTTTTGATATTTGGTTGTTTTTTTTTAAGTTCTGAGTTCCAAATTCTCTCCTCCTTCTCTCTCTTCCCTGAGGTGGTAAGCAATATGATATAGGTTATACATGTGTAAGTGTAAGACATTTCCATATTAGTCATTTTGTGCAAGAAAACTTGAACAAAAAAAGAAAGTGAAAAACAGTATGCTTTAGTCTATATTCAGACAGTAACAGTTCTTTCTCTGGAGGCAGATAGCATGTTTCATCATGAGTCTTTTGGGATTGTCTTGGATCATTGTATTGATGAAAATGAGTCATTCACAGTTTTTCATTGTACAGTATTGCTGTTACTGTGCACAACAGTCTCCTGGTTTTGCTCACTTCCTTATGCATCAGTTCATATAAGTCTTTCCAGGTTTTTCTGAAATCAGCCTGCATGTCATTTCTTATAGCACAATAATATTCTATCACAATCGTATACCATGACTTGTTCAGCCATTCCCCAATTAATTGATAGGCAACCCTTTGATTTCCAATTTTTAGCAACCACAAGAAAAG
Organism: Pseudochirops cupreus; assembly: GCA_028627135.1. Classification (NCBI taxonomy): domain Eukaryota; kingdom Metazoa; phylum Chordata; class Mammalia; order Diprotodontia; family Pseudocheiridae; genus Pseudochirops; species Pseudochirops cupreus. The sequence goes on from CM053583.1 coordinate 311,547,525, forward strand.
CTGCTATAAATATTTTTGTACAAGTATGTCTTTTTCCTTTTTTTATGAGAGGGGAACTTTAAATGGGTATTTAATTTATGACTTTTATTAAACAATCAGAGGCCTGAACAATCTTAGGAGTTCAAGGACAGTAATTAACAAAGAGCCACTGGGACATAGAAAAAAACAGGAATATAAAGATAGATATCCCTCATTCATGAGATGCTCTAAAGCTAATAGGGGAGATGGCAAAAAATTATGTGCAAATAAGGAAAGACTGAGTGATTATTTTGAGGGTATATGGGGGGGGTGGAGGATTATTGTTGACATATCTCTTGTGCTAGATGGTCTTTGAGAGATACCTCCTAACTGAAATTCTGCAGTAACCTCCACACCAAGGTGAAACATCAAAGGAAAATGTTAATAGACAAACAGGGTAGGGATTTTATTTTTATTTTTAAAAATTAATTAGTTTTTAGTTTTCAACATTTACTTCTTTTTTTTTTAATGATTTGTTTATTTACTTTTAGTTTATAAGATTCAGTTCCACAATCACTTGAGTTTCAGATTTTCTCCCCTCCCTTCCCCGCCCCATGGTGGCGTGCAATCATGTACAGGATCTGCAAATACTTTCACATTGTACAACAGTTTGGTTATATAGAAGGGTTGTAACCAATGAGTGATCACTGGGAAAAAAAAGCAAAACCAGACATGAAAGAGAACGATAGCATGTTTTGGTTCAGTCTACATTTAAACTATAGTCTTTCTATATCTTTTTCTGAGTTTAGATATCTCCTTCCATCCTGAGGCTTGTAGAGTTATCTTTAGCTGTGCATTGTTGAGGATAGTCCAGTTTATCAAGGTTGGACATGACACATACGATGTGTCTGTGATTGTGTACAAGTTTTTCCTGGTTCTGCTCTTCTCACTTAGCATCAATTTGTATAAGCCTCTCCAGTTAATTATCAACATTTACTAATATGAGATTTTGAGTTCTGGAATTCCCCCTTCCCCCCAAGATGGCTTGCAATCTGATATAGGCTATATATGTACAATCATATTAAACATATTTCCACATTAGTCATGTGAAAGAAGAATCAGAACAAAAGGGAAAAACCGTGAGAAAAAAGAAAAAAAAATAAAAAAGAGAAAATAGTATACTTTTATCTGCGTTCAGATTCCATAGTTCTTTCTTTGGATGTGGATAGCATTTTCCATCATGAATCTTTTGGAATTGTTTTAGATCATTGCATTGCTGAGAAGAGCTAAGTCTATCAAAGTTGGTCATTGCGCAATGTTGCTGTTACTTTGTACAATGTTCTGGTTCTGCTCATTTCACTCAGCATCAGTTTATGTAAGCCTTTCCAGATTTTTCTGAAATCTGCATGCTCATCATTTCTTATAGAATAATAGTTTTGCTATACTTTCATGTAATCTAATTAAATTGATAAACTATGAAAAAAAAGTTATTGGTTGACTTCTGCTTAGACAAATGTAACCTCAGCTAGAACAATGCAAGTCTCCCTGCTCCTAAGTATTTAGAAACAATAGTAATAATAAACCCCAATAAATCAGTATTCCTCTTGGGCCAATGATATTTCTACCCTTGGAGGAAGAAACAACTCTACGAGAAAGCCTAGCACTCTCCCTGGTAATGATTCCTTTTGTGAAGGGGGGTGGAATGTTTGGAAAACTCAGCTGAACTCAATGAGCAGGCCCCAGAGGTCTAGTGTAAAGAATTACCAAAATCATGAAGGAAGGAAGGATGAATGGTAAAAAGGAAGGGACAAAGGAATAAAGGCCGAGAGGGAGGATGGAGCAAAGGAAGAAAAGGAAGAAAGCACACAAGTTTCACTTAGAAGCTTCCTAACATGTTAAACCCCTAAGGGGTTAAAAGGGGGGCAGATATCCTTGTGGGAAGGATTCATATCTGTTGCTACTCATCTGTTCATAAGTAGAGTCTAGACACCTTTCTGGACTATAATTACTGTGTTGTACCCTTCCTCTCCTCCCACCTCTAGTTTAGGTTGGGAAAGATAGCAAAAAGAATGAAGGGAGCCAAGATGGCGGCATAGGAGCAGCAACATATCGCAGCTCTCACATAGCCACCCCAAAATACCCATAAAATAGGACTCTAAACTAATCCTAGAACTCCAAAATGCACATAAATATACTTTTCACTAAAGTCAGCTCAGCTACAAGGAACCATATCACTGCTGCGAACCGAAACCAGCCTGACCTGAAGCCCTGGCTGAGCCCCTGGGGCGGCTGGACGAAAGGAGCCGAGGAGCCTCTGGTGAGCGGATTGATGGCAGCTGTGGCAGTGTTCAGAACTAGATCAGTGGGACTCTCGAGGTCTTGGGAGAAAAGCAGTCTGGCCAAATGCAAAAGGCAGAGGTTTTGCACCCGCCTCCGCATTGCAGCTTCTGTGCCCTCGGCCTGCAGATTGCAGGGGGACTAAGTGATCGTTCAGAGGCCAAGTGCTCTCGCGTTGAGTGGCCTGGATCCAGATCGCGGTCTTGGACTTTGGTCCTGTGAGTCTTCTTTATCCAGTGAGCTGGAAGTGGGAAAGGGACCCAGCAC
>CM053583.1:311550586-311576761 GCA_028627135.1 Pseudochirops cupreus
GTCCAAAATGTGGGGGTGGGGGTGGGGGTGTCCAAAATCCACTCCAGAGATAGCGATCCAGATATGGGGTCAGGTCAAGGGAGTGCGTGCGTGCGTGCGTGCGTGTGTGTGTGTGTGTGGATGTGGGGGGGGTGTGTGGTGTGGGGGTGGGGGTGTCCAAAATCCACTCCAGGGATAGCGAACTAACAGTATCCTGAAACACAGGCTCTCCTCTAGATATGGGGTCAGGTCAAGGGAGTGCGGGTAGGGGGACCCTATAAAACTCAGCTGTGCTTTTCACAAATCTCAGAACCCTCTAATCCCTGGAAGCCTACAAGGCTGCAGCTGCGCAGGGGCACAGGATCTGGGAGGCAACTTCCTGTTTTGTCCACGATCCCAGCCCCCATCGCTGGCTCCCAGCAACCAGTGCAAGCTGCAGAGCCTGCCTGCTTTCCCCAGGGCAAGAAGGAATCACTCTCCCCTCTATCCTTGTCTTCCTGCAGGCATCCCCTCCCCCACTGCCCTCACATAGGTGAGTCCTAGGGGGCTGGTGGAGTAGGTCGCCTGGGACCTGGGATAGGTTAGGGCTGGACTTGAGAGGATGCCAGACTGTGGCAACCTGAGTGAGGTCAAGATCAGGAGCTGGGAGGGGCCAACACCTGGGTTTAGAAGAGGAGGGCTGGTGGAGGGAAAGGATGAATTGGCCGCCTCAGCTTTGAGAAGCTCTAGTCTAGAGTGAAGCAGGCACTATAACGGAGTTCTTGAAGGTGAGTAGTCATAGAATGTTAGGGCTGAAGGGGACTCCTGCAGGATATCTAGTCCAATCTCATTTTAACAGGTTAGGAAACTGAAAGCCAGAGAGGCCAAGTCACTTACCTATGGTCACACACTTAATAAGCAGAAAAGGCAGGATTTAAACCCATAATCATTGACCCTAAATCCTCTGATATTGCCACTGATTTCCCCACATTGCTGCTAGTGAGAGGATAGGATGCTAAACTTGGATCAAAGGGTTGTAGTTCTTTCTTTTTTCATTTTTTTGGGAAGGACAAGTAGGAAAGAAGATATCCAAACATACTCAGCTTAAATCTACAAACACTTTAGTGCATGCTATGATTAATGTACTGGTGCAAGTGCTGGTGGACTCTGATGATCTTCATTTTCCATGACCCCCCTCTTCCATAGGAAATATTTTGGGTTCTTATTTGAACTTCAGCCTTCTGTAATTAAACCTTACCTACTTAGACTAGTCTGGGATTTGTATCTCTTAATTTAGTGATGGAAAGGAAAATATTCTATAATATTCTTCTTAATATCATCAGTAAAGATGCATATTTGCATAATGTTTTGTAATTTATGAAGCCCTTTCCTCTTAATATCCTTGGGTAATATAGGTATCATTGTCCCTATTTTATAGTTAAGGTTAGTCAGATGAAGAGAAGCTAAATTATTTACCCACAATCACACAGCTAATAAGTGTGCTGGAGGAGACTTGAACCTTTAGCTCTAAGTAGGGTGTTCTGGCTACTATCCCACATTGCTTCTTGATGGGAAAATACATTCAAAAAAAACTGTGTGGGTAGCTCAGGGAGAAGTTAGAAAGAGACCTTTCTGACTAGAAATGTGTTTGAGTATGTAAAACGGACTCCTTTTGCTTTCAGTAAACTAGGGAATCAGACAGACAAGCATGTCCCTGCTGATCCCCTCTGCTTCCTGCTACTCTCCAAGGATCTTGGTCAGAAGTTGGAACATCTGGGACTATAAGACGGAAAAAAGACACAACAGTCAACTGGAGTAAAGCTACCATCAGACTTAGAAGATGGCTGCAAAGCCTGGAGAATTCCTGGTTCCCTGGGTCAAGGAGAGAATCCCCCAGGTAAGAAATAATGGTAGGACCAAGGCAAGTGGACTGGAACTTCCAGTTCAGGTTCCTTGGACTGATAGAAGCATTAGAACTACTAAAATTATAGAATGTTAGAGCTAGAAGGGGCCTTCAAAGGCATCTGATCGAATCCTCTCATATTATAGAGGAGGAAGCAGGAGGCTAGGGACATGTGGAAAGATCACAAAGGTAGTAAGTAGCAGGGGCCTTTGACCATGATCTAATATTATTTCTGCTGTCCTACAATAAGACTGATATTTTGGGGGGGAGGGGAGAGCTATAGATAGTGACAGAGTGAGGAAAAAAATTTTGTTAAATCAACAGTCAATTCCAACAAAAGCTTTTGCTTTTGATCATTGAGTTCCCAGTCAGAGAGAGGAAGCCTAGAAAAACAGCAGATAGGTATACTTGGTTCCCTTAACATAGGATGCTTTCTCTCTCCTATGTAGTGCTAAGAGAATTTGGTAAAAGCAGCATTCTTCTCTTCCACTTTTTTCTCTCCCTCTCTATACCCCAACTTAAAGTATGACCCTTCTAAGAACAAGGACCATGTCAGTGTTTTCTTTCTGTATCCCAGGGTCTGTATTATGATCTCTGTGTTGTGGCAGATTGACACATGATTAAAAATAAATGAGAGTCATTGGGAAGAAAGGAATGATGGATTGGAACTTTAATGTCCAATAGACCCAATGGTTCTTTGCTAACATCCTATTCTGATGTTTCATCACAGCTCATAACTGATGCTATGCTATGTCCTTGAAGGCTATAGTATTTTTCTGAGTGTAAGTAAGTTTCTATAAAGTTAGAAAAAATTTTGAGTAAGGACATGGTGATGGTCTATGTGTATTTCTTATCCAAGAATCAGCTCAGCTAATTTCCAAGTCTCATCTCTAAAAGATTAACCACTGGGTAGTGATTTTTTTTTGTCTCCATTCATAAATTTGCCATTGTTGTTCATTCGTTTTTTGTCATATCTGACTCTTTATGACCCCATTTGGGGTTTTCTTGGTAAAGATATTTGAGTGGTTTTCCATTTTCTTCTCCAGCTCATTTTACAGATGAGGAAACTGAGGCAAATTGGGTTTTGTGACTTGCCCAAGGTTACACAGCTAGGAAGTATCTGAAGCCAGGTTTAAACAACCCAACCCATTCTAATGAGATTGAAAAAGTAGATTGGGGCAAGTGCTTTAAAATGTAGAGAAATTTCTCATTTATCTGAGAAGCCATAGGAAGTAACTAGAGTTGGTTGAGTATGGGAGTCAAATGGTCACATTTATGCTTAAGGAAAATTACTTTGGCGTCAGCGTGTAAGAAGGACTAGGGTGATGAGACATTCATTAGGAGGCTGTTACAATAATCCAGATGTGAGGTAATAAGAGCTTCTTTGGGAATATTTTTCCCATTGCCTGGTCTTGTGGTGACTGTTTTTTTTCTAGGTTCCAGGCACTGTGCAAAGACAAGAAGTACTTTCAGGGAAGATGTTACCCTTGGGAGCAGCACGAAAATTATCAGCCTTCAAGTTGGAGCCAAAAGAATGCCAACCTGAGTTGTTATGCCAGCTGGAAGGGGTGCAGAGCCCATTACTGAGACAAGAGAGACTAAATTGCTATCTTAAGGAGCAACTCCAGTTCATGCCAGACAGAGGTAAAACACAGAACCAAAGGGAGAGGAATTGGAGATAGATTAGGGATAGAGAGAAGAGAGGTGAATGGGGTGGGGTAGGGGAAAATGAGCTGGGATTTTAGAGGTGTGACTCAGTACCTGCTTCATATAGGAAGTCCTTATGTGAGTCAGATTCCTGATGATTTATTTTTAAAACTTGGATAAAGAGTAGACAATTCTCTTATGTTTAGAATGAGAATTGATAGATCCCACTCCTACTTATGGTGAATAAGGAAGTAGTAAAACAGGACTGGTCTCCCTAAAGACTCCTTTCTTCTCCTTTAGCTCTTCCCATTCCACAGATTCCTATTTTTCCCCCGAGAGGGGAGCGCCAGAGATCAGGAAATGGCAGCTGCACTTCTTACTGCTTGGTCCCAGGTGAGTATATTTGTCATCTCTCTGTCTTTGTCTTCCTCCCTACATTCTTCTTCCTTAATCTTCTCCAATTGCAGAGGCCAGTGGCCCACTTTAGCTCCTGTTGCACATATGGACATGTTGGCACAGTCACCTCCTGAACTCCCTCTGTAGGGTCCCTGGGTCCATACTCAGGCAATTGCTCTAACTGGGTCAGAAGCCAAGGGACCTGAAGAGAGAGCTCTTGATGTCAGCTTCTGTTCAGCCCTAAGTTCAGTGAAGCTCCAGAGCCAAAGAGGTCTTTGTCTGGGACAAGATCCCTTGAAAAGGAATCAGAATTAAAAAGCGTTTTTTCACAATTCCCAATCAGTATGAGAACCTGAAATTGAACATTCTGCCACTAGTGTTAGGATCTTGAGAGGAGTGTGAGTATCATGAACCTCCATCTTTTAGGGACAGATTGAAAGAAAGTAGTACAATTCTCTCTTTCCTTTTCTCCCTTGTATACCTCTTTTGCCCTTGAAGTGTCTGGTCATTGATATTGTCATTTCCAATCTAAGACACAATACCAAATCTTGGGGCTTGCATAGTAGTAATGAATTATAAGTTAGAACATTCTCCCAGGACAAAAAGTCTTCAGAGGTCATCTTGAGGTAGGAATTTGCCCTACTGAGCCCAGACTCAGTCATATATATGGCCTAACAGGGAACCCTGGCTTAGCAGAACTCGAATAAGGGAAGTTTTGAGGTTCAAGGAGATGTGAATGTGGGAACCCAAAGTAGAGTGGGTAAATGGGGGTAATAAGGGTCAGATACAACCAGAGCAGTTGCTATGCCTTGTGCACAGTGGTCTTTGGGCCAGAGGAAGAGGAGTAAGGGAGTTCAGTATTAGCCTACCTTGGCACTCCCAATTTCAGTTCTCTAAGGCACTTCTAATTATTATGGGAGGAGGCTGGAGTTTTGTATCCTCTGTTAGAGCAGCATGATGGCCTGCCCACACAGGAGCTGGGAACTTGTACCTTTCTAGATTCAAGCAATGGACTAATGTGACACCCATACTGAGACAGCACATTGAGCAGGGAAACCCAGGGGAACCCAATTATTGGAGCAGTCTTGAGAAAGGCCAGAATTAGGATTTATAGAGATGGATGGAGTCTTGATCAGGAAAAGCTGATATTTTCAGCTCTGATATCATAGTCAGGACCAATTATCAAGGTGCTTTGCGAGTATGGAAGTTGTAAATGTGGAAAACTCCAGGCATAGAAAAATTATGCACTTACTAGCCATGTGACCTTGGGCAAGTCCTTAACCCCAATTGCCCTGCCTTCCCCCCTCCAAAAAGCAAAAGAAAAAGTATGGGGCACCTAGTTTCAAGAGGACACAGATCTAAAGGCCTGAAAAAACAAAGTGTTTTGGTTTTTTTAAACAACCACACCAGGAAAGCTTATTTGTGCTTGACTTGCTCTTACTGGAGATGAAACATAGTTGGTTGCTACTTTCTCTTTGATAGATAATTGGTAACTACTTTCTATATTAACACCTTGAAACTAATGTTTTAAAATCATCCCTTAGCCTCCTCCTCCTTAGGTTAACCTAGTCATCATTTGTCCCCCAGCTCTACTTTCTGGATCTTTCAAATAACTTTTTTTGTTTGTTTCTTCATCTTTTTTTAAAAAGATGATTTATTTATTTTTAGTTTTCAACATTCATTTCCACAAGATTTTGAGTTCCAGATTTTCTCCCTGTTTCTCCCCTCCCTCACCCCAAAATGGTGTGCATTCTGATTACCCCTTCCCCCAGTCTGCCCTCCCTTCTATCTCACTTCCCTTCTTATTCCCTTCCCCCTTATTTTATTGTAGGGCAAAATAGATTTCTATACCCCATTGCCTATATATCTTATCAAATCACTTTTGCTATAGAATTAGAAGCCTCATGTCTTGTGGGTCACTGACTTTTGCTTGTGGAGACTGAAAGCTGGGTTGTCATATTTTTCCAGATACCAGTGACTTTTGAGGATGTGGCCATATACCTTTCAAGGGAGGTGTGGAGGCAGCTGGACCCTGCTCAGAGGGACCTCTATAGAGATATCATGCAGGAGAAAAATGACCTGGCCTTAGGTGAGGAGTCAGTTGCTTGTGGTTTCTATGCTGAGAGCCCTGTGTCCCTGAAGTTTGGGGAATTTAAACTCTGATCCATATAACTCATGACTTTGCCACTCCATCCCTCTCCTCCAAGTAACATTCCTTCTGCTGAAACTTATATTTTATACCCTGAGTCTGAAACCACATACTGATGCCCGTTTGGGAGGTCTATATTCCTTGGATTTTTCCTTCATGCTTATTCTGTCCCTGAATTCTTCTTACAAATGTCAAAGAGAGAACTAGAAGGCCAGTATCTTCCAAGGCAGTCACTTTAGGACAGCTCTGATTTCTAGGATGTTTTTCTGTACATCAAAGCCACATCTGCCCCTTTATACCTTCTACCTTTAACTCCTAGTTCTGCCTTTTAATAACAATAGGTCATGTTTTCTTAGCACTTGACAATTTGTGAAATTTTTTCCTCGCAACAACCCTGTGAAGTGGGGAGTACAAATTACATCCCAGTTTTACAGGTGAGAGGCCAAAAGAGGTTGAGTAAATTGTTCAGCGTCATATAGCCTGACAAGTAGCAGAGAGAAGACTTGAACCGAGGCCTTTTGGTTTTAAGCTTAGCACTCTTTCACTTACCGTGCTTGAAGGAACTAGACACCTAGTCAGAATGCAAGGATTAGTGGCCCTAAATGGTAAAAAACACAAAGTAAACTCCAAGGAATCCCTGACCAGTCTATCCTATGAGGACTTCTATTTATGAGATTTAAATCCTTCTATCTTTGCTACTTTCTGCTTCTGTACCTTGAATTCTCCTCCTCTTTTTCTCTAGCCAATTCTATTCCATCAGACATATGTTCATTAAGTGCCTTCTACATTGTTCTGGGACATGGGATGTCAGGAGAAAATGAATATTTTTAGAGAGCTTACAATGTACAGGGTCATCACCCTGTATTTTCCAAATTTTTTTTATAGCTGTTGTATATAAACCCTGGAGTTTATGTACAGATAGCTATGACAACATTTAGAAAATAATTAAGTGAATAGGAGAATATATTGAGAACTTCATGGCGGGGGGGAATCACTTCTAGTTGGGAGAATCAGTGAGGGTGTGATGAAAGAGTCAGCATCTGAACTGGGCTTATATAAGTAGGCAGAGATTCAATTCAGTGGATGATTTTGAAGTACCAGCTGGCTACACAACATTGTGTTAAGTGATGAAGGAGATGCATAGTTTAGGTAAATGGCTGGTTCCTACCTTACTGCAGTGTTGTTGACCTATATTCTAGCCTGGAAAATGACACATAAATAGTTTTAATACAAAATACTATCTGCTAAGTGCATAACAGAGGAACAGCTGGTTGGTGGTTGTCCTTTGTACTCAAAGGACATCATTGGGATGTTGGGATCAAGGTACAGTGTGTTGTGTGTGGCTGATCAGACCAATAGGAGCTTGGAAGGCTCTACCACAGATTCGGAACACATAGTCTGTATTAACATTTGGAGTGCAGATGTCTCTAAACTTGTGCATCTCACATTTCTCTTAAGCTACAGCGATTCTACTCATAGAACACAGTGCCTTCTTTGATGCAGGCATGCCATGCTAAGTCCTGTGCCAGTGTCTCCTATGTTTCACAATAGATTCCAAAGTTCTTCAGAGATTCCTTGAGAGTATCCTTATATCACTTCTTCTGACCTCCATGTGAATGCTTGCCTTGTGTGAGTTTTCTGTAAAAATTAGAGGAATACTTAAAGTGTTATTGGAAGTCTGAGGGAACAAAGGTCCTTTCCAAATGGATGATCAGGGAAAGTATTTCTGGAGGATTTGACATTTGAGTTAGATCTTAAATGGGGAGGAACTTAGATGGAAAAGTTATAAGGAGCAGCAGACAGAAGAGGATTATAGGCAGAGGGAATAGCATAATTAACCCATCTAGACTTTCTCTAGTTATCTGACTCCCCCCCATGTGCCTGCAGAAATATCTTTTGGTTGACTGCCTTATATGTTGGAGTAAGCGTATCTGTGTGTTTTGACTCTAACCCACATGAGCAATGGTACCTTTAGGGCAGATGTTGATGTTGAATGTTCCCAGTGGTTGTTTGGGGGTTATAGAGATAGAAAGCCTCTGCCCTATGAATGCTAGGATGCCAACCTGGGGCACATGCCACCATTGGCATGGCTTTTTTCTTTGTCCAAACCAAAGAAGACAATGTACTTTGAGGAAAAATTATTAAGAGCCTATTATCTACAGTCTCACTTCTCAGGCTCAGGAAGATAGCTAGCAGCAAATAGGGACAGGTGGTTTTCAAATGATTTTCAATGACAGTAATTTTGAATTCCCAGTTTCTTTTGCTCCCTAAATCTTGGCTCTTCACATATCCTGACATCCTCCATGCAGAGTGTGTGGCCCATCAGTTCTGGGTACACTTTAGGAAAGCACACTGACAAGTTGGAGTATGTCCAGAAGACAACTGGGATGATAAGAGGACTTAATACCATATACCTTGAAAATTAGTTGAAGGAGCTTGGGGAACCTGAAGAAGAAAATGAGAAGACGTGATAGCTGTTTTCAAAAATATGAAGGGTAAACACATGAAAGAGGGATTAGCCCAGAAGACATTACTAGGAGCAAAAGCTACCATGAGGTTGATTTCTGCTCAGTATGAGAAAAACAGCCTATTAAAGCTGTTCCCAAGTCGAATGGGTTGCCTTAGGTGGGGCAAGATCCCCATCATTGGAGTTTTTCAGGTAGAGATCCATAGCGTGCATTAAAGGTGGACTGGATTAGTGATTTCTAAAGTCCTATCTAAATGTAGCTACAATTCCTAAAATGGTCCATGAGCTCTAAAATGCTCCCTTTGGTTTCAATGATGACCAAGCCGTTGTCTCTTTCTGTGGTTTCCCTTCAGCAGAGCTTCCCTGGCCTCTCACTTAGAGGGGAAGAGGGAGTAACCCAGCAGTTGTCACCAGAGTAAGGGATGGGACAAGAGAACCAAGTTCAGGTCCCAACTCTGTTACTTGCTGTGTGTATAGCCACAGGCAAGTCATTCCCATAGTTTGAATTGGTTGACTTCTTTTTTCCTTTTTTGAGGCAATCAGGGTTAAATGACTTGCCCAGGATCACACAGCTAGTAAGTGTCAAGTGTCTGAGGTCACATTTGAACTCAGGTCCTCCTGACTCCAGGACAGTGCTCTATTCACTGCACCGCCTAGCTGCCCCAGACTAGGTGTCTTCTTAAGCCCCTTGCAGTTAGAGCTGGGATTTTATAATCCTAGAATCAGTCGATAGAGTTATGAATCTGGAATCAGGAATACAGGGGTTGAAATTCAGCTTCAGCCGGACTTTCTTAGCTGTATGACCCTGGATAAGTTATTTAACTTCCGTCTGCCTCTGTTTTCTCAGTTGTAAAATGGAGATAATAATAGAACCTACCTCCAAGAGTTGTTGGGAGGATCACATGAGATTATATTTTTAAAGCGCTTAGCACAGTGTCTGGTGCTTAATAAATGCTTATCCAGGGGTAGGGAACCTGCAGCCTGGAGGCCACATATGGCCCTCTAGGTCCTCAAGTGCTTTGACTGTGAAGTTTGGGATCGGTCAAAGGGCCACACTTGAGGATCTAGAGGGCCACATGTGGCCCCTGGGCTGCAGGTTCCCCACCCATGCCTTATTCTTTTTAAGTCAACATAGCTCCTCCCATTCATTATACAAAATAATGGAACTAATACCCCCAAATTTCATTTGTTTTGTGCAGGTCTTTTTTCGTTTTCATTTCCCACCCCATTCCCTGAGGGTTTGGCTGTGTTGGAGCCCTTCTCTTCTGCAGAATTTGGTTCCTGATTCTCTGGAGTATCTCCTATATTTTTCTCTTTCTGCTGTATGACTCTAGACAGCTCACTTTCCTTATCTGGACTTCTGTTTCTTTATCAAATGAAGCTGAACTGGAGACCTTTCAAAGTTCTTTTCTCCCTTTCAGATTCTTTCTCACCTTCTTGGAACAGAACTGTCTGCCCTTTAGAACTTAGTATATTCTCCCAGTCTGCTTTCTAAAATCTTATCTGTTTCTCTCTTTATTCAAAAGCTGTAAAGATTGGAACAATGGGCTTTATTCCTCCATTGGAAGCTGCTGCTGATGCAAAGATGCTTGGGACTGGATTAAGAAGAACCTATGGGGATGTCCTACAAGCCATGGAGGAAGAAGGCAGCAGGGAGAGCTCTGGGGAAAGTCAGCAGCTTAGCCTTCTGGAGAAGAGCCAGAAGAAAGTGGTCCTGCCTGAAAAAGATCTCAAAAAACCCCTGGATATTCTGATTGTGAAGAAACCCTGCATCCCTGAGAAACACTACCAAGACGGCAATGTGGAAGGTCCAGCCCCAGGAGACGATAAACGTGGACCAGAAGCGGAGGTTCTGGCCCCCCAGCTTACCCTTCCCACCAAAAAAACTTACACATGTGAGGAGTGTGGCAAGGGTTTCAGCTGGCACTCTCACCTGGTGACCCACCAGCGTATACACACAGGGGAGAAGCCCTATACATGTACAGACTGTGGAAAGTGCTTCAGCCGAAGCTCCCACCTCATTCAGCACCAGATCATCCATACCGGGGAGAAGCCTTACACCTGCCCTGTCTGCTGGAAAAGCTTCAGTCATCACTCCACATTGATACAACACCAGCGCATCCACACTGGGGAGAAGCCTTATGTGTGTGACTGGTGTGCCAGGCGCTTCACCCGGCGCTCAGACTTGGTGACCCACCAGGGGACCCACACAGGTGCCAAGCCTCATCGATGCCCAGAATGCAACAAGTGCTTCACCCAGAGTTCAGCCCTGATCACCCATCAGCGGACCCATACAGGCATCAAGCCCTACCCCTGTCCTGAATGCGGCAAGCACTTCAGCCAGCGCTCTAACCTCACTGCCCACCAGCGTACCCACACGGGGGAGAAGCCCTACTCTTGTGGTGACTGTGGCAAGAGCTTCAGCCACAGCTCCCACCTCACTGCCCATCAGCAAACTCATCGTGGTGTCCGGCCCTACCCCTGTCTCCTGTGTGGCAAGACCTTCAGCCGCCGCTCTAACCTTCTTCGACATCAGAAGATTCACACTGGCCCCAAGGCCCTGGCTGTGCTGATGCTGGGGGCAGCAGGGACTCTCACCAGCCCTCACCCTGCTACTCCCTAAAAGGTCAGGGGAGGAATAGTGTGAGGATATTGAATCCAGGGCAACGCTGATGAGCCTAGCCGCAGGATAGGCTTGATCAAAGGTCAGAGGCAGTGAGAGAGATGTGAGAGAGGCTAAAAAGAGGACAGGAATATGGAGTCAGAAAGGGAGAGGGGTGGGCTATCATGGAGATAAGGGTGGGAGTTGGTAGAAGTGGGGTTGGGAGCAAGAATGTAAGAGGAGCTAGGGGCTGCAAAGAACAGGCACTTTTTCTAATTAAAGGCCTTTGAAACCAGTCTATGACTCCATCCAATGTGGCCCCAACCCACTGTTAAGCCTAGAAGATAAAAGGATGCACTTTTGGACTGATATTATACTGGGCTGACCTGAAATCATACCCTCTGCAACCATCCTGTCTCAAAGCCACAGGACTTTCTTCTCCTCTGTTCAGACCTGGATTCTCCTTTTTAGCCAAAAGCATATCTCTGTAAGGCCTAGTAATGTCATCATGCATCTGTCATTAAGCAAGACCAGACAGTCCTGCAAAGATAGAGAGGCATAGTGTTTGGGATGAGAGATACCAAATACCACAGTTATTCCCCTAAAATACATTGATCAACTGGGAAGAAATCCTCCCCCTTCCCCCCCAACTCCTCCCCTAACCTATCACTTACCTGGGTGTTTCCTTCCTTTCCTAAACAGCATGAGCATCAACATTTCTGGATCTTTGGAAGCACCATTCTCTGTGCCTCAGTGGTCATCCATCCCATTCCCCAACAGACTATAGTAAAATCCAGAGACAAGGAGATAACAGCTCACATATCTATATGGCTTTAAGGTTTACAAGTCACTTTTCTTACAGCTAGGTAATATAGGCACTATTATCTTTGTTTTATAGATGAAGAAAATTCAGGACTTATTTACCCCCAGTCAAATAGCTAGTATTGCATCCAGGACTCCAAGGGAAATCTTCTGACTACCTCTGTACTGTTCACTGCACTAGAATGCCTCACGCAGAGATCCCAGATACAGTCACCTACCCTTTCTGTCTTCTTTTGCTGTTGCTTTTCCTCCCTACCTCAGTGTGTCTGCCCTCTGGTGTCCAGACATAGAATTGCGTTCGGAGTGAAATGCCGAGAAAGGTCTGTGCTTTGGACAGCAGCATCTACTTTACAATCTATGTAAGCCCAGATCATCCTCAGGATATAAGGTTTCTTCTGCTTCCCATTTTGCTTCCCATTTCCAGTTGCCTTTCCCTACTTCTGGACAACCCCTCCCTCTCAAATGTGGAAAAAACTCAACATTTTTAGTTGGGGTGTTAATACAGTATAGGGGAAAAAGCATGGAACTTGGTACTCAAATCATGCTTTGACTCCTGTCTCCTTTATTTACTAGTAGCAGGACCTTGGGTAAGACACTTTATACTTTTAAACTTGTGTTCTTACATATAATATAATAAATTACATATAATAAAATCTGCACTACCTAGACACCTAGCACGCAGATATGCTGTTAGGAAAGTAATAGGTACATGTATATATCTGTGCACATGTATGTGTCACATATGACTAGATTTACACATGTGCGCATATATGTGTGTGTGTATATATATATATATATACCCTTGTCTATGTATTATCTAGTCCTGTAATCTCATCAATATTGGGAATTCAGAGAGGAAACTTCCTTTACTAAAGCAGATAGACAACTATCCCGTAGTTTACAGTCTTAGGGAATTGCCAAAAGCACTGAGAGGTTAAGGGTCACACAGCCACTCACCATTTCAGAGGTAAAATTTAAACTTAACCCCTGTCCTCATTTATAGTCCATTTTATTTTATAAGATCTTTATCAGATCACCATGCAAAATGACTTGAATAAATGTTAGAATTTGCTAGGAAGAAAGAGAACAGATTAGCCACAAAAATGGAAGAGGAAATTTTAAAACAATAGCAGTAACAGAAATAGCTAACATTCGTATAGTGCCTACTATGTGCTGGGCACTGCACTAATAACTTAGGGACCATTGGAAAAGGATGGGTCCAGGCTGGGCAGTTCCACTCTTCTGTGCTGGTGTTGCTTCGCTAGCTGCAACTATGCTCTGCAGATAGATTTATATGACCTGAATTACCCCTCGTGTCCCTTGAGGTTTTGGCTCAAAGGGTGCAGTGCTGGTAGTTCTGAGGGGGTCAAAGCATTGCCAACTATGCAGCCTTGGGCAAGACACTTCTTCTCTCTGGACTTCAGCTTACTTCTCTGTAACCATGGTGAATGTGGACTATGTGATCTCTGAGGTCCTTTCCAGCCCTAACATTGTATTTGTATATAACATTTATGTGTATTGTTTTATTGATGTCTTTTGGCATTCATTTCTTAGTATTTCTCTCCTCCTGCAAAGTCAACAAGCATTTATTAAGCTCCTATGAGCCAGGCACTGTGCTAAGCACTGGGAATGAAAAGAAAGTAAAAAAAAAAAGTGCCTGCTCTTAAGGAGTTCATGGTGTAATGGGGGAGACAACATACAAACAGCTATGTACAAACAAGACCCACACAAAATAAACTGGAAATAGTCAACAGAAGGAAGGCACTAGCATTCAGAGGGATGAGAAAGGTTTCTTGTAGGAGGTGGGACTTTACCTCGGAGAAGAGGGCTCAGGACAGACAGGCTGTCCCTTGTTGCAAAGAAAAAAGGTAAGTAAATGCAAGCAACAGCGCAGTGGTGCCTGCCTGATCGCAAGGTTTGTCTCTGTAGTGCCCCTGCCTGTCTGCTGAAAAGGGAAGGTGCCCTGACATCCTGTATGCTAAGTCCCTTACCAAGCTGACATTTTAGGTTCTAATGTTCTTTTCTCTATGATCTCTTCCAGCTCCAACTTCACGTATAGCTCTATAAGTCTGTTAGAGTGGTAGCAGCCTTAAAGGAGGCAATCCTGCTCCCAAATTCCATGAATAGGAGATTGCCCCACTGGTCATCTACATAGCTGCTTACAAGATGTCACTGGTGTCTAGTCTGTATTTTAAGAGTGAATCCCTGAATCTCAGAATGGAGCAAGTAAAGATATGTCTTACCAATTAATGCAGGATATCTTGTCATCTGGAACACCAGTGGGGGAAGGGGAATCATCTTTCTCGAAAAAAGTAGGACCACAGGTTTTGATAGGGTGTTAGCATTATTGGGCATGGCAAAAACCATTCTCACCCTATTCTCTTTACCTTGCGAGACTGAGTTCCTCCATTCCACCTACAGTCATGCAAGAAATTCTTAATCTTCTTGTCATACCCCCCCACCTTTTTTTTTAATATACCAAATACATCCCTCCTTTTCTCTTCCTGTCTCTGAGGCAGCTGGATGTTGGAATGGATAGAATCAAGATGACTGAAGTCAAGATCTGATCTCAGATACTTATTCATTGTCTGATTCTGGGTAAGTCATTTAACCTCTGTGCCTCAGTTTCCTTAAGTGTAAAATGGGGATAATATTAGTACCTCTCTCATAAGGTTGTAATGAAGATCAAATGAGATAATATGTATAAAATGAGAGAGCGGAGGCCCAAGGCTAAGTGGTGAAGTGAATAGAGCACTGGCTCTGGAGTCAGGAGGACCTGAGTTAAAATCTGGCCTCAGGCACTTGATACACTTATTAGCCATGTGACCTTGGGCAAATCACTTAACCCCAATTGCCCTTCATTCCCCCCTCCGAAAAAAGCAAAAAAAAAATGAGAGTTGGACTAGAAGGCCTTTGAAGTCAATGCCAGTACCGGATCTATGGTTCTATGAATAAGGCAGGCTTTCTTATCCACCATGCTGGGCTCTCTTTCTGCAAGGTAATTATGAAGCTCAAAGGAAAAACAAAATGCGTATAAAGTACTTTGTAAACCTTAACATGCTGTGTGTGTGTGTGTGTGTGTGTGTAGTTGTCCTTTGTTCTCTAAGAAGATCATGACATTAGGAAGATGATGCCGTGACATGCAAATAAATTGGTTTTAAGTGAGAGAGGGCTGTGCAAAGTCACCAGCCTTACTTTCTCCTCTGAAGCCATCTGGGTTCAGGAGCCAGATATAAATCAAGACAACTGGAGATGTGTGGGGAGCCAAGAAGGGTTGATCCGGGACTCAGACAAAGACCTTAATAGTGTACCCTAATACTCCTCAAGGTGATGCGGCTTGTAAAGGCTGGCTCCCTGAAAGAACCATAGGAATACAGTCAAAAGGACTTTTGTTTGATACCCTGACATCAAAGCCTTTGCCCCAGACTTCAGGTACCTAAAAGAACATGTTCCTTATACTATTCTAAGTCAAAATACTTGATTCTTGGGGAATCAGTTTCTATGCAGATGTCCTTGAGATTGCAACCTGCTCTCCGGGAGCATCCTTTGTCATGTAGATACACTTTGATAAGAGACAACTGACTTTCCCCATGACTTCCTGGGTCCTTCATAACAAGCCTTATCTTATCTAAGCTACTTCCAGGGTATGTCAGACTATTATATTGATAATAAAATTCCAGGATATGATTAGGATAAGAATACTTGAATCTTTTGTCTTTTGGATCTTTAAAAACCTTGTTCAAAGAATCAATAAACAGAGTTCATGGTTCTTCTTGAACTACCCACATGGCCCAAATGACCCCAATGGTCATTTCTTATTCACATCTCCCATCATGCTTAGTGCTGGACACTGAGCAGCCCACGACAGAGAGGGCCCAGGAACATGCTATATAATATAGTTCAAAATATAATAAGAATCATTATAATCCTCACTCTGGTCAGTTCCCCACTGAATCTCTTTTCTCCCTTGAGATTTCTAATAATAAGAAATAGAGAAATTTCTAAATGGTTCAACTTTCTCCTTTCAGCTTCCTCAGATTCAGTCTTTCTAGGCTCCAGCCTAGTTGTCCAAGGTAGCATGATGCAGTCAGATTTCAAGCTTAGCTGCCTTTGCAAGACATAATATAGTCTAAGGATAAAGCACTTGGACTTGGAGTCAGGTGATAGGACATAGGGTATAGAGCTGTAAGGAATCTCAGAAACCATTTCATCCAACAACTTCATTTTACAGATGCAGAAATTGAGGCCCAGAGGGATTAAACAATTTCCTCTTACTATTTTACCACAGATAGTAAGAAGTAATCAAGATTGAAACCAAGTGTTTTGCCTCCAAAGCCAGTTTTACTAAATCACATAGCTTCTCCAGCACTGTTTCCACCAACCATTATCATAGCCTTAGGCAGACCTGAGGGGGACAGAAGGTACAGTTCAGATTTGTGAGACTGGGAAAAGATGGTTCCAAAGCCAGTTTTACTAAATCACATAGCTTCTCCAGCACTGTTTCCACCAACCATTATCATAGCCTTAGGCAGACCTGAGGGGGACAGAAGGTACAGTTCAGATTTGTGAGACTGGGAAAAGATGGTTGGGATAGCTAGGTGGACAGAATTAGCTGTGTTACGTTGGGTGAGTCAGTACCTCTTCTTCCTTCAGTTTCCTCATCTGTAAAGTAGGGATAAAAATAGCATCTACTTGCCAGGGTTGGTGTGACTATCAAATGAGATAATAGTTGTTAAGTTCTTAGCACAATGCTTGGCACATAGTAAACACTATATGAATGTTAGTTATTATTAATTAATTCCAGGAAATAGGTAAAGCTTAAGAAGGAAGTAGAATTTCCATAATTCATCTGCCTATAACTCCAAGCATTTAATAATAATAACTCACATTTCTATAGCACCTTTTATGGAACTATGATCATCCACCCTTCCCTGCTTCTTGCAGGTGGACAAGATTGTGGTGATATGAGACCAAGGTAACTTGGGCCAGCAGTGAACAAGCAGAGAAGCCAAGTAGTGATTGCTTTAAGACATAGCTCACTTACAAGGTGAGCAGAGAGGTAGTGGTATATAATGGGAAGGAGTGCTGAACTTGAAGTCAGAAGACCTGGGCTCAAATCTGAAGTCCACTTATGAGCTATGTAATTGTGGGCAAGTAATTTTCCTTCTCTGCGTCTCAGTTTTTATTATATTGTCTTTGTTCATCTACGAACAATTAATATTTCTCCAATTATTTAAATCTGACTTTATTTGTGTGAAAATGTTTTGTAATTATGTTTATGTAGTTCCTGGGTTTGTCTTGACAGGTTCTCTCCTAGGCATTTTATAGAATCTACAGTTATTTTAAGTGGGGTATCTGATACTATCTCTTCTTGCATGGTTTTGTTGATGATACATAGAAATGCTAATAATTTATGTGGGTTTATTTTATATCTTGCCACTTTGCTAAAATTATTGTTGCAGCTAACTTTTTAATTGAATTTCTAGGGTTCTCCCAAGTATATCATCATATCATACACAAAGAGGGATAGCCATATTACCTCATTGCCCATTCTGATTCCTTCAATTTCTCTTTCTTACCTACTAGCCATATGACCTTGGGTAAGTCACTTAACCCCAATTGTCCTGCCTTCCCCCCTCCAAAAAAGCAAAAAAAAAAATTCTCTTTATTATTGCTATTACTACCATTTCTAATACAATACTGAGTACTATTGGTGAGAATGGGCATACTTATTTCCCTCCTGATCTTACTGGGAAACTTCTAATTGTAAATTTTCAGTGTGAGCATTTACACACATGCAAACGCTACAAACCAGGGATTGGTTTATTGTTTTGTTGATTACCTACCTTTAAGAAAGTGGTGGAGAAAATGTTAATGCAAATTAAACTTAGAAGTGTGTCGTGGGCACGTATTTTTTCCTGGAGAGCCAGTTGTCTGGTTGTTAAACATTTACCAGCACGCAGCTGGGCTGACTGCTGTCCAGTCTCAGGTGGGAAGGACTCTGGATCCCTGAGGTGTCCAGGGTCCCAGAAGGTGGTGACAGGAGACTGGGCTCTGCGGGGCTCGTGTCGGGTTCTGGAGCTGTATCAGAGCTGGGAAGTGCTCTCTGTGGCTTCAAGGGGGCCAGGTCGTGTGTCTTGGTGGACGGAGTATTGCTCAGAACGGGGAGGGGGTCCCAGGATCCATATCAGCAGAGGTAAAAGCAGAACTGTGAGGTATTCTGAGGAGATCCCTGGTGGCCTTCAGTAGGTACGGGACTCAGAGCTGGGGAACACAGCTACTGGGACCTCTGTCAACAGGTAGGCAGCTATTGGAGCAGTTGCTAGGAGATGCCTGTTACATCACAGGCTGGAGGGTTTGGCTGCTGATGACTTGAAAAGTGATCCTGGGCACTTGCTGCTAGACATATCAGGAAAGGCTGACCTTTGAACCAAGTTAGCCTTCCCACTACCTTAGAGTGTGTGAGAGGACTGTTTTGTCTCCTGCGTCCGCCCAGGGCACACTTGCAGGAAAGGGTCGACTATGTGTTGTGTGGTGACGCTTTCTGACTCCACGCTTATTCACCCTGTACCTTTCCCAGTAGATGGATGGGGTGTGTGTGTGTGTGTGTGTGTGTGTGTGTGTGTGTGTGTGTGTGTGTGTACGGGTGATTGTCAAGGGCAACTGAGGTGAGAGAGCTCAGTTAAAAGCCTTGTCAAAACTATGCTCAGCCAATGGTTAGGGAGGAGGGGCCTGCACTGTCCTATAAGCGACCTGATCCTACTCCTCAGGGTCTGGAGTAGACCAGTAATGGAGATCGCTTTCCTACGGCTGATCTATCCTAGCAAACCAACCCCGCCCTTACTGCAATAGATCTTATTGTCACTTTAGTCACCATGACAAGCACGCAGTTGGGGCGGGGGACCCTGTGGGATGGAGGTCTCAAGATATATTGATCAGTAATATGCATTTAATATAATGGCACGGAACTCACGGGGTCACATGTGAAGCGCTTTGCAAACCCTGGAACGCTATATGAATCCTGGTTATTATTCTTGGAAAACTGCTCATGGGAAAAGGATGTACGTGGTGAGGTTTTGCAGGATCCTGACTCATCTTTCCCATTCCTGTCTGCGTCTTCTCTTCTACCCCCTACAATCTGCTGCTGTGAACATCAGCGTCTTTTGTAATGGGGGGACGGGAGGGCGGGAAGCAGTGCCTTCAGCTGGACTACTCTTTCCCGGGTCGAATGCTATAGGAATTCCTTTGTGCTTGACTCAGAAACAGGAGGACTGGACCTGGAGCCTGCCCTCGGAGAGCTCGATCTGGGAAAGGCAGAGAAAGAGCAGGCCGGGGACCTGTCCTCAGGCAACTAAGAGAGATGTACGAAAACAACGAAGAGAGATGAATGTTTAAGAGAGGTTCACACTCTTAACTATGGGAGTTCAGATGAAGGACAAATTATTTCCAGCCGGCAGAATGAGAAAAGGTTAATGAGAGGAGATAGTATTTAACCGAGTTCTTAGAAAGATGAGTAGACTTTTGTTAAGTGGACATGGGAGGGGGGAAAGCATACATGCAGTGGGAAGGATGGGGTTTCCCTCTGGAATTGCTAAGGAAATGTTGGCAAAAATCCTATTGTTTGTTCCTGGGAGGAGTTAACAGGTTTCCTGGCTCCAGAAAAGAGTTTTTCCTCAACCTACTGACCTCCACTTCCTAGCTCCTTACTCTATGTTGTCAACTCTAACTATATATCAGGAGCTCTGATTCTTAGAATCTTCTTTATAATAAATAATATTCTAACATAATAATTAAGAAAATAAATATTAAAGAATATTTTTTTAATCTTCTTTCTTCCTGTAATTGCCTCCTGAATTTGCCCTGCCAGGCCAAACAAATCTGATTCCTATTTCTTAGAGCTTGATGTATCTGAAGCTCTAGGTTGATTCTGGAAGCCTTGCCATTTTTTGTCTTTAAGAGGTAAAAAAGTCAACTGGGACAACGCAAATGCAAAACGATGTTTGGGAAGAAACTTTTTTTGAAGTAACTAGAAAAGAACACCCATCTAAGTCCTTTGGTATGTAAAGGTTTGCATGAATTCTGTGGCCTATGGAAGTTTTGTGGATGAGTTGTGGCAACCACATGTCCTAAATTTTCAAGAACAGGTCTGATATAAAGAAAAAACACGTTTTTAAAAATTAAATGTTTAAAAATGAAAATATGCTTTCTCTCTTTCTCCCTTTGTTGAGAATGCAGTGAAAACAAAACCCCTTATAGCAGGGGGGGAAAAACAACCAAAACCAAAACCCATCTTATAACCACGCATAGTAAAGCAAAACAAATTCTCAAATTGGTCATATGAAAAAAGAAGTCTCAATGTGCACTGAGTCCATCATCTCGGTATCAGGAGATGGGTAGAATGCTTCATCATGAGTTTTGTATGACTGGTTGGTCACTGGATTAAGCAGTATTCTTTAGTCTTTAAAAGTCATTTGACTTTACAGTATTGTGGTTATCATATAAATTGCCCTTCTGGGTCTGTTCACTTTATCAATTCATACAAATCCCAGAATTTTCTGAAATCAACCTTTCATAATTCATCATATTCATATACCATAACTCATTCAGCCATTTGTGTATCTGATGGGTACTCCTGTTTTCCATTGCTGTAACCACCACAAAAAAATCTATAAATTTTTTTGTACATATGAGTCCTTTTCTTCTTTCTTTGATCTCTTTAAACCACATTTTTAATAAATCTTGACCAAAAAAATTCAAGTTGCAGAAAGGTAGATTTTTGGCTTGATGTAAAGGAGCTCTTCAAACAACCGCAAGGCGACCTAGCCCAGGTGGAGAGGAACAGGGATAGGGATGGGGACAGGAGGCCTCTTCTAATAGAGACAGGGAAGTGACTGGGCTGGGGACTGGGAGGAGGCTGCCCCCGGAAGCTCGAGGTCCTGCTGAGGTCGGCACGGCTGGTGCAGTGAAGAGCCCTAGACTGAGGTGCTAAGAGACGAGGGTTCGATTCCCAGTATTGTCCATTACGTGGTTCAGGGCCCTGGCCTCTCTGGATTTTAGTTTCCTCATCCGCAATTTGGGGAGAGTTATACTTGCCCTGCCTATCATATCGGGTCGCAAGAAAGCGTCTTGTGATCCTTAAAATGTGACCTGCTGCTGTCATTAAACGGGATTAGTATACTGGGTGGGGAGAGGAGGAACTAGCTGCAGAGGCTCCCAGGAGAGATCCTGGACTGGTTCTAGCCCTGAGGCTAACTTGCAAGTGATTTATACTTATGGACCTTAGTTTCTTCATCTCTAATATGGGAAGGTTTTAGCTCTAAGGCCCCTTCAAGCTCAAATATCTTATGTTCTGTTTTTCTAAGTCTTTTCTCACCTCAAAACATTTTATTCTTGTGATCTTTCAAAGGGTCCCAGGAATCTATGCCCTTTGGTAACTTCTAGATTTTTCTTTTCCATTTTTCCTACCTTTTACAAAAGGGAACCTCTGTTGTTGTTTTTTTTAAACTCCAGCCTTCCTGTCTTGGGCTCTTCCCTCTTTGGATTCTCTTGAGAATTTCATTTTTATGAGAAGGAAGTTTCTGCCAAAAAAATGAATTTTTAAAGCTTTTCTACTAGACTGTGAAATGTGAACAAAATGTATAACTGCGTAATAAGTAGATGATTTTTTAAAAAAACTTCTTAGCTTTAGGTGGGTCTGGTGAATGAAGTTGAAGGGTTTTTAAGTGTCCTACTTGACATTTTTCATTGCTCTCAGTCTCCAATGTTCTCAGAGAAGAAGCTTGATGGGGTCCAGAGTTTAGTCAGTTGAATGAAGTCATCTTCTGAGACAGATAATGGCTGAAGAAAAAGGGGAATTTGGAAATCTCAGCTCTCAAATTTTGGATTCACAAGAACAAAATGTTACTATAACAGTGAAGTTGCATGAAGATTCTTCACACAGACAAAAGTCCACCCTAATCATAGACAGTACTAGCCCAGAAACTTTCCACCAATGTTTCAGGGGTTTTTGCTATCAGGAGACAGATGGGCCAGGTTCTGCCTACAGCCAGCTTGGGGACCTTTATCACTGGTGGCTGAGGCCAGAGATGCCCACAAAAGAGCAGATTCTGGAGCTTCTGGTGCTGGAGAAGTTTCTGACTGTTCTTCCTGGAGAACTTCGGGGTGGAGTGAAGATACAACACCCAGAGAGCAGTGAGGAAGCAGTGGCAATGGTAGGAGATTTGCAGAGACAACTTGGGAAACTGAGGCAGCAGGTGAAAAGAGTATATGTAGATTTGCATGCTGAGGAAGGAGACCAGAATGGGCAGGAGGGATAGGATTGTTGAAGTAGAAAATGGGCCTTGTTATTCCTTGAGGATTTTCCCCAAGTATCCCTGTGCCTGTGGGTATAGACCAGGTTTTCTTTCATTCCAGTTCTGTCAGTCTATCAGTTTTCCCAGCCTGTGTGGCAGCTGTGATACATTTAATGAACCCAAATATCAGTAGCTTCTAAAAAGATAATATTAGTGATGTAAGTCATAGCATATGTATAGAATTGGAAGAGACCTTCTGTTCTGAGTTTTCATTAAAATCAATACTTACCCTTAGCACAATTTCTTTTAGGCCAATTCTGTTTTACTTCCTTAGACCACTAGATTTCTGACAATTTATGTAACTTTTTTTTTTATTAGGCAAACTCTTCCAATGGCGACATATAGAGCAGAAAAGCTAAGTAGGCTGTTTGTTGATTGTCATTCAGTTGTTTTTCAGTTGTATCTGATTCTTCATGACCCCATTGGGGTTTTCTTGGCAAAGATGCTGAAGTGGTTTGCCATTTCCTTATCCATTCCATTTTAAAGATGAGGAACTGAGGCAAATAGGGATAAATGACTTGTCCAGGGTCACACAGCTATTCAGTGTCTGGGGCCAGATTTGAACTCAGGGAGATGAGTCTTCCTGCCTCCACGCCTGGTACTCTATCCATTGTACCACCTGGCTGCTATTTTTTAGAACCACGTTTTGATTGAATCGTATCACAAGCTCACTATGATTTTGAAGTTAGCCAATTTGGATAGTTGTTTAAAAAACAAACAAAACCCCCAACAAAACTCAACATAATGTTGGTATTTATTAACAAGGATGTGATTCACAAAACTTATAACCTTACTTTGATGTGCTTGATATCCATCCATATTGGAGTATTGTGTACAGTTTGGGGTATACAATTTTTAAAAAGGAGAAATTACACTTAGAAGACTGTAATAGACATTGGACTTGGAAGATAGGGTTTATGAGGTCTGCATTTCTTCTCTAAAATGTGAGGATCAGGGTAAATGATCTCTATGATCCTTTTTAATTTTAACATTCTCTGAACCTCTTTGTCATTTGCTCACTGTTTGGGTGCTAAATCTGATGATGGGCTCTAAACATCCACAGATCTCAGGATTCTACTTACACATAATTAATCTCAAGAATAGTTAGTAGTAAATGTCACCCCCCCTTCCAGTAACATCACTGGGCATAGGCTTTCTGTAAAGAATCAGTAAAAAGAATCCAAATCCTCTCTGTTAAGTTTGTATTAGCCACTCTCCTGGCCTGGGAGGGCAATTTCTTTGAGTAATGGCTCTGAATATTTATATAATTGAGAGTTCAACAGAACCACATAATTTTCCACACTCCTCCCTTGGTACCTTTTCCATTTCTATTCTTGTGCTGTGAGTCTATTTATGTAGTTCTTTGTTAGCATCCAGGTGTTTCATGAATCCCTTTTGGGGATCTCTTTGTCTCTGTGTTTCTTTGTGAATTTCTTAGTAGCTTCTGAGCAAGTCAGGTTACCAGAGGAGCATTAAGTGATGAAGAGTTATCACCCTCTCTCTTCTCTCCTGATCCTTGCCGTTTTCTTTTATGTTTCTGAGGCTCCACTCATATCTACTAACACACATACACACACGCACACAAACACACACACACACACACACACACACACACACACACACTTTGTCTCTGTTTCTCACTCTGGGAACACATGTCATAAAGTCAGAATTTCTTCAGATTCCACTTCTTCAGGTTTTAATAGAAAAGGGAAAAGAGAAAGGCAGAATTTTGTCAAGAAGGGGATTTGCAAGAAGGAAGATGAGGGTACAGAAAGAATTCCTAATGTGACTCAGACTTTACCTTGGTATCTATCTAGGCAGCCAACCTATAGTAGACTTGGTTTGCTTATTTTAAGCCCTATGGTGACCAGAAGAGGACATGAATCCTGCAGTGGTGTGGAAATTAACAGACAGAGTAAAATAATAAAATTTATTGGCGTTCACAGAAAATCTTATAACTTTTCACAGCTTTAAAAATCTTTCATGATGCATTATAGCCTTCTTTTGTTCTAGATGCGTGATTTATATGATTTGGCATGAGTTCATCAGATTTTGCCACATATTCTTTCATTCTTCATCATGAAAGCACATTTTTTGACATTGGATATTAAACATACGTTTAACAGTCTGTCCAAGTCTAGCCTTGACTAAATTAAACAAGTTACCAGTCCACTGAAGTATGTTTATCTCCATCTCCTGTATAAATTTCATAACCTTTTATAACTTGTGGCATAGTGAAAATTATTGCAATATTCCAGCTCCATTTGGGAATTTCTGTAATTCCAGAATAAGTTTGCTTCTTAGTTGAGAGTTCATCACATCCTCAATGAGGGCAAGACTTCTAGACCCACTGGAAATAAAAAAACAAAACAACAACAACAAAAACCCCAAACCAATTTTTTGGTGGATATTTTACAGTCTGAAGAAGAAACTCAGATCTTGCAAGCTTACCTGGATTTCTCCTTACAATAGTTTTGGTATAGCCTTGAGTGAAAGAGTGAGTTTCGTTAGCAAATTTCCCCCCAAATCTTCTGTATTCCAGTCTTTGTACTGTGCCATGGCAAGTGTATTTTATTCATAGCAGTAGTTAAACAACTTTAAAAAAACAACAATTGATTTCACTGTTCTTCCAATTTCAAGAAACCTATGTAGCATTGTAGGGGAATTAATAACAACCCGTCTAACTTCCAAATCCTTCTGAAGGTCATTGCTCGTTTTCTGAACATTAATGAGCTATTCTGCAGCAATAATTTGTCATTCCTTTGCATTTCTCATTTTTTGCTGGCATCTGCATTTGCACTTGGTGCAAATGATTCTGTTCTTTATGGATGGAAATGATCTTTGAAACGCTTGACTTCACCACACCATTAGCTCCTGCACAATCTCTAACAGCAGTGAATTCTTGCATTTTTCCCTGGGGTCATATCCATTCTTAAAAATTATAGTATTAGGAGGGTGGAGCCAAGATGGCGGCGTAGGAGCAACAGCGCTCCGCAGCTCCCACATAGCCACCTCAAATACCCATAAAATATGACTCTAAACAAATTTTAGGGCTCCAAAACTCACAGAAAAACACAGAAAAACACATCTCCCGCTGAAGGCAGCTCAGCACCAAGGGCTCAGCACAGCACACTGGGAGCTGAAACCAGCTCAGCCTGAAACCACAGCGTGGCCCCAGGGGTGGCCAGGACAAGCCTCAGCTGGAGCCTTCAGAAGAGTGGATCAGCAGCAGCTGTGGCAGTTTCCAGAATTATCAAACCATAAGAAACAAAGACTAAGTGAAAGGTTGGTGGAACTCAGCTAAACTTGGGGGAGAAAAGCAATCTGGCCAAATTGCCTCCAGGGCAAGGAAGCTGCAGAAGCAGCAGCCCTGCAGCCACCTCCTCATAGCTGCTTCAGAGCTCCCGGCCTGCAGACTGCAGGGGGGCCAAGCGATCGTTCAGAGACCAACTGCTCTTGTGTTGAGTGGCCTGCATCTGGATTACGGTCTTGGGTGGTCGTCCTGGGGTGCATTTTCAGTGAGCCAAAGCTGATGGAGGCTAAAAAAAAATGACAGCCCCCTAATAGCTCTGGCAGCTGGGAAAACCCCTGCGATTTGGGACAGAGCTTTCCTCTCTGGAAACTGAGTTCCACAGAGCTAAAAAATCATTGACTGGCCAACATGAGCAGGGAAAGGAAGCAAAGTAAGAACAGCAACCAAACTCCAGATTCCTTCTTTGGGACAAGAAGGCTCAAAGCATGGAACAAGAGGAAGACAACACAGTCAGAACTCCCGCACCAAAAGCTTCCAAGAAACATGAAGACTTCCTAAAAGCCATAGATCAGCTTAAGAAGGATTTGGAAAACCAAATAAGAGAAGTGGAGGAAAAATTGGGAAGA
>CM053583.1:311577261-311644153 GCA_028627135.1 Pseudochirops cupreus
AAGTGACATAGGAGAGAATAGACTGGGGGAGGTGGGACACACTGGGATGGCTGTTTTGGAGCTGTGGGTGGGGGAAAGAGGGGGAGAAAATATGTAACTCAAAATCTTGTGGAAATGAATGATGCAAACTAAAATAAAATTAAAAAAAAAATAAATGTTCATTGATTGAACTCGTTGAAAACAGCTATATTCTGCTGGTCTCCTTATTTACTTTGTGTTCCTTGCTAAGGACTTTCCAATTCAAAGGTCATTCTCCTTTGAGGAGCAAACAGAAGCACAATAAGAGTTAAGTAGTTAATCTTTTGCTATCATCCATTCTCCTCATCCCATCCACTCAGGCAGCAGTCCTATTTCTTCTTTGATCTGGCTCTTGCCTCCAAAAACATTTTTTTTTTTTGCTATCTTTTGTTTTTTAGATCACCTCAACTTCCCACCATATCCTTCTGCTTCCTTATTCTCCTCCAAAGAGCCATTCCTTATAATAATTACTTTTTTATGAAGAAAAAAAAAAAGGAAAAAAGTAACCAACATATCCAAAGAAGTCTGATATATGCAGTATTCCACACCAATGACGGTCTCTCTACTTCTGCAAAGGTATAGGGGAAAGTATCTTTTCATAGCTCTTCTTTGGAGTCAAGGTTAGTCAATATAATTTCATAGAATTCAGTTTGGATTATTTTGTTTCTAACATAGCTTTTAAAAATTTCTTTATTTTTGTGAAGCAATCAGTGTTAAGTGACTTGCCCAGGGTCACACAGCTAGGAAGTGTCAAGTGTCTGAGGCCAGATTTGAACTCAGGTCCTCTTGACTCCTCAGCTGAACTAGAGGAGAACATTGTAGATGGTAACAGCAACATTGTGAGATGATTAACTATGATACACTTAGCTCTTCTCAGCAGTACAATGATACAAGACAATTCCAAAAGACTCTCGATGGCCAATGTTCTAACTGAATTCAGAGAAACAACTATGAAGTCTGAATGCAGATCAAAACATACTATTTTCACTTTTTTTGTTTTTTCTTTCTTGTGGTTTTTCCCTTTTATTCTGATTCTTCTTTCACAACATGAGTAATGTGGAAATACATTTAACATGATTGTACAAGTATAACCTATATCAGATTGCTTGCTGTCTTGTGGAGGAGGGAGGGAAAGGAGAGAAGGAGAAAAATTTGGAACTCTCAATTTTACAAAAATGAATGTTGAAAATTCTCTTTAGGCCAACACAGCGTGGCACCACGGAGACAGGCCCTGCCAATGCAGCCCAACAGGTCCTGAAGAGACAGGCTTCGCCGAAGCAGCCCGGTGCTGGACAAGGCCTGGTGATCCACCAACCACAAGGGCCATTCCCAGGCTTATCACCACAGGGCAGAGATCAGACTGAGCTGGGTAAGAGACAAAGACAGGGCCCATGGCAGGGGCATCAGCTACTCCCAGGACTACCCATCCACAGCCTGGAAATTTAAAAACCCCCTATCTGAACTTTCAGGGACCAAGATGGCTAAGTAAACCTGGGCCGCTCCAACCCCCTCCCTGCCTCTGACCCGAAAAAACAGTAATTATTGCCCCAGAGGAAAATTTTAAGCAGTAAAAGCTTAGAAACTTCAGAGGAAAGGCATGGTTAAGGTCCTGCCTCAAAATGAGAAGAAAGCAGGCTACAAAGACAAAGACTCTGGAATCCTATTATGGTGAGAGGAAGGAATCAAACTCAGAAGGAGAGAGTATTGATACCACACATGCAGCTGAAGCCTCAACAGGGACTATGACCTTGTCTCAGGCATAGAAAGCATTCCTAGATGAGCTCAAAAAGAACTTTGAAATCCAGCTTAGAGAAGTAGAAGATAAAATCAATACCTCTTATAAAAACAAAATTGCGAAATTAGAAAAACATTACAATGAAGAGAACAGCTCCTTAAAAAGTAAAATGTGTGAACTAAAAATGAAATCTGAGCATATGGAAAAGGAGCTTCAAAAACTAACTGAGGAGAATAATTCACTAAAAACTAGAATCAACCAAATTGAAGCCAATGACTCTATGAGGAACCAAGAATCAGTCAAACAAAACATCAAGATTGAAAAATTAGAAAAAGAGGTAAAATATCTCAATGGAAAAATAACTGACCTGGAAAACAGATCCAGGAGAGACAATCTGAGAATCATTGGTCTACCAGAAAATCATGATGAAAAAATGAGCCTGGACAATATCTTCCAAGAGCTCATCAAGGAAAACTGCCCTGGGATCCTAGAACCAGAGGGTAAAATAGGAATCAGGAGAATTGGGAGACACCTCTTGAAAGACATCCCAAATTGAAAAGTCCGCAAAATGTTGTGGCCACACTCCAGAACTATCAGGTAAAGGAGAAAATACTACAAGCGGCCAGAAAGAAACAATTCAGATACTGAGAAACCACAGTGAGGATCGCACAGGATCTGGCAGCCTCAATGTTGAAAGATTGGAAGAACTGGAATATGATTTTTCACAAGGCAAAAGAGCTCAGGCTACAACCAAGGATCAACTATCCAGCGAGACTGAGCATAAGCTACCAGGCAAAGAGATGGACATTCAGTGACATAAAAGAATTCCATACCTTCCTGATGGAAAAGCCAGAGCTTAGTGGAAAATTCAACCTCCAATTACAAGACCCAGGAGAGACATAGAAAGGTAAATAAGGAAAAAAAAAAACCACACACATACATAACTTGTTATTTAACAAGAGCAAACTGTTTACATCCCTCTATGGCAGTGGTTCTCAACCTGTGGGTTATGTTCTATTTGTAACAATGAAAATACCCCCTGCATATCTGATATTTACATTATGATTCATAACAGTAGCAAAATTACAGTTATGAAGTAGTAAAGAAAATAATTTTATGGTTGGGGGTCACTACAACATGAGGAACTGTATTAAAGGGTCACAGCATTAGGAAGGTTGAGAACCACTGTTCTATGGGAAGCTGATACCTGTTAATATCGTGAACTCTATACCTACGGCAATATCTAAAAGGGATATAGATAGATAGAGGGTGTGGGTATAAATTTTGCAAAATGATGGTAAAAATCCTTATTAAGGGACTGCAATGGAAGAAGAGGAAAACAATATAGAAGAAGGAAAGAAAGGAGGGAAGTGACCATTATATGAGCTACTCCCTCACTGGTTCTGGTGCAAGGAGGGAATAACACAACCAGTTAAATATAGGACTCTATCGAGAAGAGATGTAAAACTTATCATAATAGAGGGAAAGAGGAGAGGGAGAGGAGCAATTTGGAATTATGCAAATGAAGTAACTAAAGTGTCCTTATCCTTTGACCTAGAGACTCCACTGCTACATATATATGTGTGTGTGTGCATGTGTATAGTGTATGTGTGTATCTATACACATATATACATACATATATACATATATTACATATGTATGTATATATACATATATATATACACATACACTTCCAGAAGTACATTAATAAAAAGAAAGGCTCTACATTCACTAAAATATGTATTGCAGCACTCTTTTTGTGGAAGCAGAGAACTGGAAGCAGAGTAGAGGGTCACTGATTGGGGAAAAGCTAAACAAATTGAGGTTCATGAATGTAATGGAAGATTGTTGTGCAATTAAGAAACAATAAATATGATGAATACAGAGAAGCATGGAAAAATTGACATTAATTAATGCAAAATGAAATAGGACCAAGAAAATGTTTATTCAATGACTACAACAATGTTAGTTTAGTGCAATGAATGTTGCAAAATTACCAAGAACGAGCTTGGCCCTAAGGAAGAGATATGAAAAGATACCTTCCCACACTCCTTTGCAGGAATGAGGGTCCTTGAGTGTTGTTGACCAAAAAAATATCACAAGTCCATGAGACGTGTTGCAACTGGATTTATTACAAGAGAAATGAACTTATATGTGGAACTTCTATACAGGTTCTAGGAGTTCACAATCCAAACAGAATCTTGCATATTTATGAAATGACAACAAAGAGGGGAGGAGTGGACAACAATCCCCTCCCAAATGGGCATGGCACAGGAGAAGGAAAAAAGGAAAAATGATTGGGGAAAGGATTAATTCCACCTGAAAGGGAGGAGAAAGACAAAAGAAAAGGAGGGGGAACATAAGAAAGAAGGAAGGCAAAAGCCATGCATTCCTTTCCTTTGGGAACTGCTAGACTGTGAAGATATAATGGTCTACTTATCTACAAGGGTCCCAGCTGCACAGTTTCTCAGTCTGATGCAGACTGACTGGAGACTGTCTTTGTACTTTGTTCCACTCCCAAAGACAATAAGGGAATCCAGCTAAAGGTTATGTCCACCCAGGATGGATTTTGTACATTCAGGACCTCTTGCATACTCCCAATCCAGCATATCTGGAAAACACAGCAACTCAAGAAGATGAGTTCAGGGGGCCCCTCAACATAAAACTTTGCATATGACATCAGGTTTTTTTTTTCCAGGTATGGACTGATTTTCCTGATTTTTGTTTTTATCTCCCTCGTTTTAGAGTTTTTTATTGTAAGGGATTGCTCTCTGGAAGAAGGAAGGGGAAGGATACAGAAAGATATTTAGGTAATGTTAAAACAGAAGATAACAATAAAAATCAGTTTTTCAAAAAGTCAATACAATGAGTCCAGAAGATAGACTCAGAAGGGAAACCCAGCTTTTGTCAAGACAAGTCAAAGATAAATGGATCTGGAGAAAGAGAAACTGTAACTGGCCCTGTAGAAGGGGTAGAGTGGAAGTACAGACCCAAAGAGGACAGAACTCTGGGAGGAAGTTTGCTTGGGCTGATGAGGCACGAAACGTATCTGAACAGAAACTATGCTGCTCAAACTCCCACCTCTGCCACAATGAAGTAACTTCTTTTTTTGTTTGTTTTTGGATTGGGAAAGGCAGGACAATTGAGATTAAGTGACTTTCCCAAGGTCACACAGTAGTAAGTGTTAAGAGTCTGAGGCTGGATTTGAACTCAGGTCCTCCTGACTCCAAGGCCGGTGCTCTACTCACTGTGCCACCTAGCTGCCCAATGAACTACCTTCTGAAAGATTGTCCCTGGGCTAAAACTGACTGGCCTACCTTCCTTAGACTTTCCCCCTAATTCAGGGGTGGAGCAATTTGGACAACTTTATTAAAATCCATTAGTAGGGGTCTGGAACAAAAAGGATTTGAGGTTTAGCCAGCTCATTAGCTATCCAGTGGAATTCATCCACTCTGAGGTATAATTTTTTAAATAATTTTTCCTGCAGGAATGAAATAGCTATGCCCTGACCCAAGTTAGCCTCTCCCTTGTGGCTTTGCTGAGGCCTGTATCTCTGTTCTCATCTACAGCTCTCCATATAACCCAAGTCTCCACCACCAACCTACATAATTTTCGTCATATCACTGCCTTCCTCCAGAGCTGGCAATGGCTGGCTCCCTTTTTACCTACTGGATTAAGATCCAAAAGTTCTTGAGTGTGACTTTCCTCCTCTACATAGCTTCTCCTTACCAACCCATCTTACTCCTTCAACATGCACTAGGTGACTTTTCCCTCTGTCCCACCCATCTACCTCCAGTCCTCATTCCCACCTCCACATCCTCTACTCTGTTTGCCTTTCCCCAGACTCACCCAACCTCCACCTCTCCAAATCTTATCTGTCCTTGATGTAGTTCCATTCCTTCAGAAAATCTTCTGATTGATACATAATCACCCTTCTCTTACTTTTAAGGGCAGTTCTGCCAGAACCAAGGAGTCCACATTGTTGCTTGAATGGAGTCTAGTTTCCTATTTCACCAACTCAGAGCTCTCTGATGGCTACAGTATGGCCTGGAGTACCCTTCTTCTGTTTTTGTTTTTTTGAAGTGTTTAATTTTTTAATTTTTTGCTTTTTTGCAGGGGGAAAGACAGGGCAATTGGGGTTAAGTGATGTGCCCAAGGTCACATGACTAGTAAGTGTTACATGTTTGAGGCTGGATTTGAACTCAGGTGCTCCTGACTCCAAGGCAGGTGCTCTATTCACTGTGCCACCTAGCCACCCCTGAGTACCCTTGTTCTGCACCAGGCTGGATTTATAGGAGGGTCTGCATTAAAAACTAGCAGATTGGGGGCAGCTAGGTGGCGCAGGGAATAGAGCACTGGCCCTGGAGTCAGGAGGATCTGAGTTCAAATCTGACCTCAGACACTTGACATACTAGCCATGTAACCTTGGGCAAGTTACTTAACCCCAATTGCCCTCCAAGAAAAAAAACTAGCAGATTGAATGACTGTATAGACAGTTCTCGCTTGCTTTTTACATTATGCAAATTCCACTTTATATAAAGAATTCTGAAATAACTGCATTCCAAAAAAATTATGAAAATTCCTTGCCAAGAAGACTATACTATACTATACTATGGTGATAGGAAGCTGAGAAGCATCTCTAAGTCAGTTCCCATGTGTCTGCAGACAGTGAGTGATATTGTGCCTCTCTCTGTACTCAGTGGTATAGTTTTACCATGTTGGTGACAAATATGCTCTTGAGAGGAAAAGTGAACCTTTTCATAAGCAAAGCTAACAGACTTGGAAATGAAAATGAAAATAATTAGAAAATATTAAGGAGGGGCAGCTAGGTGGTGCAGTGAATAGAGTACTGGCCCTGGAGTCAGGAGGACCTGAGTTCAAATCCAGCCTCAGACACTTAACACTTACCAGCTGTGTGACCTTGGGCAAGTCACTTAACTCCAATTGCTCTGCCTTCCCCCCTCCAAAAAGCAAAAATTAAAATAAAAAAAATATTAAGGAGGACAAAAGTCATCACCAGTAGCACATGAACTTATTCTTATGGTATGGACTGTGGACACCAGTGAAAGATGCTGCCCAAATAAAGGAGTACATGAAAGCAGTGCTTACATGAAGTTGACTAATTTGTCAAAACAAAGAAAAGGTGCTATTCTAGAGAGAAAATATTAACTATGTGGATAGAAGACCAGACTCAGAAAAATATTTCTTTAAGCTTGATGACAATCCAAGCCAAGGCTTGAAGCCTCTTTGAGGATTTAAAGATAAAGTACACTGAAGAAATACAAGTATTTTAATTACAGCAAGCAGTGGTTGGTTTGAATGACTCAAAAAGTGTGAAGGATTTCATAATGTGCAAGTATCAGGAGAGTCTGCTAGTGCAGATATTAAAGCAGCAAAAAAGTTTCTCGAGTCCCTTCGAAAAAGAATAGATGAAGGTCTCTAATCACCAGAGTAAATCTTTAATGTAGGTGAAATCAGCCTATTCTATCAAAGAATGCCATCTCAAACCTACATCTCCATGGAGGAAAAAAAAAACTATGCCTAGGCTTAAAGCTTCAAAAAACAGAGTTACTCTTCTGCTTGGAATGCATCTCTGGGACCTGCAAATTAAAACCTGTTTTTGTGTACCGCTTAGAAAATCCCAGAGCATTGAAGGGAATCAGCAAGATAAATTTCTGCTACCTTAAGGCATGGATAACCCTTATTATCTTTGAAATATGGATTGTGCATTGAAGTACAGAAATTTTATAATGATAATAGCATTCCATTAAAGATTCTGCTTATTTTGGATGATACCCCAGGTCACCCACCCCATCTGGATGATTTCAATGAAAATGTAAAAGTGGTCTACCTTCCCCCTAACACTACTTCATTTTACAACCTATGGATCAGGCAGTGACTGTGAATTGATTATTTACTTCATTTGCCCAGGCAATAGCAGCTTTGGATGCAGATAAGGACTTAACATTGAGAGATCTCTGGAAGTCCTATAATACATATTTACCATGCAATCCAAATATTGCTAAAGATGGGAAGGTGTAACAGAAATATATATGAATAGAGTTAAGAAAAAAAGCATGCCATCAGTTCATTCTGATTTTTGTAGATTTGACGAAGATGAAACACTTGAAGCAGTAACAAGACTGTAAAATTATCACAAGAATTGAAGTTAGAAATGGATGAGAATAAGGTTGAAGAGTTCATTGAGTCCCATGGAAAAAAACTGTCAAAGGAGGATATGGTTGAGTTCCTGGCTGTAATGGTTGCAGAAGAAAGGGAACCTGCAGAATCCAAGGTCAAACTAAAAAGGTTGGCAGAAACATTTCATCATATGAATGAATTTTTTTTCTTGTATTGAAAATATAGGAGCAGCTAGGTGGCACAGTGAATAGAGCACTGGCCCTGGAGTCAGGAGGACCTGAGCTCAGATACTTGACACACTTACTAGCCATGTGACTTCGGGCAAGTCACTTAACCCCAGTTGCCCTCCAAAAAGCAAAAAAAGAAAAAATGGATCCAAATACTTCAAGATTGTTAAAAGTTCAAAAATTAGTTATGGATAATACTGCTTGTTGTCATCAGACATATGAAGAACAAAAGAGAGCCACTGTCCAAACATTTCTCAATAGCTTCATTAAAAAAAAGTTTCATAGCCAACCACCAGTGATAAAGGCTAGGTGCAGTGG
Source organism: Pseudochirops cupreus (assembly GCA_028627135.1). Classification (NCBI taxonomy): domain Eukaryota; kingdom Metazoa; phylum Chordata; class Mammalia; order Diprotodontia; family Pseudocheiridae; genus Pseudochirops; species Pseudochirops cupreus. The sequence goes on from CM053583.1 coordinate 311,585,701, forward strand.
GTAGGGAAGGGGCAACATACTGCACACATGTCAATTTTACTGTAAAGTACTGCACATACTTCATCATTAACTTTATCTTTCATTTGTTTGTTAAAAACATTCTATTAATTATCATGGCACAATATTAAATATGTCTGCATTTTATGACTTGCATAAAGGTATTATTTTCTGTGTATCTTTGTTATTTAGGCTAAGTAAAATGGATGGCAAATTAAAATTAAAAATAAAAATTCACAGAAGAAAACAAGAAGTATAGAAGTAATTAATAGAACAATTTTGTTACAACTTTCTTACACTGTATATGTATAAAGTTTATATGTATATAATTCAATACATATAAGCTTTATATGTGTGTTTCTTTTTTTAGCTATTTTTTAAAAGGTAAATGAGAGCTTTTTGTCTTTTTCTTGCTTTTTTTCAGAACACAACTAATGCAGGAATTTATTTTACATGACTTCGGGTTTGTAATGAGTTTTATATTTCTTGTCTTCTCAATGGATGGGAGAAGGGGTCAGGAAGGGAGAGAATTTGGAACTGAAAATAAAATAAAATTGAATGAGAAAAAAAAGTAAATGAGATGAGGAATGTGGAGACCCTTGAATGACATGCTAATAAGTTCGAATTTAATCTTGTAGACAATGGGGAGCTAGACAGTGAAGCTGATTTGATTTGATCAGAGCTGTGCATTACAAAGATTACTCAAAGAAGGGATTGGAGATGGGAGAGAATTGAGGCAGGATAGCTAGTGAAGAGGCAAATGTAAGGGATCTTATAAAGGTAGGATCAACACCTCTTGTCAATTATTGGGCCTGTGGGATGAGAGAGAGAGAGGAAGGAGTCAAAGACCAAGTCACATGCTTACTATATCCTGCCATGGCCACTTACGCCATGACACTCTGTGAGCTGGGGAGCACAGGGAGCACAGAGGATGAAGGCTGGAGCCACCCAAGGTGACTGATGGGCCCCTGGATGGATGGGCTCCTCCTGGGGTCCTCCTGGGCAGGGGCCAGGGATGAGCCTCAAACTGTGCCTTCAGATTTCAGAGCAGGAAGGCCTTCAATGTCATCATCAGATGCAATCCTCTCACTTTCCAGATGAAGAAAACTGGTTCCCAGAGAGGATAAGAAATTTTCCCAAGGTCACAAAGTAAATTATGAGCAGGGCTATGATCAAACCCCCTGTCTTCTGACTCAGAACCCAGAGCTTTTTGTTTTCTTTTTTTTGCTTTTGGAGGGGGGAAGGTAGGGCAATTGGGGTTAAGTGACTTGCCCAAGGTCACACAGCTAGTTTTTTGTGTTAATTGTCTGAGGCCACATTTGAACTCAGGTCCTCCTGACTCCAGGACCCATGCTCTATTCACTGTGCTACCTAGCCACCCCTTCAGGGCTTTTTTCCATTTTGATAATCTTAATAATCTCAATTTTGTTTTTCTGCTTAGGCCAGCAGTTCTTAACCACTTTCATGGACTCCTTTGGCAGTTAGGTAAAGCCTATGGACTTCTTCTCAGAATCATGTTTTTTAAATGCATAAAATACATAGGACTACAAAGGTAACCAAAGGTTAGTAAAAAACAAAGATGTATTTTTCCATCTGAGTCCATAGAACCTCTAAAATCTACCTATAGACCCTTTTGGGGGACCCCTGGGGGTCTGAGGCCCCCAGATTAAGAACCTCTGGTTTAGGAAGAGAGGACAAACCTGAGAGATAGACAGAAGGAAGCAAAAGAAGCTCAAGGACAATGCTGAGGTAGGGCTCAAAGTCTGAGGGGAGTCTCCCTAGCTCCTCATTGTTCCCTGAGGCCTCAAGAAACCAAGTGGAAGCCAGGGCATCTTGATGGATTGACTACTGGGGCATAGAAGATTTTCAGGCATTGCTGAGGGTCAGGGTATTTCAGGACAGCTGGGAGAAAACCCTCCCTTCAGGCTTCAAAGATCCATAGCAAGGCCCCACTCCTCCATGAAGAAGGTCTGGATCGACTGCACTTGACAGCCCCACTTTCCTCTCCTTGCAGCTGGGAGCTCTGCAAAGCCTAGTCCTCTCTCTGAGCCAAGAATTACAGGGACCAAAGACTTGGAGAGGAACAAGCTTTACTCTCTTCAATATCCCTAACCCCTAGGACCCTGCCCAGCCACAGGACCTTGCTTTGGCATGCTACAGGAGGGAAGACCAGATAGATATGGAGTCTGCCTGCTCTTTCTGGTACTGGCAGCCTCTAAGACCATCTGAAACCTTCACAGGCTCTGGAGAGAAGGAGAGGGGACCTTCTGGATTATTCATCTGATCCTCTATTCCCAGAATCACAAACTGTACAAGAAAGGGCTAGGGGAACACAGCGGGCAGGGAATAGAGAACTAAACTCATGAATTAGGCACCAGTGAGTCGTGCATTGGGAAAACCTAGACTCTAATTCTCGAGAGCCAGAGGACACCAGAGCTCACCTATTCATGGGATCCTAGATTTAGAAACAGAAGGGACCTTAGAGTCCATTAAATCTAAATCCTTCATTTTTCAAATGGAGAAACTGAGACCCTGAAAGGGCTAGTGACTTGCCTACATGGATTACAGAACCCACCCTATACACTGGGGAAGGGCAGTAAAAGAGAGGGATGGACACAGGACTTATCCCCAGGGGAAAAGGGAAGAGGAAAAGAAAGTTGGGGGGGGGGCGCCGAAATGCAGCTACTGGCCCCAGTTCTTAGGGCCAGGTGGTTATGCCCAGGAAGAGGGAGAGAATCACTGAGAAGAAGAAGAGGAAGCCAGGAAGTCTTAGGCCTGAACTCCCTGCCTGGTTGATCTCACACTGACAGTTGGGAGGAGACTTGGAAGGTCTTGGGGCCGGAGGATGGGGGGCAGAAGGAGGGCAGTCCAACCAGTCAGGCCCCATGGGATGGGGAGAGCCAGGCTCTGCCACCACGCTGCCTGGAGCAAATCGCCAGTACTCAGTACCCTTGAAGAAGTAGGTGTCACCTGCACAAGGAAAATGAGGGGAAAGGTCAGGGTACCACCTCAAGGTAGACCATCCTACTCTCAGCTCATTCCTCCCCAGACCCAGGCATCTTTACGCTCAGTTCTACTTTCTCCACCAAGTCAACCCACATTCTACCCCCAACACACACACACACACACACACACACACACACGAACACATACCTTTGTTGCCAATAGTCACATCATCAGGTGCTGAAGGTGCTCCCTCCCATAGGACCAGATTTTTGGGGTAGCCTGGGTCAACGCTGTGGACAGTCTCATCAAAACGCCAGTATTGTTCACCTCGAATCAGGTATGTCTTCCCATTCTGGGGCCAAGAGAAGACAGCATCCACAACATCCTCAGGGGGAAGCCCCAGTTCAGTAAGCAACTTTGGGGAACCAGCCTCCAACTGCCGGTCCTGAAACACCCAGAACTGGTGTCCTGAGGATTGGGAGGAATAAAGTCAGCCAAATATGAAGCCACTTCAATTTTGTCCCTTCCTTCCTTCACAGCAGCCAGGTTCCAATCTTGTTCTTGTCCATGCCTCTCAAACTCCTCCTCTGAAGCTCTCTCTCCAACTGTCTCTCACTCCCTTCCCCCACTCAGTTCTCCATGTCTCTCCCTTTCCACATCTGTCAATAGTGTTTCCCCCTCTACTCTCCTGCCCCCTTGCAATTCTCTTCTCTTCACATCTCTTCCCAGTCTCCCCTTGGCTCTCTTCTCATCTTCCCACCCAGTTCTCCTCCCCCACCTCCACTCTCTTCCCTCCTTTCTCCATTCCATTCACCACTGAAAAGTAGAATGCGTCCATCTGAGGGCCGAGAATAGGCTGCATCCACAGTCACCACGTGCTCAGGCAACCCCTCCCAGAATCGGTGCAGCTTTGCAGGTCGAGGTGACACCAGCTGGCCTGAGGGCTGAAGACGCCAGAACCAGGGTCCTGGGGTAAAGGAGGGATCACCAACATATCAGTGCTAAAGTCGCTCACTCCCCAGGGCCTGGGGTAGAGTGGACCAGGCCATAGGTATTGGAGTATTAGATTAATTCTTTGCCCGCTTTTGGCCTTACTCCATCTGGCACACATGACATAACTAGGCTTTTGGCATCGGGCTGGACATCAGAATATAAGTGGTTAAAAGGGTCACAAGTCATTACTATGGGTGGGTCAAAGCAAAGGAAAATAGAGTTTTGAGGTCCTAGGAGATAAGAGAAAGGATATGGTAAGGGGGTCAACATTTCAGGGCAAGGCTAATAGGAGTCAAAGATCACTCACCTTTAAAGAAGAAGACCTCACCACGAATGTTGGCAATAGCATCAAAGTTACCAGAACATCGGTCAGGAACTGGAGCTGAAGGGCTGGGAGAAGGTGTAGGAGTGGGAAGGCAAAGACAGATTCAAGTGAGGCAGAGAACTGGAGGGGTCATTACGGACAGAGAGGTATGGTGGGGGGCGGGTGACAGAGGCCAAAGAGGGGAGGATGAAGAGGACTAAGGAGGAATTGGGGATTGATAAGGAGAAAAAAAGGGATACTTACCTGTCGGGGGGCTGTCCAGGGGGTTGGGGTGGAGGGACCAGAGGTTTCCGAGTTGGCTCTGGGTGGGGACTATTTGGACCCTTTCCTGGAGGGAGGCAGAGTTAGAAGCGGGGTGAGATAGAAAAGCTGAAAGGTAGCTAGCTCTAGGGAAGGTTCTCTTCCCCATTACCAAGATGGGGAGTGATGGAAAAGACAAAAGGGAGTTAAAAGTCCTGGATTCCAGTCTTGGTTTTGCTGCTTATTAGCTGTGTGACCTTGGGTAAAACACTTCATTTCTTAGCTTCAGTTTTCTTATCTGTAAAATGGAGATAATAATACCTGTTCTTCTAGGATAAATGTCGAGAACCAATGTGGGGGGGTGGGGGAGGCAGAGGAAGGGGGAAAGAACAGAGAAAGCATTTTGATTTTTTTTGTTTCCATAACCCTTAGTCCAGCTCTGGGAAAGGGAAAAACAGATGATCTCAGGGCTCACCATAAAGTTGCTGGATCCCTTCTCGGTCATCAGGTGGGAGCCGGTACTTCAAAGGGTCCCCAGTTGGGCCCTGGTAGAAAGGCCGCATGATGGAGTTGGGGGCTGAGGAATGGGCCAGGCCCAAAGCATGGCCAAACTCATGGACAGCCACAGCAAACAGGTCTGTCCCACCGTTGTCTATGGATTGGGAGGAGGCAGGAATCAAATGGTGAGAAAAGCGTCCTTGGTCCAATCCGTCCTCTACATAGCTGCCAAAGAGATTTTCCTACAGTGCAGATCTAACCATGTGATTCCCCTATTCTATAAAGTTCAGTGACTCCCTATGGCCTCTAAGATAAAATATAAACTCTTCTCTTTGGCTTTTAAAATCTTTCACAACTTGTCACCAACCCATCTTTCCAACTTTGTTACACACCTTGTTTGTAGAATACCCTCTTCCTTCCTCTCATTTTCTCCATATTCTCCTTATCCTTCAAGATTCCACTCAGGTACCACCTCTTCTGGAAAGCCTTTCTGATCATCTCAGCCTAGGGAAGTGCACCTTACCGTAATCTTTAGAATTTAAGCCATGGTCACACACACAGTCTTTTGCTATTCTCTCACTGTTTCTTGTACATGCTTTATCTCCCCAACCTGACTGAACTCCTCCTGAAAGCAGAGGCCTTGTCTTCTGCTTCTTATAAATTAGCCTCCTCTCTTTCCCTCTCAGCTTCCACCCTTGTGGCCCATCCAGAATTGCATGAGGAGCAGGACCTCAGTAAATCCTTGTTTAATATCATAGAGAATGAAGTCCTCAGGGAAGGGAAATGTCTCTGTGGAGGGGATTGGTCTCTATGGAAGAGGGAGTGTTTGAGGAATAAAGAGGAGGAGTCCAGGGAGACCATACCGCTTTCCCCAAAGGTCCAGACTTCCTCATCATCAAAGTGGGTATCTCCAGAGATAGGGTGGTCCCCAGGGAAGAAGGCATGGGCTAACGTGCCCCCAGGCCCATCAAAGGGGTAGCTGTCCTTGTGGTAGGCCCGAGCGAAGTCGATGAGAATCTCTGGCTCTGTTCCTACCCTGGGTTCAGCCTCCTGGAATGTCATCCCCACCTCAGTTCCCCAGGCAGTCAGGGCATAGTGCATCAGGTTCCGAACTGTGTCCTGGCTGAGGGCAGAGCCCTGTGGGAAGGAGCGAACCCTGGTGTCCAGAGAAGAGAGTCCAGTGTTAAGGGGAGGACTGGATGGCAGTCAATTAAAACAGTGATTTGCAGGGTGGCTTGGAGGAATACTGGAGGAGCCCAACCCATTAACCACTCAATAAACATTTATTAATTGTGCACCAGGAACGGTACCAATCACAGGAGATACATAAAAAGGTGAAAGGCAGTCCTTGGCCTTAAGGATCTCAGAGTCTAATGGAAGAGACAACATACAAATAATTACATACACATAAGCTATACACAGGATAAATAGGGAATAATCTACAGTGGGAAGGCACTAGAATTGAGAGGGTTTGGGAGAAGTTTCCTGTAGAAGGCAGGATTTTAGCTGAGACTTGAGGGAAGCCAGGGAATCTATGAGGCAATTGTGGGGAGGGAGAAGATTCCATGCATGGGGGACAGCCAGTGAAAATGCTCAGAGTCGGGAGATAGAAGGTCTTGTTTCAGGAACAAGGACATTGAACTGAAAAGTATGAGGTTGGATATAAGGTGTAAGAAGATGGGGTAGGAGGAGGAAGGTAATGGAGGTCTTTGAATACCAACCAGAGAGGAGACAGGGAACCACTGAAGTTTATTGAAGAGGAGAGTGACATGGTCAGATTTAGGTTTTAGCAAGATCACTTTGAGAACAGATCAGATGGTGGACTGGAGTAGGGAGAGATTTATGACCTCAACAGTAATAAGGAAGTATGGAAGGCAAGGGGGTTGGGGGAAAAGATAATGAGTTCAGCTTTGGATATGTTGAATTTAAGAAGTCTACAGGACTTCCAGTTCAAAATGTCTAATAGATTGTTGGAGGTTCAAGACTGGTGGTTAATAGAGAGTTTAGGGCTAGGTAAGTAAATCTGAGAATCATTAGCATAGAGATAGTATTTGAAGCCATGGGAGCTGATGAGAACACCAAGTGAAATAGTAGAGAGGAAAAAGAAAGGAGCTAGGATGGAGTCCTCTGGGACACCCAAAGTTAACAGGATGATGTTCCAGCAAAGGAACCTGAGGAGTGGTCAGATTGTTAGGAGGAGAAACAAGAGAGTGCAGTGTCTTGAAAACCTAGAGAGAAGGGAGTATCAAAGAGAAGAGGGTGGTCAATGATGTCAAGGACTCAGGAAGGATGAGGATTGGGAAGAGGTCATTAGACTTGGTAATTGAAAGATCATTAGTAAGTTTGGAAACAGTGGTTTCAGTTGAATGATGAGATTGGAGCCAGAACACAGAGAGTTAAAAAGGGAGTAAGAAGAGAAGTGGAGGTATCTATAATAGATAACCTTCACAAAGAGTTAAGCCATAGAAGACAGGAGGGATACAGAGCAATAATTAGCAGTGATAGATGGATCAAATGAGGGTTTTTTGAAGATGGTGGAGGCGAATGAAACATCCAGTAGATAAGCAGAAATTGAAGATAAGAGAAGTGAGGGTGATAGATGAATCAATCTCTTGGAGAAAACAGGATGGAAAGGGATCACTTGTGCATATAGGGGGGTTAGCCTTGGCAAGTAAAAAGGCCAACTCTTCATATGAGACAGGGATGAAGGAGAAGGAGGCGATAGTGGTAGAAAGCATCTGGGTACTATAAGATGAGAAAGAAGGGAGGGAAGGGATATCTCTGGCAAATAAGTTCTCCGCTGAATAGGGAGGGGAAGAAGGAGCCATGAGAATTTTGAAAAGGAATAAAAAAGTTTGGCAAAGATGTAGTGAATGGGATAATGAGTTAATTAGGGAGGCATCAAAGGATTACCTTGCAGCAGTGAGGACCTAGTTGAGGTTATCTAATATAAACTGGCAGTGGATTCAGCAAGGTTTTGTGACCTTAGTCCAGCACCACTGTGCTTGGGAACAAATGCAGTAGATGATGGAAGTAATGCAAGGCTGAAGTTTGATGTGGAAAGATCAATGATATAATGAAGGCAAGGGACTGGAGAGGAGATGACAGTGCAGTGCTGAACGAGAGCATCAAGGGGAAAAGATAGGAAAAGGATGAGAGTGTAGCTGGTGCAGGGGTGCTGGCCCCAGAGAGGACTGAGGGAGCAAGGGATTGGAGGCCATGACATTGACAAGCAGGGCTTTGTTTTGGAAGGCACAGAGATAGGCAGAATACCAAAGATTTTGATCAGATAAAGGAATTTCAGTGTTCATGAACATGGAAGTGCTGCATCTGTGGATAATGGCAAGATCAAGGGTACCCCTCTTTGTATGTGAGGTGGGGGAGAGGAATAGTTCATGGGAAATAAGTCAGTTGAGGAATGGATAGGGAATTTGGGGGAATATCATTATATATACTGAAGTGCCCTAGTATGAAGCCAGGAATTGGGAAGGAGGGAAAGATTTTGAGCCAGCCATTGAACTCATTGAATCTAATAGTAAGGCTTTGGGGAGGAAGACAAGCGAATCAAATATCAACTCACAGGCATTACAGAGCCCTTGGGCGGGGAGGGGCATATGACAGCTACAACAGCCTAGTTAGCTTTTGAGAAATCAAGGAATAGATTCTACAACCCACCTCCAGAACAGCTGCTTCTTCTTCCAGAAGCTGCCTGTAAGGGCATACCGCCTCCTTCTTACCAACCCAGCCACTCCCAGAACATCAGGCAGAGAACATCGTGGCTTCTTCATGGTGGCCAAGGTGGCCTCATCTGGAAAGGAGATGAGACATGAAAGGTCAAAGGGATGGATGAGTGCCTAGCCTAGGAGTTGGTAAAAAGAGAGTATAAAGAGGTAATACAGCCTCTGTGATTGGGAGCTCTATTATCAGTATTGACAACTGTCTGGGAGCAAAAGGGCAGACAGTAGGAGGGAGGGGTAGGTGGTATTGGAGCAAGACTGGCTAGATCAGTGTTATCCTTCCTTTCCCTTCCAGGCCACCCCGGCCCCCTTCCCACCACCATCTCCTAGTCTGTTCTGAAGGCTGGCCTTTCCACCCCAGTCTATGGACCTCTCAATTAGCAATAACACCAGTCACCTAGTAAGAGCTACCTCTATTTTGGATTCTCCAGTCCTATCCCTGCCCCCTGAGTTCCTAAAGGCCTTGGAACTTTGTAGTAGCCCTGAAATTTGGGGCCCAGAGGGAACAAAGGGACTAGGACCTTGATAGACCTTTTCTTGATAGCTCCTTCTGTTTTCCCTTATAGCCAGGCACCAGATTTGAAGATGGCTGGAGGCTAGAAGGAAAATCTGAAAAGAGCTGGAGGGCTGGGCCTCCTTAGAGAGAGGTAAGAGATCATAGCCTGTTTAGAGATGGGAGAATAGGATCTGTTAAATATAACTTGGACAGGGCCTCTAGGTTAGGGTAGGGATATCCTGAGACACTTACTAGCTGTGTGACCAAAATAAAATCTCTCCCTGTCTGCCTCAGTTTCCTCAATTGTTAGAGATAATAATAGCACCTACCACACAGAGTTGTGAGGATTAAACGAGATATTACTTAGAAAGCACTTAGCCCAGGGCCTGGTACAGAGAAGACACAATAAATGCCTGTTCCCTTTCCCCTTGGATAGTCTCTATTTATTTCCCATGAGATAGTTGGCTGGGGAAGGAGTAGGGCAAGGAGTGTTTGGGAGGAAGGGAATGACCATTCATTACCCATTCGACCGGTCTCCTTCAACCCAGCAAACCTCTGCATGATTTTGATCGCGTCCCGGAGCTGTTCTGGGCTCTGAAGTTGGGCCTGAGCAGGGTGGGGTGGGGGCAGGTAGCCATAGCGAGTGAGCCAATCCTTGACCACGAAAAAGAAAGGGTTAATGGAGAAGGGAGGGGCAGGGCAGGGCAAGGAGAGGCGGTACTGAGAGAACCCAGTCTCTTAGAGTCTTGCGCTTCCAAGCCAATAGTTGGGAAACTGTCGATCTCCGGTCTCAGGGAATTCCCGCAAGGATAGAACTGAGGGCAACCCCCCACATCTGCCTCACTCTCACCTAACTCCAAGGCAAGGATCAGAGACCCCAAGGATCTTGACGTGCCATCCTAACCTTCCTGCTGTTTGTCTCACGCCTATCTGCTGATTCTAGCTCTCACTTCCCCGACCCTGGTCTTCATATCCTTTCTTGCCCCTCGTTATCTCCTGGAATTCTGTGCCAATCTCAGATTTTTCAGTTCAGCTCTCTCCGCCTGGCTCCCCAAACTCGCTCTTACCCTTCCGTGACCCCGGTATCCCTTTCCTCCTTCCTGGATCGAGGCGTCCCGGGCCCCCCCAAATTCCCTCTCTCCCTTCCAGGTCCTAGCTTTTTTCTCTCTGCTCCCCGAGGTTCTAGACCTCAGCTCATTTTTAATATCCTCCTGAACACAGCGTCCCAGATCTCTCTCCCCCATCCCTGACCCTGGCGTCCAGAATCTCAGTTTCTCGCTCTCCCCTCCTTCCTGACCCAGATGTCCGAGACCCTGGCTCCTCTCTGCCTTTCCACACCCCAAGGTCTCAGCTTCCAGCCCACTTCTGTACACTTCAGGACCTCGGCCACCCTCCGGGACTCTTTCCCCTATATAGAAAGCACCTGTGCTTTCCTCTGCGCGTCCCATACAAAGACCACTACCCCACTGTCTCCTAGACCTTCGCGTCTAAGAACCCCAGTTTCCATTTGCCCTCACCCCAGACCTCAATTGCCCCAGTTTCCCTCTCCCCAGCCCCCGGATCTGGTGTCTTGTCCTGCAGTCGGCACTCACCACGCTCAGACTGACATCCTGGGCGGAGGGCTCCGAAGCTCGAGCTCGGGCTGGGAGAGGCAGCAGCAGAAGCAGGAGCAGGCTGAGGACTGGGCACTCTCGCAGCCACATGACCCTGGCTCAGGCCAGACTCTTGGAGTTAGAGGAAGGGAAAGAGTGATGGAGGAGAGGGGGGCAACCTAGAAGCAGAAGAGGTGTTGTCAGAGAGGGAGTCACCCAGCCAAGCCCTGCCCTGCCCTTCTGGGGAGGCAACTGAAGTTGACTCTTGAGTACCAGCTTGATGATGTTTCTGGGGCCCAAAGGATCAAGGCTGAGGGGTCCGAAAAGCGTTGGACACCTAAGGGGTCCACAGACTGGAACTGGCGGCCGGGGCGGGGCAAGGCGGGTTACAGCATCGCCCAGGGGTGGAGTGAGGGGGAAATGGCCCAATTTCCCCTGCTTGTGGTAAGCGGTGATTTGGGAACTTCAAAGGTGAGGCTGAGGCTGAACTTGGTTAGGGGTTGGCGGGGGGAGAGATTGGGAGTGAGGGATATAATAAATGGGCCATAGCGGAGCCCTTGGAGGGAGAGGCATGGCTGAAGAGGGCATAGGGGCCGGGGGCAGGGCTGGAAAAGAGAATTGGGGGAATAGGGGTTGGAGTACCTGAAGAAAAGCAACTAAGGTGAGGAAGGGAAAGGCACTAGGAATCAGGGGGGGTAGGTCACAGAATCTTCGATTTGAAAGGGACCTTGGGGTGTTGGTAAACTCTTGGAGAAAAGGGGGAAGAGATGAAGGAATCCTGGATGGGGGAGGGGAGGCCATTAGCAGGGGAGAATGTCTGAAGATGTGAGGTACTGGGAGACAGACCAGGGAGGGGGACGTAGAGACTGAGCCTAGGGAATGGATACTAAGAGAGGAGGTGGTCCTACGAGGGGGAGCAGCACTCCCTAGTACCAGCGCTGCCCCTCATACAGTCCACCCACCCCGGGAAATGGAGCATCTAGAAAAATGTGGAAAGGAACCATTCCGTTCTTTTCTCTATCTTAGAGCTCCCTTAAAAGGTACCTCCTCAGTGTTCATTCTCCAGGGCACATCTTGAGCTTCTCTTAGCCCTGCTGCCTCTTCATTTTCTCTGTCTGTCTGCTTCTCCACCTGTGGTCTGGTAGCATCAGTCTGAACTTTCCATACAAACAGTTCAAATGAGACATGCAGAGTGGGAATGGAGCATCCAAAAGAAAGGAAGAGAAAATGCACTTCCTATTTGGATCCAGCTGTTGAAATGCTTCCTTTGCTTCCTTCAAGACCTCCCCCAGGTGCTGCCCCCACCAGTAAACCTCTGCCATCCCCCCAGCCTCCAGATTCACACTCATCTGAAAGTACTCTCTTCCTCTTCCAATATCTCATAGCTCTTCTAGCTCCTTGCCTGGACCTCATTACATTCTACCTCATATCAGAATTAGTCATGTCAAGATGGCTCTTGGGTTTGTTGGGTGGAATTGAGGTAATTGAGGTAAGGGGGAAACAGCAGAGATAGAGAAACTGAAATTGAATACATAGATAATGAGACAGACAGAAAGAGAAGCAGAACATTAACATAGTGGAGAGGAGGAGAGGGGCAGAGACCGAAGGACAGGGAGAGACAGAAAGAAAGTAAATGAAGGGACCACAGAAATGAAGTCAAGATGATGGATATTACAGGCATATGCATACAAGAGCCAGGGAAGGCCCAGGGCTGGGCTGAGGGAAGAGTTCTGTTCTCTCTCTCCAAGGCAGACCCCACTCACAGTTTCTCCCCTAGACATACTCAGTAAACAAATGAAGAAGAATTCCCTGTCTCCCCGGGGGATAATTGTTATTTGTGGCTACCTCTCCTATTTGAGCATGTTGTCCTATTTGCAACCCCTGTCCTAAGGTACAGAGAGAGGCCTGTACCCATGGGGGTTGGGACAGGGGACAGCATAGTTACACAAGTATATGTCCCAACCCCTCCCCCCAACCTGTGAGCTTTCTTAAGAAAGAGGCCAAGTCCTACTGGGCTCTGGCTGCCTCTCAGCCCCTACCACAGGAACTCACGTGCACAGACACACACACAGAGCCCCACTTAGGGAACTGTGAGAGCTAGGTGGCCTCTTAAAAATCATCTGATCTATGCCTCATCTCCCCATTTTACAGAAGAAACCAGATACAGAACTAGTGGTAGAGACAGGACTAATAACTCTGGTCTTCAAACTGAGCAGAATTGAATCTATCTATCTGGAGGACTGTCTCATTCACTATTAGAACCTATCACATGTAAACCATGAAAGTCTGGCAACTTTTTGTCTCATAACTGTCCTATGAGGCAGGGAGGCAAGACAAAGCTTACCCTCATTTTTGCAGAGATGGAAACTAAGACCCACAACTGATCACACAAGTCCAATGGCTGCCTAACCTGGATTGTAAACGTATTTTTTGATGGCTAGACTGGAGTTGCTAGGCTAACCAGACTCTAGGCTGCTGCACATGCCCCAACCACAAGGAAGTCCAGTCCTGTTACGGAGAAGCAGCCTAAGTAAGGGTTTTTCTGAGAACTAGTTACCTCAGTTAGGACTCTGGGTGTGGCTCTGTTTTTCTTTCAGCTCTATCTTCAATCTCTTCTCTGCTCTGGGTCCCCTCAATAGTTACACCCCTCCCTCTCCCACCAACCTCTCCCTACCCCTGATATGCCCAGATTTCTTGAGTCTTCTTGGTTTCCCTTCCTCAACTTTCTTGTCCATTCTCAGTGGGAATCCCCATCCCAGGGCTTAGTTCTGCTTTACAAGAACAGAGAGGAGAAGGGAAAAAAGAAAGGGAAGAGGAGCGAAGAGGGAAAAAGGGGAAGAGAGAAAGAGAAGAGGAGAGATTTTGTCCTTAGCGACATCCATCTCTCTCAGGTAGCCAGTGTTGGATTGGGTCACCAACTCCCAATTTCTTCTAGGAAGCCAGGCATCACATTCCCTACATGGGTCCCCAGCTCTCTTGCCAGTTGGCTAGTCCAGATCAATATTGACAAGCTGAGTGTTTCTGGGAAGGAGGTGGGGGGAAGGGCCAAACCATGACCACTAATGGGGATGGGGTTGGTCAGGGAAGAAGCTGAAAAGAGTGAAAGAGGGAAGTGCAGGGAGGATGCAACTGCCCTTCTCCCTTCAGCTACTATGCTTCCCATTCTCTCTTCTCTTTTACTGACAAAATTCTGAAGACAGTCTGCACTTGCTGCCTGCACTTTACCACTCATTAGACCTCAGATTCTTAATAAATTAATACTCAGATCCTAAAAAAAAAGAATTTAAAAAGCTTTCCATTCATTGTAATTAGTGCAGACATTGGGGTTGAGCTTTTATTCCACTGAAAATGATTGCATACACAGACCAGAGGTCAGGGACTCACAAACTGACCTTATTTGCCATCTTTCAAAGCTCTAGAGTATCTCTTCCTGTCAATCTTTTAAAGTACATTTACTAAGGCAATTCAATACATTGGGCAGAGTATTAGAATGGGAATGGGGGACTTGGGTTTGAGTCTAGCTCTGTCACAATGTGCCTGTGGCCAAATCACTTCCCCTCTAAAAGGTCTCAATTAACTTCTCTATAATAACCCCTGCCCTATTTCCATGAATTAATTAGGGATAATTAATCCTAGAATGTTAGACCTGGAAGGGGCCTTTACAATATCGGAACTGAAAGATGCCTTAGATATAATCTAATCCAACTCATTGTTTGACAGAGTAGGAAGCAGATTCAGAAAAGAAGTGATCTGCCCAAGGCTGGTTACATTCTGACTCAGTGGCTGTGTTAAGATCAGAACCAGTCTCCTCTTTCCCCAACAAAAAAAGGCTGCCTCCCAGACGAAGGGAATTATGTGCTTTCCCCCTCACAACTCAGGCAATATGGGGTTTGGTCAATTTTGCTTGTTTGGCCGATTTTCTAGGCACAAAACATAAGTTGTTTGATTTTAAAATTTCTTCTCTTAATGGTGAAGATTCTAAGATGCCAAAACAGAGGCTACAAAAGGCAAGACAGAGAAAGAGACAAAAAGAGAGAGAAAAATAGAGAGGAGAGAAAAGGAGAGAGGGAAAAAAGAAAAGAAAAAGAGGGGAGAGAGACAGAGACAGGGAGAAAGAGAGAGAGAGAGAAAGGAAGGAGAGATAAAGAAAGAAGGAAAGAGAGAGAGAGAGTGAGTCATTAAGGGCCACAGGGGTTCAGAAGAGAAAGAGATCAGTATGAGCGTCAGAAAGGTCTTTCTAGAGGAGATTAGGACTTGAAGTAGGCCAGGAATGACTACAGAATTTGTACTGGCCAAGAAAAGGAAACAAAAGGACTTCCAGGAAGGGAGTAGAGGTGGGGTTAGGTTTAGAGTGGAAGGAAATGAATGATGGTCCTCAGGTTGGAGAAAAAGAGCCATCTGCTCTGGCAGATCTCGGCTCCCAGAAGTAGCCCAAAATGAGGCTAGAAAGGGAGACTGGAGCCAGACTGAATAATGCTGAATGCCAGGATAGAAGAGTTTGGAATTTATTTGGTAGGCAATGGGGAACTATCTTGAAGTATTTGACCAGGGGAGTAGCCTGTTTAGATTTATGCATAAGGAAGATGACTGGCACACTAAAAAAGAGACTGGAGAGGGCAAAGACTAGGGACAGAGAGACCAGTTAGGAGTCTATCATTGTAGTCCAGTAGACTGGTGATGAGGAATTGACCTAAGTAGATGGAATAAGCATTATTGTGGCAGGATCATAGATGAACTGGAAGGGACTCCCAGAGACACTCAGTACAACTATTTTGTTTTATAGACAAGGAAACTGAGGCCTGGTTAAGTTGTGACTTGCCCTAAATCACTGAGGTGGGATTTGAACTCAGGTACCCTGACTCCACAATCTGTGCTCTTTCAACCATAATTGCATTGATTGGATTTGAGGTATTTTGGGGGGTTAGGAGGAGGAGGTTTCAAACTTGAATGACTAGGAGGATGGTGATATCATTGGATAGAAATAATAGAATCAGGGGCAAGGACAAGTTCAGGGGCAGGGGTTAAGATGATCAGTTCAGTTTGGGAGACGTTAAATTTGAGGTGCTAATGTGAATTCCAGGTATAGATATCCGGTAAATATATAGGTCTGCATCTAGGGAAAGAGGAGGGTTAGAGATTTAAATTTGGCAATTATCTGCAGAAACTACCCAAACTAGATAGACTTATTTTGTTTGTTTGTTTGTTTTGGAGGTGGGAAGGCAAGGCAATTGGGGTTAAGTGACTTTCCCATGGTCACACAGCTAGTAAGTGTCAAATATCTTAGGTCACATTTGAACTCAGGTCCTCCTGACTCCAGGGCCGGCGCTCTATTCACAGCACCACCTAGCCGCCCCTAGATAGACGTTTGAAATCCTTTTATAGTTATTTGGAGTATAATCATTGGCCCCGTTGGTATTTAATTATTTGAAAGATGGCAGGCACCTTCTCTCCTAAGGGATGAGTCTTCTGGCCTGCTTAGGGGCTGAGCACTTAGGGGCATTAATGATTAAATGTGAATTGTCTGCCAAAGCCTCCCACAGACTGAGACCATGGCTTTAACCAGCTCCATTGGGGTCTATGGGATTAACTCTGAGTCTGGAGATGTCTGCAATGGACTGAACCACAAGAGGGCCACACGACTCCTCCCAAAGCCACCACCCCTCTCACCTGTGCTCCAGCTTATCTGGCCCCACCCCCCGGAAGAGAAGGTGACTGAGCTCTGGAGAGAGACTGAGATCTGAGAATGGGAACCCGGGTCCAATAGGGGGCCTCACATCCCCCCAGCGTTACAGGTGGGGCTATGGATGGAATGATGGAACTGACTGCATGGGTCATGTCTGTAAAGGGAAGCTGAGGCTAGGTGTGTTTATGGTAGAGAATTAGCTCTGGGAGAAAGAGGCTGAAAGGGCCAGGTATTCTGGTTCCAGGCAATTAGCCTAAGACTGACAGCCAAGGTTTCAAGGTCTGGGAAAGTTGAAGAAGAAGGGCAAGGTGAATGGAGCCTTGAATTCAGGGGAAAAGACTGGTCCTGAGGGCTTAGACACCCATGTTCTGGGAGGAGGGGAGGAGGGGAGCCTGCTGGAAGGGATGCTTTGTGAGAACCTGGGCAGTGGTAGCAGGGGCAGGGACTGAGACTACAATACCTGGGGTTGGGGAAGCTCTGGGGCAGGGTGAGCACTTTGGAAGAAGGGTTTATAGTTCTAGGACCTTCGAGGTAGGAAAGGCAGAATAAACTGGGCTGACAGGTTCAAGATTAAGGAAAAGAGAAGTCATGAGATATCTTGGGAGGGAGGGAGGCGGTGTCATAGATGGTGCTAGCCCTCCCTAACCCCTCTACTCTTTACCAAAGGAAAATGGGGAGCAAGGGCATAAATAATAAGGGAAGAAAGTGAAGGGTGGGGGAGGCAGGATCTGGAACTGGAAGCCAGGAATAGGTTCAGGATATGGTCCCCAGGGGCGGGGCCCAGGAAGTAAACAGAAACCGAGAGCCATAGCCCAACACAACCAGTTAGCCTGCTTGGGAGCTGAGTAAAGGGAGGAAACAGGGCTAGGAGTCCAGAAGCCTAGATCCTGGGAGATAGAAGAGGGAAGGAAAACAAGGGGCAAAGACAACTGAATGCTGGAATAAGAAAACAGCCTAAGGTGGCTAGGGTACTTGAATCTTAGGAGAGGGCTAGGGAGCAGAATGCTTGTTCCTGGAAGGGAAAGGGTTTGGGAGGGTGGGGCAGAGCACTTGAGTCTTGGGATAAAACCCTGCTGGAGGGATCAGGATATATAGATCCTAAGAGGTAAGAGAGGGCTGGGGGATGTACAGGGCCTCACACAAAGCAGGGCTGGAGCAATGAAGATACTTAAAAAGATAGAAGGGGCTGTATGTCTGGGTCCTAAAAACTGGGATAGAAGACCCAATACTTAGGCTCTAGGAAGCTTTGACAGTGATAGATATTATTTGATTCCCTCCATGCCTCAGTTATCCTTTGGGTCAGTAATGGGAACTAGGCAAACATACATATCATTAACCTTTTATAGCATGAGGATTATTTGACTCCAGGGTTAGGAAGGAAGGAAGGAAGGAAGGAAGGAAGGAAGGAAGGAAGGAAGGAAAGAAAGAAAGTCTGGGATGGAAAGTTTCCACTCTGTTGAGGGTGGTTCTGGGGTTTGGCCTTGGAGTAACTTGAAGGTTCAGAGAATGAGGGAAAGAATGCTAGGAGTCAAAAAGCAGGTGGGTCAGGAGCTGAGGAGCCAGAATTCCTGAATGGGAAGACAGAGACCAGAATATCTGGGACTAAGGAGAGGGAAGAGTTGAAAATTGGGAGCTAGAACACTGGTTCTAGTGTTGAGCTAGACATTACTAGGGGTGGAGGAAATGGGATCAAGGTGCCCACATCTTAAATAGGAAAGTAATCTGGGGACCAGGATAACTAGGTTCTGTGGTAGTCAGCTAGAGGCTGGGAGGGCTCCCATTAGCATCTTTCTCTAGCTGGCCTTTCCCTTCCTCCCTGTAGATGCTTGGGGAAGCATGAACTCCCCCAGTAGTCCCCAGTTCCCTTCAGGGCTGCTCTCAGGAAGCACCTCCCCAAGTGGGGATGATGGCTTCTTCCCCTTTGTGCTGGAGAGGCAAGATTCCTTCTTGGGGGGGCCGGGGCCTGGGGATGAAAAGCCAGAAGATGAGCCTGAGGACCTGGCTGTGCTGCTTCAGCGAAAGGAGAAGGATTTACTACTAGCAGCTGAGCTGGGCAAGATGCTTTTAGAACGGAATGAAGAGTTGAGCCGAAGCCTGGAGGTTCTCAAGGCTCAACACGCTGAGCGGGAAGAAGTAAGTATGATTGATGCCTAACTCCCTGTGCCCTCCAAAGAGCCCATCTAGGTACATAAGGATCTTTAGTTAGAAAGCAGATGACGCAGACCCTAGGCCTGGCCCTGCCACATATCACCCTGGTAAAGTCACTGTCCATTGAAGATCCAGTCACCCATCTGTAAAATGAAGAAAGGGATTGGACTGATGTTATCTAAGATCTCATCCTGCTATAAAGCTCAGTATTCTATCATTCTAAACTCCCCAACATGTGTGATCAGACCAGTACGGTTCTCACACCTCCACAGACACACACATCACTTTCTACCTCTTGAATGGCTGTATGGAATACTCTGTCTCTTCATTTCTGCCTCCTGGCTTTCCTTCCTGGCTTCCTTCAAGTCCCAGTTAGAATCTTACCTTCTACAGGACACTTTCCCCCATCCCTCTTAATTCCTTCTGCTGCACCTTCCCTCTGTTGAGCATTTCCAGTCTCTCCTGTATATAGTTTGTTTGCCTGTAACTGTCTGTATGTTGTTAAGTTCCTTGTGGTCAGGGACTGTGTTTTACCTTTCTTTGTACCCCTAGCACTTAGGATGGCCCATAGGAGTCACTTCATAAATGCTTACTCGCTGACTGACCCTGCCCCTTAACCCCTCCAAAAACAGAATGGTGTAGTAGAACATTGAACTGGGAGTTAGAAGACCCAGATTCTAAGAACCAGCTCTGCCCCTAACTGGCTGTATGAACTTGAGCAAGCTGTTTTCCTTCTGTGGACCTCAAAGTCTGCATCTATAAAATGAGGGATGTATGACAGGACCATATGGTCCTTAAGGTCCCTTCTAATCAAAGGTGTGCTATAACCTGCTCTTAGGGACTCAGAGGACCTGATTATTAAATTTTCATTGTGAGCCTTGGATATTGACAAAAGCTACAAATCGGGGTTAATTTTGTTGATTGTCTAGATTTAAGTAATGGAGAATATATTAATAATGCAGAGTAAGTTGAAAAGTGTGCTATGCATACATATTAGTTTCCCCCCAGAAAACTGGTTGTTAAATATTTACCAGTACATCCCTGCTTCTAATTCTAAGATTTTGGACGATATAAATCCCAGAGGAAAAGATCATTTCTCACCGCCTTTACAGCTCATACCTGAGCTCTGCCCAGACAGAATTTATTTAATTAGACCAGATTTTGAGCTTAGCCCTACGTTGGCCTCTAATTTGAGAGGTGAAGGGGAAGGGGTGGTTAGGAGATCAATATTTTTCAAGAAACAGGCTAAGTTTCAAGAAACAAGATTGCTTGCCATCTCAGGGAAGGGAGGGATAGAAAGAATTTGGAACTCAAAACTTGAAAAAAATGTTTAAAAATCATTTTAACATGTAATTGAGGGGAAAAAATAAAACATAGATTTTTTTTTTAAAGAAACAAGATTTACTAGCCAGGTGTGATGGGAACTGATCAAGTCTGGGAGGGCAAGAGATTTGATTCTGGCTCCACCTTACTACTAACTTGCTGTTACTGTGAGTCATTGCCTCTCTAAGCCTCAGTTTTTCCCTCTGTAAAATGGGGAGTTGGACTGGGTCTTCAAGGTCCTGTCCACTTTTGATGACTTATGACTCATACCCTTGAAGAAGATCAGACTATTAGTGCCCTGGGAGTTCACAGGCAGATGGGAGCACACCAACCAGCCCCAGGTTCCACCTTCCCTCCTTCAAACAGCACAGCACAGGGGCATATGGGTTTCCTTCTTCCTTTCCCAGTTCAGCCCACAGGAGTCTGGGTGGGGCAGAGAGCGTCCCCCCACCAGTCAGACAGGTTTGGACTGAGGCGTGGGGTATAGGGTGGGGCGGGGGCAAAGGAGTAATTAGAGGTAACTGAAGAAGCTGGGAGAGGGGAAGCAAGACCAAGGGAGACAAGAAGAAAGAAGGACAGGGGCTAGAGTGCAATGGGCAGGGGTATAAACTCAGGAGGACTGAGGAGGCGCAGGAGGAGGCTTCGAACCAAAAACAAGAGGCCTAAACAGAAGCAGCAGGTAAACGCTACTGCAGTGCCCTAAGGCTTCCTGCCTCCTTTCCCCCTTCTCAGACCCTTACAAAGACCCAGGATCCAGAGTCCTGACTGAGCCATCTGTCTAACTCTGTCTCCCCATTTTCATCTCTTCTCTCTCTGCTTTGGTGTCTCAGCAGCTACAGCAGCAGAACCATGAGCTTCGACAGGGGCTGGCTGCCCGTGGAGCTGAATGGGAGGCTCGGGCTGGGGAGCTGGAGGTCGATGTGGCTGCACTTCGAGCTGAACTTGGGGAGCGCCGTTCAGAGCAGCAGAACAGTGGGCGCCAACGAATTCAAGCACTTACAGAACTCAGTGAGCAGAACCTCAGGCTCAGTGAGCAGCTTGCACAGGTTAATCTAAGGGGACGGGGCTAGCAGGCTGGGTATTTGGATCCTGGGAGAACAGGAACCAGAACTGTAATTCTCAGGGTTGTGGGATGCCAGATTCCTGGGTCACTAGAGAGGAGACTGGGGGCTTGTATGCTTGGGTTCCTGAAGGACAGGAGAAGCTGAATGACTGGGTCCTGGGAAGAATGCATGAAGAGTTGAATGAATTTATCTCCTTCCTCTCCCTGCCTTCTCCCCCAATCCTAACCATATATAAATCAGGCCTCCCAGACAGAACAAGAACTGCAAAAAGAACTGAGTACCCTTCGAGGAGAGTACCAGGCCCAGCTGATGGTGGGGACCGAAATGAGGGCCAGACTAGAAAGCATGCAGGGAGAGGTAAGAAGTCAAGCCTGATCTTGGAGCTGGGGGAGAGGGAGTTCTGAAGCCCCTCCATGTCCATACCAGCTCTCTGGCTCCTCCCCAGAACCAGATGCTCCAGAGCCGGAGGCAGGACCTGGAAGGGCAGATCAAGAGCCTGCAAGAGGAGGCAGATCAGGGTCAGCGCCGAGTACAAGCCCTGCATGAAGAGCTGTTGCTGCTCAGAAGAGAGAGAAGGGAACATAGCCTAGAGGTGATGGGTCAGAGCTGGCATGAGGAGGGTTTGGGCAGTGGGCAGGGCAAGACACCAAGGGCCTAGGACAAGAACAAAGTCTGCACTGGTGGAGGGGGTGAGTCGAATGCCATCCCTACTGTATGCACTGCCAGCCCCTGATGTTGTTTAACATTGCCAATGAGAAGACAAGGCATACGGTCACTAAGGGATATTACATATAAGGAAACTGAGGCCCAGAGACTTCCCAAGGGACATAGCCTAAGAACCAGGGCAGGAAACCTAACTTCATATCCAGCGCTCCTTCCTTTGTCCTTGCCCTCCTCCAAAGGAAGAGGGTCTTGGTGAAAGCAGGATTTGGGACAGGAGAATCCCAATGAGCCTGAACGTCAGCCTATATGAGCCTAGGATTCTACAGCCATTCTTTGGGGATCTGCCCATAGTGCATTTGGTGCCACCTGGTGGACCAACATCACCACTTCTGAGCCCAACCAAAAAGAAAAGACGGAAAAAGGCTGAATGTATTTATTTAATCATTCAAACCTATTATGTGTAGGATGTAGCAAGGATTCGTTAAGGCCCACTAAGTGCCAGCCATTATGCTAAGTGCTGGGGTTGAAAAGGAAGGCAAAAACAGTGTTTGCCCTCAAGGAGCTAACAGTTTAATGGGAGAAACAATATGCAGACAACATCTACAAACAAGAAATATACAGGATTAGTTAGAGATAACCAAGGGAACATACTGGTGTAAAGAGGTATTGAGAAAGGCTTCTTGTAGAATGAGAGGGTGTAGCTGAGACTTGAAGGAAGTCAGGAAAGCTGGGAGGCACAAAGAATTCCAGGCACAGAGAACACCCAGTGAAAATGCATGCAATGTCCTGTGAAGAACAGCAAGGAGGCCAGTGTTACCAGATTGGAGAGCACATGAAGTGCAATGAGGTATAAGAATACTGGAAATGTAGGAAGGGGCCAGGTTATGAAGGGTTTTAAAAGCTAAACAGAGAATTTATATCTGATCCTGCAGGTGATAAGCCACTGGAATTTATTAGTGACAAGGTATATCATGACCTGCGTGGTCAGACCTAAGCTTTAGAAAGATTACTTTGATACCAAAGTGGAGAATGGACTGGAATGGGAAAAAGACTTGAGGGAGGAAGACCAACCAGCAGGCTGTTGCAATCATCCATGCATCAGAGATGGGTAGATGAGAGATGTTTTGATTTGATAACAGATTAAATATGGAGTGTGAGAAAGGGGGATAAATCAAAGATGGCACCTACATCATAAGCTTGTTTGACTGGGAGGATGATGGTGCCCTCAGCAGTAAAAAGATGTTTAGAAGTAGGAAGATTTGGGGAGAGGAGATTATTTCAGTTTTAGACATGTTGAGTCTTACGGCTATGGGATATCCAGTTTGACATCCAATAAAAAAGTTGGAGATGCAAGACTGGAGCTCAGAAGAGAAGTTAGGGATGAATGGATGGATGGATGGATAACCAGATCTGAGTAGAGATAATAATTCATGGAAGCCAAGATCACCAAGAAAAATAGTATAGAGGGAGAAGAAAAGAAGACCTAGGACAAAACCTTGGGGATTGCCCATAGTAAGTAGGCAACTGTATGAAGATCCAGCAAAGGAAACAGAGATGGAACAAATAGGTAGGAGAACCAGGAGAGAATAGTGTCACCTAGAGAGGAAAGAATATCAAAGAAAAGATGGTGGTCAAGAATTGCAGAAGTCAAGAAGGATGTAGATTGAAAAAAGGGCCATAACATATAGTAACAGTGATCACTCATAACTTTAGAGAGAGCACTGTCAGTTGAAGTTGAAAGCTAGACTGCAGTTACGAGAGTGAAGAAAAGGAAGTGGAGGCATTGATTGTAGATAGCCTTTTTTAAGAGTTTTGCCATAAAACAGAAGAGAAATATTAGACAATAGCTAGTGGGGGATGGACAGATCAAATGAGGGTTTTCTGAGGATGAGGGAGAAATGATCTCGTTTGTAGGCAGTAGGGAATCTACCAGTAGACAAGATGAGATTACAGATGAGGAAACTGAGGCAAACAGAGGTTAAGTGGTTTGCCCAAGATCACAATGCCAGTGTCTTGAGGAAGGAACCACAAGGTAAGGTTCTCAGCTTGGGGTGGGGTGGGGTAGGGGGAAGGAAGGGAGGGAGGAAGTACTTTGAAAAGGTTTGGAAAAGCCACTAGAATAGGTGATGTTGTGAATCAATTAGGCAAGTGTAAAAGGATTGGGTAGTACCCCATGCTAGATTTTGAGGAAAGATACTAAGACAAGTAAGACTTTGTTGCTGAAGGGCTGAATTGTCCCTCTGCTCCATCATCAGCTAGAACGGGCCCGCTCAGAAGCCAGGGAAGCACTTGTGTCACTCAGACGTCTCCAGCACCAGGTCTCTGAACTTGAGGAGGAATCCCGGCTCCAGGATTCGGAAGTCTCTGGGGCCTCCTTGCAATCTGAGATTGCCCACAGCCTAGATGAGGAAGGAGACCCCCAACTTCCAGTGGCACCCCAGGTAAGCTCTGATTGGGACCTCCACCTTCTAACACTTGCTCAGATCACAAGGTAGGAACAGTTAATACTTAACAGAAACTAGTCCCCTTAAACTGGTTTTGGGTAGGATCTTATTGAATTAGGTACAATGGGTACTCACTTTATCTACACCTAGCCTTCTGAAATTGCAGGCTACATTTATTGTTGTTCAGTCATTTCATTTGTGTCTGACTCTTCATGACCCCATTTGGGGTTTTCTTTGCAAAGACAGATGAGTGGTTTGCCATTTCTTTCTCCAGCTTATTTTACAGATGAGGAAACTGAGGCAAAGAGGGTTAAGTGACTTTCCCAGGGTCACACAGTAAATGTCTGAGGTCAGATTTCAACTCAGGAAGATGAGTCTGCCTAATTCCAAGTCTGGCACTCTATCCACTGAGCCACTTAGCTACCCCTATTCACTTAATACTTACATTTCTCCTCTAGAATCAGTTGCCTTTTTGAGAAGGGGCATGCTACTAGAGATGCCTCCATCAAGATTTTTTTCGGTCACAATCCAACCCTCACTTTAGTCAAGGGCCCTACCCTGATAAAGAAAATTAATCTTCTCTTCCTTACTGGCGGTTCCGGTAGACTAATGAAAAATCAACTAGCTTAAAAGAATGAAAGGTTATAGGCCTAGAAAGGCTGAGCTAGCTGCCTTTCTTAGGCCCAGGGCCATTCTTTTTCCTTGGTTCTTAGGAGATCCACAATCCCAATCTCCTCCACAATTCAGCAGAACCCCAGTCTCCTCCAGAAGAGGGTTCAGAGCCCCCTAGGAAGAGAGCCTCCATGAGTCCTAAAGAAATGCTGGAAGAGAAAGAGGTGGAAATGGAACGGCTACAAAATGAGGTGGGCTGAATTAAGCTTAGGGCTCAGAGTTGCTGGGGGACATAAAGAGCTAAGAGAACCAATCTTTGAAGATCAGAAAAAAGAACCACCTAGATTAGTGGTTCTCAACCTGTGGGTCACAACCCCTTTGGGGGTTGAACGACCCTTTCACAGGGGTCACAGGGGTCACCTAAGACCATTGGAAAACACATATTTCCAATGGTCTAAGGAACTGAGACAACCTCTCCTCTATCCATCTCCAGGCAGGTCCGCCCACATGCAGATATGCCCACATATGAGTACTAAAGGATCGCGGCATTAGGAAGGTTGAGAACCACTGACCTAGATCTTAGCACAGAATCAACTATGGGTTCTGGAACACTAAGTGTCTCTCCTGCCCTCTCCCCCAGTTATCTTTGCGGGTAGAAGAGTTGCAGTCCCTCCGAGAAGAACTGCAGAGGCAAAAAGAACTAAGGGAAGACAAAGACCCTGAGTCAGCACTGAATAAGGCATTCTCTGACCGGGATGAAGCTGTGAACAAGTAAGTCCATCTGTCCTTCTGTCTCTATACTCAAGTCAGCTTGGTATGTTAGAAAGGCTCAAAACTCAGTCAGAAACCCTAGGTTCTAGTCCTAGATGTCAATCAACTAGCTGTAGAATTTTGCTCCCCAAACCTTCACTTTGTTTCCATAGCTGCCACATCTTTTCCCATCTCTTGTTTTCATCCAGAACCAAATATGGAGAGCTCTGTGTGATTTACCATTTTTTCCCCGCCCAGGTCTTTGGATCTCTCCCTGGAACTGACCCGGGTCTCCCTGGAACGAGACTCTCTTTCACGGGAACTGCTTCGCACCATCCATCAGAAGGTGGCGTTGTCTCAGGAATTGGAGGCCTGGCAGGTAAGAGGGGCGAAGCCTTGCTGGGGGGCAGGGGTGGTGGTAAAGCTGATAGTCCTCTCCCACCTGACCCTTTTCTTGCTCTTCTTCATCCAGGATGATATGCAGGTAGTGATTGGACAGCAGCTTCATTCTCAGAGACTAAAGGAGCTTAATTCCCAGCCAGCAGTCCCCCACCATGATGCCACAAAATTCTCCTTGGGAAGAGGGACAGGGGCTGGTAGCTTCTTCACCAACCTTTTCAAAAGGACCTGAAGGGGTGCTTGGACTGCATATGGGACTGGTGGCCTGGAGGTTACTTTTCTGGAAAGGGTTCAGGGTGCCAGGGCTAAAGGGGGCCAATGACATGGGGATATGGGTTGGCAAAAGGTAGTTAGACTCCAAATCCTGGAGCACAGCAGAAGTAGGGACAGAGAAGGCTTCCAAATCAAGGCAGGGCTTGGGAGGTCAAACCTCTTTCACTCCAAAAGAACTCTCAGAAGTGTCTATTTTGCATATTCATAGGCTTATCTTTTCTAAACCACAATAAACTTCCCTTAGCCAGGGGATGGGGGGAATACACTGGGGGTATTTATGTAACAAGGTCTAAAAGAGTAATATATAAATGGATATAAACTCTTGGGCTTTAGTTTCTGAGAGACTGGGTGGATGGAAAGTTCACCAAACTGGACTAAATAGCTTCCTTTTTTTTTTATTAACAAAGTAGATTCTAACAAGTGGGGAGGGGAAGATTGGAGAGGAGGGTCAGGAGAAAGATAAAGAAAAAGCTCGGTATCCAAGGTTAGTGAAGACATCAACCCTACAGCTATTTCCTGCAGCTGTCAGGACCTGGGGGAGAGGAAGGCAAATAATGAGGACCAGAAACCTGAAGTTCCCCCTGGCTTCCCAGATCCCTCCCCCTTCAAGACCTATAGGATCTTACCTTGCACTCTGGTGCAGCAGGCTGCTGGTTGAGGCTGAGACTAAGCAGGCTGGGAGAGGAGCCAGGTACCTGGGCCTTCAGCTCCCCACTCAGCTGCCACTGGTTCACACAGGGTCCCTGCCCTGCTGAGAGGATCTGGGGAGAAAAAATGATGGGAAGCCTAAACTTAGCAGACAAATGCCTGAAGACAAGGGGACCAAGTACCAGCTGGGAAAGAACAAAGGAAAAAAGCTCACCAGGTCTTGGTAGAAGGTTACATGCTTCTGTGGGGCCCGAAGTGGAAACACTGTTGTGGGTGTGGCAGATCGAAGGTGCCAAAGAGTAAGAGCAGGGCCCCCTCCACATACCTGGAGAGAATGGTACTCATCATCATCCATCTCTAATTATAAATCACTTGCTTACCTCCCACCCTGGAGAGAATTTAATTTAAAGCACAAACTCTTTTTCCCAGAGCCCCTAGCTGCTCACCATCCAATCTGAGTCAGTTGCTAAACATCCAATCCACTTCCCATTCTGGGGTCGAGCACACTCCTGAGAAAGAAGAAAAAGGAAAAGGAGATGAGAGAGAAGAGGAGAGAATAAGCATTTATTAAGTGCTTACTATGTGCCAATCACTGTGTTAAGCAATTTGCAAATACTTTCTCATTTGATCCTTGCAACCACCGTGGGAGGTAGATGCTGTTATTGTTCCCATTTCATAAGTGAGGACGTTGAGGGAAACAAAGATTAAGGGACTTGCTCAGGGTTATATAGGTAATAATAGTCTGAAGCCACATGTGAACTCAGATCTTTCTGACTGCGGCATTCTATCTACTGTATCACCTAGGCAATCTACCTGCTTAAGGAAGAGAAGGGGTGTGTGTGTGTGTGTGTGTGTGTGTGTGTGTGTGTGTGTGTGTGTGTGTGTGTGTGTGTGTGTGAAAGTCTTACCTCATGCCTGTAAACTTCAATGGTTTGAACTTCCTCACTGGTACGAAGATCTGAGAAGAAATAACAGTGAAAACCTCAGGATATGTCTTACTATTTTTCATTATTTCTTGTTTCTCCTGATCTCAGCCCTCTCCTGCTCCATATCCCTCCCTGCAAAATTTTTCTGTTTATAGTCACAACCCCCCAGACAACTGTTCCCTTACCCCAAAGACGAACAGTGCCATCCTCACTCCCAGACAGCACTTCAGGACTCCTTTCCCGAAGAGCTAGACAATGAATGTAATCAGTGTGACCTCGAAGTGCACGCTAGGGAAAGACAGCAAAGACTAGTCAGCTAGGAACCCTGAAAGCTGTCTCCTTCCACCTCAGAGGGCAAGGAAGTATGTGCTAAAATATCTGACAAACTTGGGAGACATTAGAGAAAGGAGAAGTGGTAAAAAGACAAGACAGAGCAGTATTACAACAGTATAGGCTTGGTTTCCTAGGAATTTGCCCAGGCAGATATACAGAGATTATTCACCCATTTGCCATGTCTACAACGTTGGCCCTTGTCTATACCTGACCAGGAACCCTAGCCCCAACTTACTGTGAATGTCCCTGTCTCCAGATCCATAGTATGAAGCTGGCAGTCACCTCCTGCCAAAAGGAGGGAATTCTCCTGCAGGGAAACGAAAGTAAGAAAGAAGTCAGAAAGTATGGAGAGATGGAAGGGATTGAAATTAAGTCAGGAGTAGGGTTTGGATAGAAGGACAGAGGCATCAGAAAACAGCCCAGAGTGGGCTAGGTTGTAAGCTGACTAAAAGCGAATCATACCTTAGGGTTAAGCAGCAAAGAATTGATTTCAGGAACTTCCAGGCTGCTCCTGTTTAGAAGGGCAAATGGGGTCAGCCTGAGAGGAGGAAAGAGTACTAGCAGGGTCCCAACCCAACAAGCCTGCTCACCTGTATGGGGGATGACGGCTCCATACTTCCTTACAGCCCTTTGGAGGAGAGAGAGCACAAAAAAGATCCAGATTCCCTTTCTGACACTGAAGCAACTTGCTCCTCAGCCTTCCCAAGAGGTGTTCTTTTCACTATATACAGTCCCCATCTTTACCTTCTTTATGATGTCCCCCCAAAGCCAGGCTTTCACTTCACCATCCCCTGCACTGAGCAGATGCCGGTCTGTTGAGACCAGGCTGTACACAGGGCCATCGTGGGCTAAAGGAAAAAATGTGGACTCAGATGAATGCATATCAAGTAGAGGGTCCCCCTACCTCTGACTCCTGCACTTTACCCCTCCCCCAACTTCCCTACATCACCCTAACTCCTACTCCCAAATCCAAATTGTCTGATGACCTCACCCACCTACAAAGGTTACCACTGGCTTCTTACTTTCCTCTTTGGCCTCTGAGCTCAAAGCAGCTGATAAACTGAAGAGGGAGAGAAATTAGTGGCGCCAAGAAGTGGGGGAAGGGTATCAAGGTTCTGGAATGGAAAAGAACCCCCTGAGGGATGGTCGGTTAAGTCAGGGCTGGGTGAACTACCGCGATGGGCCACCCCACTTAATTCTGGGAAGGGATTTCAGAGCCAGGAGCCTTGGCTGCCTGCCTTCCCATACCTGAAGATGGCAATCTGCCCGTAATTGTTCCCTGCTGCTAAGAACTTGCCACAGGGGGAAACGCTCTGAGAGAAAATGGTCATGTGCAGCCGCTCCAAGGCCCGCTGGACCTCCATCTGCGGAGGAGCGGACACTGGCGTCACACACAGCGCCCCGACATCCCAGAACCGGCACCCGGAGAGCAGGGCCCTTCCTCGACCCTAGGCCTGGAGCCAGGCCAACCGCAGCCCAGTCTCGTCTGGGCCGGCTGCTCCCCCACCCCGCCCCCACCCCAGGAAAGCAGTGTGGGATGCAGGAAGCGACGTTCTGGGGAAGGTTTTTGATTTTTCATTTACACCACAACTCATATCCTTCCGAGTCAGTAAGTTTTTCCTGATATCAAATCTCCTTCCCTCTGGCTGCCATTTTTGTTTGGCCTGTTTCCTCGGCCTTGAGGCCTGCCCGCACCCCACCATGCCCGCGAGACCCCTCCCACGGGATGACGTGTGAAGAGAATGTCGCCCCACCCCTCGGGATGGGACTACAGCTCCCAGAAGGCAAGGCCTTCGACGCCGACGGGTGATGTAAGAGCCAAAGGCGTGCGGCACAGCTCCGCCCTCACACCTCCCCCTCCCCTCCCACGACGGGCGTGGATGGAGCCCGCGGCTTCCGTGAGACCTCACGAGCACCCGGCCTGCTGTGGTGAGTGCTCCCAAGGCCTGCAGCAAACCCCGCAACATCCCAAGCCCAACTCCTCGGTATGCGGGCGCACTACTGGCCCCTCTCGCTCGCCGGGCTCGGACCCACCGTCCCGACGCACGCCGCTCCCCGCGCCTGCGCGAAGCCTCCTCTCCGCGCGCGCCTTAGCTCGGCGGCACTATGCGCTTGCGTAGTAGCGACCGCTTAACCACCGATGTCCTGTGAGGCCCGCCTTCCTCTGCTCTGTGTCCCCGCCCCACGGAGGTGCAGACACGCCCGCTGGTGGCTGAACCGTGGGTGTCTGGGGGCTCTCTATGCCCCCGTTTCGGGGCAGCGGAATCTGAGCCTCTCTTACCCGCAGATCCCCGGAACTCCCTGATCCTTCAGACGCCCATGGAGCTGGGCCGCCCAGCTGGGGCCCAGAAAGACCCCAGGGAAGCACAGGGGCCAGACAGGACCCTGGATTCCTGGTGTGTGACCCTGGGGGGAGGGGGCAGGCGGGACCCCGAATACCCCGGATGCCTGGGTTAGGGGGTGCAGAGTTGGGGACCAGGGGCCTAGAAAGCAGGGTTACAGGGCACAGCTGCAAACGGGGGACCAGGGCTGCCTGCAGTGTGCACACCTTAGCAGGACGTTGGAGACCAGGATGGACCCTGGAGTGCGAGGGAATGCTCGATTTCCTGGGCATAGAGCCGATGTTGACCAGCAGCCAGGATGCCAGTCATAAACCATAGAGCTGAGGAATTAGGGGCTAGGATACCCAGCTTGCAGGACAGAACTGGGCACTGGAGATGATGTAACCCTGGGTATGGGGCACCTAGGTGAGGACTGAGAGCGTAGCCTCTATTGCTGAAACTGTGTATCACAGCACAGAAGTAGAGGCTGGACTTCAGGATCCCAGTGTTATATAATTAATTAATCCACAAAGCTGAGGATTGGTATCTTGGAGGTCTGGCTCCTGTGTCAGGCTCAAATAGGGGGCCACTTGACAGTTTTAAAATGTAATGACATCTATATTTTGTTTTATTTTATTTTTATTTTGTTAAATATTTCCCAATCACGTTTTAATCTGGTTCAGGCTACGCTCAGGTTTGACATTTCCATATTGGAGAATGCAGAACCAGAGCCTTGAGTTATACGACAAAATTTGGGAATGAAAGACTTATATGCCAAGGTTATATATTGGACTAGAGAGTAGGAGACCTGGATTTTATGGACACATGAGTACACACATATATAGGATACAGAACAGAGACTGGAGGGGCTTAGCTCCCAGGATTAGATGGTATAGAGCTGAGGATGGGTCATCAGCATCAGTGAAACAGAACACAGGGTATGCTTGTATGAATAGTATGCCTGAGTTATAGGGCAGAGGTTTGGAGGGCAAGGGCCAGGGTATCTGGAGTATATGGTACAGGTCTAGGGAAGAGGGATGTAATACAAAGCTAGTGAAGGGAAGAGAAGAAGGGGGTGTGGCCTGGATTGGAGAGCCAGACCTAAAGCTTAAATGTCTGTATTAAAGGGCAATGGTCTTGGGCCCAGAACCCTAATATGTTGGTTCTAGGGAAGGAGCAAAAAGGGTTTAGGCTTTAACTTTGTCTCTTCCACAGCTCCCTTCCCCAAGGAATTCAGCGCCAGAGCACCAGTCAATTGCTGGAGGAGGATCAGTGAGTTTAGGGGAAGGGCAGTGGTTCCTGCTACCCCTACCCCCCATTCACCAGAACTCCCATCCTTAGGAACCAATACCCTCTCCCCTAGGCCCCAGAATTCTTCTCCCTAGGTTCGTCCCCCCTGGTCCTAGCTCTTAGTACTCCCCTAACTACTTCCCCCCCATACACATACACACCCCCAGCCTAAGAGACAGCATGGTACCATGAAAGGTCCTAGATTTGGGATTAAAGAACCTAGGTATTTAACCTTTGTAGAAATCAGGTTTCCTCCTTTGTAAAATTAACTAGATGACATCTACAGAGCCTTCTAGCTCTTAATCTATGATCCTTCCCAAAAGCCTTTCTCTGTCCATTTCCTGGCCTCTTTTTCCAGGGACTCTCTTCAGAAGCATTTCCTGTCTCAGGAGAACATGGTTTCCCATTTTTCCCACCTCAGTCTGGAAAATGATCACCCCTACTGTGGCCCATCAGTAGCTTTCTCCATGGGTACTCCAGCCCCACCTGTGATCAGGTAATGACATTATACAGCTCAAAACATTCAGTGACTTCCCATTACCACCAACTAAAAGTTCATGCTCCTTACTTGAGCATTCAAAGCTTTCTAGATAGTGCCTTATTACCTTTCCAGTCTTATTTCATGTTACTCCTCATTCTGCTCAAGCCAGAATTCTGCTCTGCCCACCTGTTCAAGCTCTATGCATCATTCTAGGTCCAGTACAAATACCATCTCTTCTGTGAACCCTGATCTCCCCAGCCAGAAATGATCTCCTTCTGCCTCCTTCCAGTTTTATTCACTTATCAAATTCCCCCCTGATTAGTTGTGTCTGTATTATTTCCCCTGATACAATAAGATCATTCATTTTTGTATCCCCTCAATTCACACAGTAAATGCTCAGTGTTCAAATTATTAAGCCTTCTTTACTGGGTTTGGGCTCTAATTTCACCTCTGAAATTTCTGGGATTCTGCCTCAAATCAAGAGCTGCCTTAGCTCCAGCTACCCCCTAGGACCAATTACATCTCTTCTGTGTCAGTGTTATATTTAGCTGCGAACTTTGAACAAGTTCTTGTCTTCATCTCTTTCTCCTCCCTCCAGGCCTTTGGAAGACTCTCTTCACTCAACTGAGGATTTTGGGGTCCTCTGCCCCAGTCTCCTGCTGGCCCTGTAAGTGTTGGAGAAGGGAAAGGGAAAGTACTAAGACTGTAAGAGGACTGAGTCCCCCTGACCGAAATTTTTGCTTCTAGGAATCCCCACTCAGAGCTACTCCTCTGGCAATATCCAGGAAATCAAATCCCAGAAACCCTTCGGCTGCTGAGACTGGGGGGCTCCAAGGTATACCAAAACCCCCATAGTGGGGAGGCAATGGAGCTCTGAACCTCAAGCAACTGCCCCTGTCTCTTAGGAACTCAAGTCTCTCAGTGCCCCTGACCTCAACTCCATGAGTTGGAAATGGGCAGAATCTGGCCTTCTTTGGAAACCAGACTCAAAAGACCAAAGAGGGTCCAGACACCCATATATTGGTACACAGAAAGAGAAGAGCACCCTCAGGTTTGAGAGAGGTCTGTTACATACACACAAATTCAAGAGATGGTGGAGGAAATAGAACCACAGACTGTCCACTGTGAGAAACAGGGTAAGGAACATCTTAGGGGATGGGGTGACTCCTATAACAGGGGGTCTTTGTGAAAGCAAAATAAAGATTGGTAGGCAATAAAAAGCAAGTAGCTTTATTGGTGGGGGGGAGCTGTGGGGAGGAGCTGTCAGGGGAGTTGGGGCCCCGAGGGGACAGACTCCAGGGTTCCTTTCAGTCTTCCCTGGAAAGCGAGTTGGGGCTAGACCCGCCCAGACATTGAGAATGTGTGAGTCAGGGCCCCGCCCCCACCCCCGGCTGACTCATACAAACTCTTCCCTGCTCCAGCAAGAGAAACAGTTGAGGACCATG
Source organism: Pseudochirops cupreus (assembly GCA_028627135.1). Classification (NCBI taxonomy): domain Eukaryota; kingdom Metazoa; phylum Chordata; class Mammalia; order Diprotodontia; family Pseudocheiridae; genus Pseudochirops; species Pseudochirops cupreus. The sequence continues at coordinate 311,619,328 of CM053583.1, forward strand.
CCAAAAAGGGGGATGGAGATGCCCAGCTCTGTTACAGGGAGACAGAGTTCAGACCCATGTACCTGAGGGGGAGATGAGAGTCTTACCTCTCCACTCAAATGAAGTTAATAATCAAACATGAAATCAAAATAACTTTTATTTATACATGTTCTATTCCCTCCCTCCCTGCTCCCCCAAATAAATATCTCCCCTACCTTGTGGGCTGGCCAAAGGGGGTTAGAACCCAGGGCCAGCTCCCCTAGAGGACCAGCCCCTACTCTAGGGGGATAGAGCACGGTACCCCTCTGCCCAACAAGATACAGCTGCCTTGTCCCAGCATATTTGAGAGGACTGGAAATCAAGGTCCTGAGTGTTATATCTGTCCTCCTATATTTTCTTGGCTCAGAGCCCCTAGTGCTGCCAGGGCAGGAAGGTGGCAGTGTGATTGTTGGGGGAGGGGAAACATCCCCCCACCCCTCAACTGTGCAAATGTTGCATTCTTCAACCAGTGAGCAGTCCTAGGATAAGACCCCAGGTTCTGAGTCCCTACTTCTCTCCTGGGTATATGAAGAGAAACGTAGAGTCAGAGAAGAATGTATGTGTGAGCAGGGAATCTCATTGGAGAACAGGAACGCCAAGGTCAGATCCCCTCAATACTAGACAAAGTTGGGAACAAGCCAAATCTGTAAGAAAGACAGTAAGATTGTAAGCTCTCTGAAGGCAGGAACATTTCTGTGCCAACATACCTTATCCTTTCCTTCCCACTCCTAACCCCAAGTGAATTAGAAAATGCATCATAAGTGTTAAGTAGTGGCCAAGTGAATGAATGAGGGTAAAGGCACAAATCAGGGTAGAGAAAGATCCTATTCCCATTTACTCTTTCCCCCCATCTAAGGCCCAGGAAAGGAAATGGGCTTTGCATGGCAGTATTAGTCTAGGGTATCATGTCTAGTCTAAGGTAGAGTTAAATGTGCTGGACTTTGGGTAAGTACCTAGGCTGGTAGACATAAAGGGGCTTACCATTGCTGGATCAAAGCTGTTCCTGGACATCCTTCTCCTCCTGTCTCTTCAATGGGGGCTATAAGCCAAGTAGATGGGACTATTAGGACCCTTTCAGGTAATAACACATATAAAGCTAACGGGGACTAGGGAAGTTGTATACTTACTGGTGAACTTCTCTTTCCGCCGGCACTGTCTCCAGACCAGAAGACCAGAAAGGAGCCCTAAAATGAGCATCACCCCTAGTGTACCCCCCAAGACTGGCCACAGCAGAGGAAAAGGGGGAGGAGGTGCTGTGATGCCTGGGGGAAAGGAAGAAGAAAGTCACTGAAGGTCCCAAACCCACAATTCTGCTTCCAAAATATTTACTTCCCCCCCCCCCCAAAAAATAGCTGCCCTAGCTCCCCAGCCTACTTTCCCCCCAAATCTGGTCTACACACCCTAAACGTTACTACCCTTTTCTCAAACCTTGTCCTGCTCCCCTCCTTCCCCAAATAATCTCTGGTCTCCCTCTCGCCGATTTTCACTCACAGGCAGGGCAAAAGTCACTGTAGGGTCGGGCTGGACAGGAGGAACAGTCCATGCACTTGTCCAGGTCTGGGCTCCAAGAACTGCCCTGGGGACAGGGGGAGGGTGCTGGGAAGAAAAAGGAGAGAAAGTTGAGGGAAGGAACCCCCTATGATCTCTTCCTCAGGATGGTTAGGGTGGGGGGGACGGTAAGGAGAGAGAGGTCAGGGCTATTCCGGGGGTTGAGGTCAGGGCTAGAGCTCTAGTTTCTGGTGAGTCAGACCAGCCAGACATCAGAGCCCCCAAGCACCCCCCCCCCCGACATTCCAGACAGGTGACCGCAGGCCTAGGGGGCAGGACTCTCGGGTTCTGGAAGAGCTAGACTTGGAAGGGCTGAGAAAACAGGATGCTTGGGTCTTTAAAGTTCGGCAGGACAGCTTCGGCGGAGACACCATAGTTTGGGTAGAGGTGGAGAGCACAGGACAGGGGAAGGAGACTGGGGGGTGGGGAGCGGCGGTGCCAAAGGAAATGTCGAACTCTTCTTTCCCCCACCCTTCTTCCAGCAGCCTGTGACTCAGTCCCGGGAGCTGGGCCGACAACCCCCCCTCCCACCCCTCCCCCTCACATTACTGGGGCGTGAAGTCATTGTGAGGCGGGGTGTTCACCGGTCTGGGTCTGAGATGCCCACGTGGAGTGCCCCCCGCCATCCCACGCTCAGCCAAGTAGAGCAGAGTCCAGGGGTCTCCTTTCGCCTCCAGCACCCAGCTTCGGAAGTGCGCTGGGGGAGGCGTGCCCCAAAGTCATCCTCTTCTACCCTGAATTTCCCCCTTCACCCAGAGGACAGCCTGGGGTACTCTTCCACTCCCGGACACTTCCCGGACAGGTCTCAGTGTCCCCTGGCCTGGCAACCCCATTACCTGAGGCTGGCTCCCCCCGAGTCAATCTCAGGACGGTCAGCGCCAGGAGTACCACTAGCGGTTCGAGATCCATGGTGTACCTCCCCAGGCCGGTCCCGTTCTGAGCCGGGACACGGATTCAGAGAGGCACGCCCGCCGCCCACCCTATCCGGGGCGGTCCCAGTCCGGACCCCGCCTCCACTGGTGGAGACCCGTCCCCCAGCTGCCCATCCGCGGAGCTCCAGCTCTTGACTCCCGAACTGAATCCTGATATCTGGGGTGCCCAGTGTCATTCCCTTCTCCTCAGACTCATACCCGCGCTCAGCCTTTCTAGTTATTTGGTGCCCCTTCCCCCAGAGCTTCGACTCCTTTGCCAAACCGCTTTGTCTCCCAGAACCCAGGCATCCTGGTCCATCCAACTATCAGTTGCATATTTTTCCAACCCCCTGTTCATATATAGCCTGAAGCTAAATGGTTCCTCAGCTCAGAGAAGGGCCAGTTTCCCATCTCCAAGATCTCTCAGGAAGCCTAGATGCTTGAGTATAGGGCAGGGGTCTCAGCCCCTCCCTGGGGGAGGCGGGTCGCCAGTGACGTCACGGGGGCATTCGCGGCTTCTTTAAGACCCCCGCCTCCGCCCCCTTTTCCCATACTCTACCCTGATCTGTGGTTGCACCGGCTCATTTACCAGGCAGGTGAGTTTTGGGACGCTGGCTCTTCCGCCTAGAAAGGGGGCTGCACTCCCTGCCATGACTAGGGACTGGACGTTGAGGGTTCAGCATTAAAGCAACCACTTTATTTGGGTCCATTGGAGGAACCCTCAGGTCTAGAGTCCAAGATTTGGTCCTAGGTTTGAGTAGCCAGATGTTTGGGGTTTGGTCCCAGGGAAGTCATTACGGGTCTTCAGGGCAGGAGGACATTAGTCGGCCGTCCATTGAAGAAGAGCTAAACGGTTCGGATTCCCAGGTCACGAAAGGACAGAAGCAAGACTGAACTTCCTCCATTCCTTGTGGTTCCTAGAATGGGAGTGGAGGTGTTCATCTTTGCTCTGACTTTCCAGAAAAGTTAACTTTCCCCTCCCCTTCTTGGGACAAAAGACCCGAACCCATCTCCACCCCCAGCTCCTCACCCGCACACCCTCTCTCCTTCGGGCTGGGCTACTCTTCCCGCTGTAGAAGATCCTTGGCTTCTGGCCTGGGGCCCGCCCTTTCTGACCCTTGTAGAGTGGGAGGATCCACGAACTCCCCTGGACCCCCCCTCCCCCCGCACCTGACCCGGGAAAAGCACCTAATGATTGCACCCAATGTTAATCTCTTATGTCGGGGGCTGGGAGGGAGATAAATTGCCTGGAAATGAGGCTCAGGTCTCCAGGGGCTACCCCAAGACCAAGACCAAACCTTAATAGTCTGGAATTAGTATTTGTTGAACTGAACTGGTAGTGACCTAGTACCATTGCCTCGTTTTGCAGATGTGGAAACTGAGGCCCAAGTAGACCAGGTGACTCGTCCAAGGCCTGATATCTAGGGAATCACCGGGGTAGAAAATAACTCAAAAAGAATTTATTAAACTTACCAGATGTGTCAGGAATTGCCACTGCAAAGACAAAAATGAAACAGTGCTGAGAACTTTGTAGTCCTATCCGAGAGACAGTGCACATATATAGTAAATGCCCAGTAACTTTAGAGGGGCACTAGCAGGTGGGAGAATTACCAAAATTACCAAAATTAACAGTTAATATTTGAATTGAATTTTGAAAGAACATAGGAACTCCACAGGAGAACCGAGCTGTGGGGCTGAATCATTTCATTTTCCAAGCAGTGTATAGTAAAAAGAGCCGTGGTCCTGGAATCAGGACGACTTAAGATTCAAATTCTAGCTCTCATGGGTTTCCTTTATAAAAGCAGGGAAGATTTATGCTACCCGCTTTGGGATCAATTAAGTCGATGTATAAACGTGAGTTATATGCAAAGGGCTATAACTCCAGGTTTGGGGAAGTTGGGAGAAAAAAGAAAAGGAAGACTTTTCAGTCTCAGTTCCACAATATTTTACAAGTGTTACAATCCCTACCACGTGTAAGCGCTGTGCTAGGTGTTGGGAATTCTTGAAAAAGGGAAGGATCTGTAATTTCATCTAAGCTTTGAATTGTTTCTGTTCCTTTCTCTTAATCTGAGTCCCTGCTCTTAGGGTCTGGATGTTCTCTATACGGAATTCAACTGTTTCCTAAGTAAAACCTAGATAATTTGAAGAGAATTAATAATTACAAAGGATCAGAAAAGGGTTTCTTCTAAGAGGCCACCCTCCTCTCCCCCCAAACAGTTTACTATTTTTTAAAGAAACTTAAGGGATTGTGAAAGTTGGAAGAAAGTGCATTCCAGGCATGGGAGCTAGCCAGGCTGTGGAAAAGTGTATATTGGGGAATAGACTTCTAGTGCCATACTAATTTGTCTGGCAATGCTAGAGGCAATGGGGAGTCATTGAAGATTTTTGAAGGAAGTGATATTATCAGATATTAGCTTGCCATGAAGGGTTGGAGAAGGAATAGACCAAATAAAAAGACCCAAATTATTGTGGTACAAGGTAGCATGAAGTGATGATATGACTGGGAATAAAATTTCAGGAAAAAAGGGAAGGCTCATTTTTAGGGATCAAGGATGGCTTCATGGTGGAGGAGTTAGCATCTGAAGTTGCCTGAAAGGGATTTCATATATTATCCTGAGATTTTGAGCTGGAGGAGATCTTAGAGCTGCAGGAAAACTGAAGAGGTCAGAGTGAAAATGTCTAAGGAACTTGTTGAGACATTTAACTTCTCAAATCCTTGTTTTTCTATTACCATATTACTGTGCCTCTGCAGGTAGACTTGGGGGAGGGGAATAACACATTCCTGCCCCTGGGAATCTTATGGAAGTTGAGCAGATTTAAAATTCCCTGGAGGGCTGAAACCAAGTATTTAATTTCTGTGTCCCCTACCTTGCACTGGAGATTTGGCACATAGTAGGGACTTAGTAAATGGATGGACGACTGGGGCTGGCAGGGGAGGGGCTAGGGCTTGTTGTGGTGGCCCTTGAGTTTGGGAATGTAAGACTAAGGCATTTGAGCTTTATCCTGGAGGCTGTAGGGAGCCTTTGAAGTTATTGAGTAGAGAAGTGATTTGATCCGAAACTTCTTTAGGATTGGGGTGGGGGAGGAGGCACTTGTGTGTGAAAGGAGAAACTTGATGGGGGAGGGAGACATTGAGGGAGGTCTTTCTTAGTAGATAAAGTCAATTCAGCTGCTGACCTGGGAGTGTCCTGAGTGAAGGGGAAGATTCTGAGTATGCTGTTTTTGGTACCTGTTCTAAACCTGCTTCTAAGTAAAAGAATCCATTCTCTGCATAAGAGGGACTGAAAATGCTGAGGATCAATGAGCTGGGAAGGAAGAAAAATGGCAGCTACAGCCAAGGTCCCACACTAAAATGATGAATATTTACAAAGATAACTTTTAAGTCCTGCACTTAAAAAACAACAGCTACATGGTATGGGGGAAATTGGACCAGAGTGTGGTGTGGAAAATTACTGGAGACCAGGGTATCAGTGAATTCCAGCTCTATGTATTGTAATCTGTGGCTCTGATAGGTAGAATTAGGACAGCTGTGTGGAAATTACAATGGGACGAATAAATCTCAAACATTTAGATCTCAAACTAAAACTTAGTGGAAGTGTCTGGGAAACAGCAGAGTGAACTAAGCAGCCTTGTGATTTAGCAATACTGGAGATACCCACAAAGAAGCTGGCTGACTGTCAGGACAATTGTGGAGGGGATTCCTGAATGGGGTGGGAGGTTGAACAAGATGACCTCTGAGGTCCTTTCCAACCGTGAAAATCTATTTTGGGAGGGGATATAGAGGACAATAGGTAGAATTTGATTTTTCTTTCTCCAATAGCTATCTCTATTTTAGATCTATTTAGGCACAAAAAAATCTTGTTACAGCACTTATTGTTGGATTATTGTTGTATATGTAAGGCAAATTAAGTCTCTTGTCAGAGAAGGGAATAGTAGTGACCAAATCTGAGAACGAGCTAAGTACAACTGAAGTAAAATTTGCGCATAGCACTTCAAAGTAAGAGATCTTGGGCATTTAATCCCCTCATTCTTCAGGGGAGGAAACTGAGGCCCAGAGAGAAGCTACTAGCCCAAGGGTAAAATTGGAACTAGAACCTTGATTTCACTGGCTCTTTCCACAATAGAAGCTAAGGAAATAACTAGTTAATTTGACGAGCACAGTCTTACAGTCTTGAAACTCTGCAGGGGGAATGTGCATTATACATAGATATATTCCTTCATTGTATGGAGTCAAATCTGAGGTGAGAGGCTTGAGGCTGAAGTGAGGGGTTTCCCAAAGAAGAAAATTCATTGATGTGATGAGGCTAATTTAATTTGTTAGGAAGGAATTTAGGGATGGACCTGCCTTTGTTTTCCTTCCTATCTTCATGTTTAATTTCCAAGGTTCTAAGCTCCAAACTTTGAAAACTGCAACTAATTCTCTGCTATCCCTGCACTAATTTTCCAGTTTCCAAATGTCCAGAAGAGGTATACTTTGAAGATCTTACAACCCACCTAACAATCCAAGATTCAAAGAGTTTATTTGTCTTAAGGTCACACAGCTAGTTAATTCATGGAACATGGAGGACTAAAATCCAAGCATGCTAACACCCAGTCCTTTGCTCTTTCTACCATATTCTTAAAGTTTTTTGCTATTGCACTATAGAAAGCTATATCATATATATATATGATATTAATAGGAGGTTATATCTAATGGATGGGATTACCTATTAAGCTTTCCTTATTTAATGGACTGACTAGGTGAGGTAGGTTAACCTAAATGTGAACTCTTTAGGACAGGTTCAGAATTAGACCAAAGAGGATGAGGCTGCTAGTCCACAATCTGTTTCTCTCTTCACTCTTGCAGGTCTTCCCTAAGCTTCTAATCATGGCTTCTGCTGGCCTTCAGATCCTGGGTATCATCCTTTCAGTACTGGGCTGGATATCAGGTCTAGTGTCCTGTGCCATGCCCATGTGGAAGATCACAGCCTTCATTGGCAATAACATCGTAGTGGCCCAGGTGGTGTGGGAAGGCCTCTGGATGGCTTGTGTGGTCCAGAGCACTGGCCAGATGCAATGCAAGGTATATGATTCCATGCTGGCTCTGCCTCATGACGTCCAAGCAGCTAGGGCCCTCATGGTCATTGCTCTGCTTTTGGCCCTGGTGGGCCTGCTGATCTACCTTGCTGGGGCCAAATGTACCACGTGTATAGAAGATGAGGAACCAAAAGCCCGGCTAGTACTGACTTCAGGGGTCATTTTCCTCATCTCAGCAGTCCTGGTCCTGATCCCTGTGTGCTGGACTGCCCATGAGATCATCAGGAATTTCTACAACCCCCTGGTGGCTGATGCTCAGAAAAGGGAGTTGGGGCATAGCCTCTATGTGGGCTGGGCATCTGCAAGCCTTTTTATACTAGGTGGGTCATTACTGTGCTGCACTTGCCCCTCTGGCAACTCAAGGGGCACAAGCCATTACGTGGCCCGATACTCTGCTTCTGCCCCTCCCCCAGGAGGCTCCCGAGGTCCTTCTGAATACCCAACCAAGAATTATGTGTGAATCCAGAAAGGGGGGAGAGAGGCAACAAATGACTCCCTAAGGTAAGGGAGGTCCTTTTTCCCCTCCTTCCCTCTCAAGATAAAGTTACAGGTGACCCTTGTCAGTCTTGAGAGTTTTTGTTTTGTTTTGTTTTGTTTTTAACTGAGCCAAGAAGATAACTCCACATCCTTTCCTGGTCTTTTACTGCTGCTACTGATGCAAGTCTTCCAGACATCCTTGGATAAGGAGCTACCGAGATGCTGACCAAGAGCTCCAGCACCTTTTCCTGGAAACCACAAAGATCTATGCTATTTCTCTGGAAATGCTAGAACCCTCTTTGGTTGTGGGACTGAATTCTAACCTTGTCAAGTGCAAAGTTCTTGAATGTGCTCTGTCCTTGCCATCCTCAACCCCCAGGAAAACAGGACCAACAAGATTCTACTAGCCTTTCTTGGTTTCCATGGGAACTGAGATAGCTACTATGATTCTTCTGGACTTCCAGGAGGAAGTGATCTCCCTGCTGGCTCTTGTATCCTGCTTTTAACATACTCTTCCTAATCCAGAATCCAGCAAACACCTCTCCCCACCCTTCTGCCATCCTGCTGCCTTCCCTCCCTGTCTATTTTTGTGGCGTTTCCATGGTTGGTGATTTTTAGAGAATAAAATGTGTCTTGCTAAATGGTGATAGTCTCTGTTTGTGGGACACTACTGGACTTTGGGAGTTGCTAAAGTGGGCATGGAGGCCTAAATCAGTGGGAGGAGATGATTCAAAAAAACCCCACAGGCATGCAGTCCAAAGGCCAGTCTCCTGACATTATAAATAAAACAGAGATTACCCTCAGGTAGTATTCTGGAGTTGTGCTATCAGATCTGTCTGCCTGTGCAAACAGTATATTGTGTCTCCTACCCTCCCACCAAAACCCCACATATAAATCAGATGGAGGCCAGTTACAAAACACTTCCTTTATTGTTTGTAGGTAGAGTTGGAAGCTGATGCTGCTGAGTCCAAACAGCTAGGTGACCAGATGGCTGGGCTCTTAGCCACGGAGGGGAAATTGAAGTCTTTGGGCAAGGTACAACCTTTGCCTAAAAGCTGCTGGTAGATCTGGGAGTGAAGCCTGGGCAGAAGTGGGAACCAGGACTAGATGTACTTGAGATATCTAAGACTTGGTTCTACAGAGAGGCTAGGTGCTTTTTGTGCTTTCCATGGGGGCCATCGGGTAAGTCACTTAACCTCTCTGAGTTTGTTTTCTCTATAAAATAGGGAAAATAATACTTGCCCTATCTCATAAGGCTTCATAAGATCATGTAAGAGCACTTCGCTCTGAAATCCTAAAGGATCATAAAGGGGAGAGTGGGGCAGGTGATTAAAACCAAGTTAGAGTAAGCCCAGTTACAGAGTTTGGATTTTAGAATGTCTGGTGGAGTTTGGAGTGAAGGAGGCAGGGGGACATTTTGGTAAGGCTGAGATTTAGTTTGTCCCTGTTGGATTCTGGGAGGGAAAACAGTTTTGGAGGTGGAGGGTAGATCTGAGCTAAATGGACGGACGAAACAAAAAGGTTCTTGTTCCCAGTTAGATCTCACTTAAACTTTTGAGATAGGGTTGATCTTTTATGCAGATGAGAAATCAATATTGAAAAATACAAAGAGAACACCAAGAAGCAGGGGTTTCTACCCAGACTAGGATGTAGTTACAAATCGGGTACGTAAAGACATAATATCCCCTTTAGGGTTAGCGAAGCATGGGGAAGAGTTCTTACAACTGAAATGGTCAACTGGCCTAGGGTTCAGAAGCTGGAATTAGGCTAAACCAAGTCCAACGCTGGAGCCAGTGTTACTTCTGGCCAATGAGTATGGTCGTGTGCCCTTGAGTGACTTTCAGAGACTTAGCTGGGTCTGGAATCTGGACCACTAGTTTGTCAGTCTGTCTCACACATAATCCCGTTTATCCAGACCGGAGGCCCCTGATCGCGAGGCAGCAGAGTATCCCACATGGGGTCCCCTAGGCCGATCAGGCTGAGGTGGGGGACAGGTACAGCATAACAGTCCTCCCCCTAGCATCAGTAGGGCAGCAGCTGCCCAGCCCAGGTAAAGTGAGGCCCCCAACTCCCTCTTCAGAGCTTCAGCCACCAGGGGGTTGTAGAAGTCCTGGATGATGGCATGGGCTGTCCAGCACACGGGGATCAGGACCAAGATCCCCGAGATGAGGAAGATGATCCCTGAGGTCAGCACAATCCTTGCCTTGGCAACCTCATCTTCCACACATGTGGTACATTGGGCTCCTGTGATAGCCACCAGCAGACCCAGCAAAGCAAGCATCAGAGCAATGACAGAGAGGGCCCGAGCTGCTTGTAGGTCCTGGGGCAGGGCTAAGAGGGAGTCGTACACCTTGCATTGCATCTGGCCAGTGCTCTGGACCACACAGGACATCCACAGGCCTTCCCATACCACCTGGGCCACCACGATGCTGTTACCAATGAAAGCTGTGACCTTCCACAGAGGCAGGGCACAGGATACTAAGGTCCCCAGCCAGCCCAACACCACTAGAGTCAGGCCCAAGAGTTCCAGCCCAGCTGAAGCCATCTTCCCTCAGGTCTTCTTAATCTTTATGGCCCTTGGTTAAACTTGGGAGAAAGGGATCCGAGAGCTTTTGGTGCAACCTAGGTTCTTAGTACCCAATGGGAAAGGAAGAGAGGACTCACTTACATCAATGATCCCCTTGTCCGAGACTGGGCTATTTCTTTCCCCAATGACAGATCTTGGTCGGACCCCTTCTCAGTCTTTGTTGCTCTTTTTCTAGAGTATAAGAAACACCTCCATTTGGACTGGATCCTTCACAGTTGATTGCTGATCCCTGTATCTGGCCAACCACCTTTTCCCCTATCTGAAAGGTCACCCCCCCTAAAAAGATCCAATGTAATGAGCTCTTTGTAGTTGCCGCTGCTCCTCTTGGCTTTCCAGGAAGCTGTCCAATGTCCGATTTTCGTTTCCCCCGCTTAGTCTATGTTTCTGCTGTGGATGAGTCTAGGCAAGTTTCTGACACTCATTCCCTGTAGCGTTTTGGGAGTGGGGTTGGGGAATCAGATAGCTCTCCCCTTGGGTCTGCTCCCAAGCCAGGGGGGCTCCTTGTTTAGGTGACTTTCTCCCCAGGATTTCACTTCTAAGTGTCTGGAGCTGGAAGGGCAAGGGTAGGGGTGGTTATAGGACTGGAGCTAGGGGAGGAGTGAAAGTGGGAGTCTGGGAGTTGGTGATTGGGGGAACCACAGCAACAAGGAGGAGGTAGTGGAGGGCGGGGTGGAGCTGGGGGTGCCCAGAGGACGGCTGTGTGGATTCTAGGGCCATTTGTGGAGGGGGGGGGGGCCTGCTATACTGCAGTGGCAGTATAGGAAAGAAAAGGGGAAGTAATAAGCTGAGAACCACCAAAGCTATGTAGAAAAAGATGAAAGAACAAATGGTCAGGGATGGTGATATTAGCCTGGGTTCCCTTGAGTTGGGGAAGGAGAGCACATTTTGGAATAAGCCAAACAACTTGAATCCCAAATCCAAACTGTGACCCTTAAATTTCCCTTGATTTCAGTCCCTTGTTGTCAAGGGACTCCCAAAACTTGCACCCCTCTCTATCCGTCATCTCTCTGCTGGCCCCCTCCTACCTTCTACAATTGTCCCTCCATCTCACAGCAGCTCTGCTCCCCTACCCCCAGTATCTGTCTCGACACCTCCCCCCCCTCCAGTTTCTGTTTCCCTCCACCCCCAGGACCTAGGGAATCTGATCTGTCTCAGTCTCAGCTCAAGGGCTTTTGCATCTCCCGGGGGAGGGGCCCTGCCTGCCCTGTTCCCCAGGTAACAGGTGTGTGGCGCCAGGCTCAGGTGGCATTACCAGGGCAACGGCCTAGAAAGCCTGCCCCCCCACCTGCAGCTTAGGTGTGCCTTCCCTTCCCCCCCCAGTTGGAACTGGGGAGCTAATTGTGGGAAGCTACTCCTCCAGGGTCTCTGGCACCCCTCTGGCACCTCCCTCCTCAGGGAGACAAAGAGTCTGTTGTAGAGATAGGGAAAGGAGGGGACTAGGACAAAGGAGCCTGTGAAGAAGTCCATGAGGGGGTGAGGCAGTTCTGTGGTGGGGAAAGGGATGTCATGGGGGAGGGTCTCCCATCTCTGTGTCACCCAACCCACCATGGGGTCCCAAGAAGCAGCTCTGCCCAAAGACTTTGAGTCTTGGTCTCCTAAGGGAAGTAAGCTCCTCCTCCTCCTCTCTTGTTTTCCCCAGGTAGCCTCAAGTAAACTTGTTTTGTTTCAAATACCATTGGAAGTGTCAGACTTAGAGAAAGGAGCCCAATGAGAGAAGGAAACTGAGGTATGGATAGTAGAATGTCTCAGAGCCTCAATGGAGGTTCTAGGACAGACATAAAGGCCTAAGGGAAGCTTGTTCCTGTTACACCACTCTCAACCAAATCTTTGGAGAGAGACCAAGATCTAAGTTCAAATCCTGCCTCTAATACTTAATTGTTGTATGAAAACAGACAAGTCACTTAATCTTTGAGCCTTAGTTAACTTGATTATGAAATGATCATGATGGTACCTGTGATAATAGAGTTTTGTTAAGGTCAAAAGATATAGCACGATGGAATATTGTATATGTGCTTGGGTTTCATATTTAAGTAGAACATTGACAATCGATCAATGAACATTTATTAAACGCTCCTCCTCAAAAAAAAGAGAGAAAGAGATACACAAACTTTAAAATGTTATGTCTGTGGGCAGCTGGGTAGTGCAGTGAATAGCACACCCGCCCTGAAGTCAGAAGGACCTGAGTTCAAATCTAACTGTGTGACCTTGGGCAAGTCACTTAACCCCAATTGCCCTACCTTCCCCCCTCCAAAAAGCAAAAAAAAAAATGTAATGTATGTAGATAGTTAATTCTCTTTTGTTCGGCTCTAATTTAGCCCTTCACTCTTCCTCCCAGGTCCTCACTTCCTGTATCACCTTCCCCCTCTATCTTTCGAATCCCTCCTTGATACCTGGTATCTCATGGGCCCTTTTCCTCCAAGATTTCTGGAAAGCACCTCTATGGAAGGTAACCCATAATCCTCATGGGATTTGGAACTGGAAGGGAAACCTCTCATTTAATAGATGAGGAAAAAGATTTTTATTCTGCTATAGATTGGTTGAGATGGCCTCTGAGGGCCCTTCCTTTTCTGAGAATTTGTGATGCTGAAGATACCCAGAGAGTCATTGACCTGCCCTAAGATAACAAAGTTTGTGAGTAGCAGAGATGGAATTTCTACACAGGTTCTCTGGCTCAAAGCCTCAGCCTTCTCTATTATACTGAGATGCATCCTCCCAAGAGCCAGCCATCTGTGACCTGGCTGAAAGGGCCTTCTGATAAAAGTGACAAAGGGGTTTGAAGAAAGGTCTTAGAAAAAAAAAATAGCTCACCGGGAGTGTTCACCACTGAAGAAGACAAAAAAAGGAAAAACTTAGGGGTCAGGAGAGTTTGCCAGAGAAAGCACTTGACTAAGAGTCAGGAGACCTGGGTTCTAGTTCCAACTTTGCCATAAACTAGCTGTTCAATGGTTGAGAAGTTGTGGAATTGCTCTTAAATTTTCTCTTCTATAAAATAGTAATTAGAATGTAGAGTTCAGAGGGAACTTAAAATATCAATTCTAGGAATCCTAGGATTCTAGAACATAGCCTCATAAGTCTGGAGCTATAAGAGACCTTGAGATCTTTAACCTCATTTATAGATCAGGAAACCGAGGCCAGGGAAATAAAGTCACTTGCCTGGGACCTGTGAGTTCAGGAGTCTTTCCATCATACCACATTGCCTCTATCATACAAGTCAGATCTGGAAGAGGACACACACATAGAACAAAGAATATCTGGTCATCTCCATAATTCCTTTCTTTTATGCCTGATAAAGGATAAAGTAAGTGACCTATAATACCATTCTGAGGCTGTATTATAGATACAGATCTACTGCTCTGTCGTCACTGATAGGTCAATGGGATAGAGGGTTCAATTCCAACAAAGTAGACGTGAGGCATCACAGGATGTCACACAATATGAGAGGTAATAAGAGTAAGAGGAGACTGAGAAATCCTCTTGTCTCTTGAGATAGATGCTACCTCTGGGATGAACAGGGTCTCCATCTAACTGCTGAGTGAGGAGCCTGGAGACCAAGATGATTACTTTTGGAGAGGCTGACAATGGAATTTTCTAGTTTCTCCAAGGGGAATCAGGAATCTTGTCCCACTGGTTTGTCCAACTCGAAGTAAAGGGCTTCATGGCCTGGTTGCTCCAGGAGACAGCCTAGTGACCCTTGTAAATACTCTGTTCCCCTTCCCCAACCCTGCTCAAGACCTGAAACCTTCAGCCAGGAAGCTAATTGCTGGCAATTGGACTCAATCAACTTTTTTCTGTCTCCTGTTGGGTATTTGCAGGAGTGAGTAATTGCTATGGCAACTGGTCAGAGTGAATCTTATATTTCTTCCTTTCCTAAATTGTCCCATCTGCTCAACTGTAATATCAAAATGTTTTATCAACTTTCAGGGAATAAAGCTAGTCTGGAGAGAGAATAGAGATGGGATTGAAATTGACCAGTGGCTTCTGAGTGCTCCTGTTACTCTGAGAAGTAACCTTCACACAACACCTATAGGATTCTTTCTTCTCCCTAGGCTGGTCTGTATGGCTCTGGGGCACCAAACAGTCCAACCCCTTCATTTACAATTGAGAAAGCTAATATGTCCCAGAAGGTTTCAGTGATTTGTCCAAGGTCATAGAATTAGCAAGCAGCCCAACACAATTTGAACCCAGCTTCTCTACCTCTTAAAATAGTTCACTTCTCTGAATTCTACGATCCTAAAAAATGGTCCCTGATATGAAAGAATGTAATGGGGGCAAAAGAAGGTTTGGACATAGAGTAACATATTACAAATTAAAAATGTGATATTCCACTAAAGCTTATCCACAGAGGATCCTATTATGGAGGTGATGCTGAAATTTCTCAAAGACTACCAACACAGCAGAAACTGGGAGGTCTTGGCTTTCAGGGAGGATCCACACTAACGAAATTACTCATTTTTTAAAAGTATTAAAGTGTAGACTACAATCAATATACTATACAATGAGGACAAGGGATCCTTTATTTTCCTTCAGGACTATCTTTCATTAAATGTGAAGTTATCATCCAATTGTACTTCAGTTTCTTTCTTTCTTTTCCCTTTGGTAAGACACCCTCCTCTCTTCAGCCCAAACCCCCTATAGAGAAAGGAAAGAGTAAGGGAAGTGACCAGAGGCATATAAAAGCTGACTTTTATAGAGCACTTTATGGTTACTGAGCACCTGGAACACATTACCTCACTGTGATATACCAATGAATTGGGGAGTACAAATGTTATTCCCCTCCCACTTTCAAACAGGTGAGGAGACTGAATCCTGGAGGTCACCCAGCTAAGGAGGGGAAGAAATAGTGCCTATTAAGTGCCGAGCACTGTGCTAAGCTTGTCAAAGAAACAGATATATCTTATTTGATCTTTTACAACAACCCAGCCGAAAATGCTGTTATTCCCCATCTTACTGTCAAACATATCTTAAGTGACTTACCCAGGGCCATGAACTAGTAATTACAAGTGTCTGAGGCTGGATTAGAATTTTGATCTTCCTGACTACAGACTTAGGGTCCTATTGACTGTGACTCAGAAAACTAGACCCTAGATCCCCAGACTCCAAGCCCAGTACTCCTCACAAAACCTTAAGGTTGGTGGAGAGAGTTGGGAATCTGGAGATTAGACCATTTGGATTGATGGGGTAAGAAATAAGATTTGTAGTCCATATTTAGTGGTAGGTGTGCTATGGACCTTCCAGGGCAGACTGGCCTAGGCTTTTTCTATCTCACCCCATTTCTCATATCATACTTAAGATGGAAAGGGCTTGGGGGTAGGGTGGGGGTAGTATTTCAGTATTTCCTTCCCATAAAGGCAAATCATCCAGAGGAGTTCTGGGTGTGAAAGGGTTAAACCAGAAACTGGAGTCAGGGGACAGAGGAATGAGACTGAGACAAAGAAGAAAGCTTGGGGATGGAATGCAATTGATATGGTGGGGGTGGGAGCCACCCTCTGACTGGTTACCATTTCAATGGCTCATTAACACTTATGCAAAGGACTGTGGAGGTCCCCAACCCCCCATCCGGTCTCTGACTCACCAAAGAATTGGGGAGGAGATCCTTTTGTTTAATAAGTTTTTTGTTGGGGAAGAAACTGAGGCACCTGCGTGTGTGGGGGTGGGGTGGATACTGGGCCTTCCTCTGCCTTCAGGTAACAAGTTTCCTATAATGACCTTCTAAGTTGTTTTGAAGCATAGCTTCTTTTCAGTGGGCCTGTTCCTATCTGGAGTACTTACTACAAGAAGTCTGAGTCAGGCTAAAAAGATAAGAACTCTGGTTGGGGCTGGGTTCCTAGTTTTGCTGAGAGAGAAAGCAGATGGGAAAGAGCCGTAGGAAGTTGTTGCCAAATGGATTCCCAGGCCTCAAAGTGGAAAGGAAACCTCTAGGTTTCAATCTCAATCATTACTTTCATGGGAGATTTGTAGGAAAGAGCAGACAGGACCTTCCGGGAAACTGGGGCTCCTTCAATCAGGCCATTACCATCTGCCACAAAAACCTGCCCTCCTTCAAAACATCCCAGCTCTGTGCTTCCAATAACTCTTTCTCTAAGCTATTCTTTCTGACTCAAAAGTATTGCACACACCCAACTCCAAAACATCTTATCTCCTGTTGTGGTGGCTCTCCCAACTAACCTAATTTACTAAGCCTAGAGCAAACAATGTTATTAAGCACAGCTGAGACTAGAGGAAGACAAGATGGACCTGGGGGAAACTTGCTATGTAGTGGGTGGGGAACAAAGACATTTTATTATGACATGTGTCTTTCAGTGACAGAAAACCCTGCCTGCCATGACTGAGTCTCTTGTGATATACCAAGTTATATCAACAAATTAAAGTCAAACATGTACTAAGTGCTTATTTTGTGCTGTTCCCAATTGGACAATATAACACTCTTCAGACCTTACCTCGGGCACAAACGGAAAGGCTGCCCATGGAGAAAAACAACAAATACTTTATTCAGTTGCAAATTTCCAACATTAAAACCAGAAATTTTATAATTTGGGTTGCTTCTGGGTACAAGAGGAAAAAGATATGACCAGGGGTAGGGGGATGTATTTGCTGAGCCTGTCTTGATTATAAAATTCTTCACAGGCAAAGCTGTGCCGCATAATACTAGGGACCTTAATACTGTGGACTTTAATTAACGTTTAACTCTAAACCTGGATGAAACACTGAGATTCTTAAGCACGGTATCAGTATTATCAGTTTCAGCCCAATCAATTTTTGAAGGACTTAAAGAGACTATGATCTAATTATCAAGTTTATGAATTAGCCAAGACCCCATACTTTCCTTCTTCCATTCAACGGATTTCATTTACACTGCCTTGCCTAAGGGGCCTCAGAAAGTGAGTAAACTGATTCCCTTAAATTCTTCACTGAGCAGGCTTTTCTTTTCCTAAAGACTTTCAGGTATCCTGACCTCTGACCTCAGTCCTTCTCTTCCCAGTCCCACCTCTTCACCTGGGTTAACCAGTAAACTCTCCTGGATTATGCAAACTCGACCAACTCTGTTTTGTTCAAAGATCGAGGAACCAGGAGGCTGGTTTCACTTTGGTTTGAATTTTTGTTCTGTGCCACTCAGGGCAAGAAATCAGACTCAGCTCCTGCAGGTGGGGAGACAGAGAAAAGGAATGAATAAGACAGGCCCAACTTTCTGGGTCTGTGTAGCTGCCGTTCAGAATTTCTGGCTCAAGGTGGGGTATAAAGCTTTACTAAGACCAGGGGTCTGGCTAAAAGAAGCCATGGGCAGCATCTGCTTAGGAAGGAGGGGATTTGGAGTGGAATAAATAACTCAGGACCACCAGGCAGAGGGTTAGCTGCCATCCCCAGTTAAGGGATAGAAACCAGGGATTTCGAACTTCTTTCCACTAGATCTTCTGGCTCAGTCACATAAAGGGCAGGTTCTTTTTCTTCCAGAGAAGCCAAACTCCTGACTGATCACTTGGTCTGGATTCATCTGAGGAATAAGAAGAATGTGTTTATAATACTTTGGAAAGAAGTTGTAAGGGAGAAAAGAAGACTCTTCTAGACTCACCTTTTGGGACACTAGGTCCCTATGGCAGTCAGTTGTCACACAACAGGAAGACAAGATCACCACTCTTACATATGTTACTCCTGTAAATGTAAACCTATATCATACATCCTTTAACACTGAACTGTTGTTGGGTCAGACTATGGCCATTAGGCTTCTAAACCTTTTCCACCCAAGATCTGACTTCAAGAATAATGTCACACAGATTATGAAACTTCAAAAAAAAATCTTAGTGACATTTAAAATGTCATTTGTAAATAATTTTATAGCTTTCCTACTCCTTCCTCAAAGACTGGGGCCCTATCCATTAACTAGTCTGCCTCCATGTGGTGACAATGACATTTATTGCATGATTTCATAATCCACAAATAGTTTGTGATAATAAAAAAAAGAAACACTATTATAGTAAAAATGTCTATTTCAAATCATTACTACCTTCTTCCATAATCTTGTTTGAAGATATCCTCTAATAATAATAACAGCTGGCATGTACATAGCATTTTGAAGTTTGTAAAGTACTTTAGGGATATTATCTTATTTGATCCTTGCAACAACCCTGGGAAGGAGGTACTATTATTATCCCCATTTTACAGATAAGGAAACCTAGGCCGAAGGGGATGAAGTGATTTGCTCAGGATTACACAACTGAGTAAATGTCTCCAGGCTACATTTGGACTAGGTCTTCTAGACTCCAGGTTCAGCCACTTTGACACCCTGCTGCCTCTCATCAGGTGGGGGTAAGGGGGAGACGACAACCAATTCTACTTTTAGATGGCTCTATCTGCTAGAAATCTAGCCCTCAAATCAAGCCTAAATCCGCTCTCAATGATTTATACCCACTGCTTACTAGGGTTCTAGGACTAATGCTCTAGGATAGGGCCAATTTAAGAGTCTAATTCTTCCTACCAGGGAAAAAAAGCCCTTTAAATTCTTGAGGAGAGTGAAAATGATCCCCCTAATCGGTTCCTTCAACTGCTCTTCATAATCATGAACTCTTTCACCTGGATGGCTGCCCTCTAGGTTATCAACGCCCTTCCTAAAATGTAATGCTCAAAAGGACACAACACGCTTAGTGTTCTGATCAGAGCAGATCACGATGAGACCAGCACCTCCTTAGTCCTGGACAGGACAGCCCTTCACAAACTCAAAATCATAGTCGTTATTTTCCACTCCATAACACAATATTGATTTCTTCAGGTAGCAGGCCATCAACAACCTTAGATCCTTTTCAAACTATCCCTTTTTAATTTTATTATCTTGGACTTGATCCAATGTTGTTGTTTGTTGGTAACTTTTAAATAGGGATTCAGATTTTGGCTTTGTGTCATCTACGTATTTACTAAGCATGCCATCTATGCCTGTAGCATGTTTTCAATAACTTCAGCAGTGAAGGGGCCAGGCATGGGTCACGGCTGCCATCAGAATTCTTCTTGCAAACTGACTGCTCTGGGTGCAGTCTTCAACGCTTCTAACTCCACCAAACAAGAGTTGTCTAGCAAAGTGGTGTCAAATTCAAATAGAAATGTATCCCTGGAGCCACATATTGATTTAGAAAACCACAAATTAACATTATCTATGTTTTACTGTATTTTTATTTATTTTGTTACACATTTCCCAAT
Source organism: Pseudochirops cupreus (assembly GCA_028627135.1). Classification (NCBI taxonomy): domain Eukaryota; kingdom Metazoa; phylum Chordata; class Mammalia; order Diprotodontia; family Pseudocheiridae; genus Pseudochirops; species Pseudochirops cupreus. The sequence continues at coordinate 311,639,128 of CM053583.1, forward strand.
TACATTTTAATGGTTCAGGCCTCACTTGGGAGTTCTGGGGAAAACAAGCTAGACTCCTCTGGTCTAGTTCCTCCTGTGCCATTTATGTCCAAAAGAATAAAGAGTATCAGAGACTCTATCAAGTACTTCACTAAAATCTGGGTAAACTATGATGAGGTGCAGGCTCTAGGAGCCCTTTTGAGCTCTCTTGAGCTCTCCTTGAATCTTTGAGGTACAGGCTCTGGGAAACCCCTTGAAGTCTGATCAAATCTTCCCACTTGATGAGGCATTTGCAGAAGCCATAAGTTTTTCATTGTGGCTGGGCCCAAACCTCTGTTACTAGCCTGGCCCTCCATTGTCCATCTACTTCCCACCCATGAGCCTATCAAAATATCAATCCACCCTTGCATTGACCTCATTAACTCCTCCTGAAGACCCTCCCCAAACTCCTCCTCTAGACCACCCCTAGATTCCTCTGTACATAAGAGCCCATGTTCCCTCCATGTGGTGTGAGAGCGCCTTAGAATGACCTAGCGAGACTTAATCTGTCCTGCTTGCCCAATGCAAGCATCACAGATACCTAGGCTCCCTAACAGTCTACCCTATATGGCAAACTTTCAACAAACTTTACTTTTCTTCGGCTGAAAAGACTTGAGTCGAATTCTTCTGGCAGGACCCAGTGTGTTGGTATTTCGGGGTCTCGAGCAACCCTAACCTTCTTTAGGGGTATCCAACTGGCAAGGGGGAAGGTCAGCTGGCACCTGAGGAGGGGAAGGGGTCAGAAGAGGAGATACCCTTAATACTGCTGTGGGGTTAGGGCCTGAGGCCTGAGTGGGTGTCCCAGGGGGAGGGGCTGCAGAGGGAGGCACCTCAGCAAGACAGGTGGTTGCGACCTGAGAGGGGGTCCCTGAGGGGGTAGGGGCCATGCTGGGAGATGCAGCGGAGTAGATATGGATGGTGTAGGAGGCAGGAAATGAGGGGTGTTGGGCTAGAGGAAAGGGGGAACCCAGGGGGAAAAGGGTTAGGGTGCAGCAGAAGGGGCTGAGGGAGGCACCTCAGCAAGACCAGAGCAGAAGTTGCTGACAGGGGAGGGGCTGGGGCCCAAACCATAGGAAGGGGGTCATTTAATTGGTCCCTGTTGCCCCTTTGTGGAGGTGCTCTAGCTTCAAGCATCTCACAATCTTTCCTGAGAACCATGTTCTGAGAAAGTTCAAAGAAGGCCATTAAGTAGGCAGCTTCTGTCCATCTTCCTTCTCTGTGACAGTATAATTCTAACTGCAAGAGAGAGTTATCTTTTAAAGTCCCCAAAACAGGCCACAATTCATGGTTTTCTAGGCAACACCTGGGCCAAACAGTGTTGCAAAAAAAACACTAGCTTTTCCTTTTTAAGGTCTCCAGAGAAACTGAATTTTTCCCAATGTTGTAAAAGACAACCCAAAGGTGAACTTTTGGGAGCTACAGGCATAAGGCCTGGAAGTCCCTTCCTCCATAAAGGAAAGTTTGAGAGTAAGCCTCAAAAAACAAACAAAACAGGGCAAAAAACCTACAAAAAAAATACCTTGCATTTTCCCAATTCCCTATCGCTGAGAGAATTGAAACAATATGGCTTATGCTTCCAGATGGGGCGTCTGTCCTTGTCCTCCATTCTTCAGAAGCCGCGCATACTTCCATTTTCTCCAAAATAACCAAACAGGACTGAGAACCTGAGGTCAGGCTGAGTACAGCCCCCTAGCTGTCTGACCTAATGGGACCTGAGCGGTCAGGCCCACAAAAACAAAACAAAACACACACAAAAAAAAACCATGCAAAAAAAAAAACAACACTTCTAAGGTACTTGGAGAACAAGAAGGCAATAGGGAAAGAGAGAGCGGTGTACGTACCTTCCAGTCCTGGCTGGAGAAGAGCTTGAGATTAGCAGTGTTTCCAGTATCAGGGAACCATAAAAATGAAGGCTACCCATAAAGAGGGTTAGGGTTGCTCTAGAGACCCCAAAATACCAACACGCCGGGTCCTGCCGAAAGAATTTGACTCAAGTCTTCTCTTAGCCAAAGAAAAGCAAAGTTTATTGAAAGTTCGCCATATGGGGTAGACTCTTAAGGAGCCTAGGGATCTAGCCTAGGCCACAGCAAGTCTGACACTGAGTGAGTCTGTGCTAAGTTATTCTTCAGAAGCTCTCACAGAGCAAGTCTGTGGTGCTCTCATAGAGTCAACTATATCTAAGGTAGACTTTGATCTACTACTAGTCTAGTAACTATACTGAGATAATTCACCATCTGAAATTTATCAGGAACAAAGATCAAATTCACCAGCATAGTTTTCAGCTTCTCTTCGCCACCCGTTTTTTGAAAATCAGTATGTTAGTCCTTTTTTTATTCTGTGAATTTATAATTTGTTAGATTAGAAAGGGCCTTAGTCTAACACTCCTCCCAACACAGACATTTTACGCAGTATCAAAGAATCTGAGTCGGAAGTTATATCCAAGATCATCTGGTTCAATTTATCTTTCCTGCCTAAATTACTCCTTCCCCCAGAATAGGTTCCTTGATGTCAAGGACGGTTTTGTCTTAACATGACCAAAGCCTAGCACAGGGATGGGGGGACCTTCGACCTTGAGGTCACATGTGGCCCTCTAGATCTTCAAATGCAGCCCTTTGACTGAATCCAAATTTCACAGAACAAATCCCCTTAATTTAAAAGGATTTGTTCTCTAAAAATTGGACTCAGTCAAAAAGCTCACACTGAGGACCTAGAAGACCACACATGGGTTGCAGGTTCCCCACCCCTGGCCTAGCACATAGTAACAGCTTGGTAAATTATGGGTGAATTGAATCAAATCCGTACCTGAACATGGATCACCTCTAGGAATCCCCCAAAGAATGGTCATCCAGCCTCTGCTTTAAGGCCAGCTTACTGCCCATTCCAGTTTTGTACAGCCCTAATCCTGTTTCTGGGGCATTAACACTAGTCCAAGGTCTGTGCTCAGGGGCTAAACAAAACAGTTCTATTCCCTCTCCCACAAGAAAACCCTTCAGATACTTGAAGACAGTGACCATCACCCCTACTACAAACATCTTTTTAAGCTAGGCATTTTGTTTCTTTAACCAATCCTTACATGGAATAGTTTTGAGTCTCACCAGCCTAGTTGCCCTCTTCTGGACACACTCCAGATTGTCACCCTTTCTCTTAAGTGTTACCCCAAACTGAACATAATACTCTAGGTGTAGGCTAATTAGGGCAGAATGCATCAAGACAATAACAACTCAGAATCATATAGCAGTTTAAGGGTTACAATGCACTTTCCTTAGGAGGATAAAGGAGAAAATTGAAACCCAGAGAAGGTAAAGGGCCTAAAGGACCTTGTTTAAGGCAACCCAGAGCTAATGAATAAAGGGTCAAAACCAAGATTTGAACCCAGGTCTCTTGAGTCTTAGAAAATATTTCCTTTGTGTAACCTGTCTTTCAATTCTACCCCAGTGACTTATTTCATTTTCTGACACCATGATTCTATAATGCTGCCTATGCTTAATTCTTTCTTCTAGGTGACAATCAGACTGTTGATACACATTGAACTTGTGGTCTGCTAAAATTCTCACATCTTTCTCACATACATTGTCTAACCACCTCTCTCCCATCCTGTCCTGGTATAGCTAAATTTCTTTTTGAATCCAGCATAACACTTTGCATTTATTTAAAATTCCATTTAATTTTTATTAGATTTGGCCCATCTGTTTAATATGCAGGGTATTTTGGGGATTTTAATTCTTGAAGGATTATGTTAAATATACAAGCTTCTTGCCTTTGGGTCACTGATAAAAATGTTCAAAAGAACAGGGTCTAGAAGAGAACTATGGGATACTCCACTTTGATACCTCTCTCCAGGTTGATCTTAGATGCCACAGAATGGATTTAGAGATGGAAGGACTGAGGTCATCTAGACCACCTTCATTTTATTTTTTTTAATTTTTGCTTTTTTTGGAGGGGGAAGGCTGGGCAATTGGGGCTAAGTGACTTGCCCAATACGTTCATTTTATAGTGATATTTCGATCACCTCTTTCAGGGTACAGTTACTCACCTAACTGTATTCCACCCCGTCCCCAAAGCTATGTAATTATCAAAAACCTTGATAAAACATGAGTATACTCTCTCTATTGTATCCCCCTATCAACTAGTCTGGTAGCTATCAAAAAGGGGGACGCTAATCTAACAAGATTATATTAATGAACCTGTTCTAGACCACTACTTCCCTATGCTCAGAAAACCATCCCTTTAATAGGTATTTTGCCAACCAACTAAGAGGTTCTGAAAAGTGAATGTTACAAGAGAAAGGGTCTTAAAGCTCATGGAAACCCCTGATTTTACTTACAAAGTAGAGAGGGGAGGCAACAGAGAGTAAGTGACTTTCCATGAAGGCCATTTACAGCAAGAGAGTGGCAGGGCCAGAACTAGAACCCAGGACTGCTCACTGACAACTGAGTGTCATTTCAAATTCCAAGATGCCACAACTTCGCTCAATCAGAAGACAAGCCTTTGTGAGAGGCAAAGAGAAGAGACAAAGACCAGAAGGTAAACTCACCCACCTGCTGTGCCTCTTCCCTAGAAGTGGGAGTCTACCCCTTTGGGAGACACCGAGGTCATAGGTAGAGGCCAGCGAGAGTTGGCTGGAGGCGAAGAAGCAAGCCACCTGTCTGCAACACAGGACTGAGGGGTTGGTCTTTTGAAGCCATCAAAGGGCTACTCAGCGAGCACCGCTCGTCCAGGCTGTCTGCAAGACAAGGCCAATGGTACCCAGGGCTCAAGTGGAGCGGGGAGGGCAGGACCTCCAGGTGCTCAGGGGCTATGTTTCTGCAGAGCCACCCGTTCGGGCCAGGAGCTGGGTGGGGTCAGGAAGAAGTGGGGCGTTGGGAGGGACGGGCTGGGGGCGCTGGGGAAGGCAGGCAGAGGATGGTGGTCCGCGGGGTGGGCGGCTACGGGGAAGGTCTCCTGGGGCAGGCGCGGGAGCGCCGGGCAGGTGGCGGGCGGCGGGGCGAGGAGGCGCAAAAAAGTGGGG